>OZ012670.1:42871473-43370540 GCA_963942505.1 Lordithon lunulatus
GTTATCCCCATATTATTTATAATAACGGTTTCCCTAAAACAAAGGGTTGACCGTATTATTAACATAGTTTTCCTCCCCTCAAAGTTACAAACATCTGTGTTCCACCATAATCGTTTAATATATTTTACGAATTACAAATGCATAGATATGCGGTTTATTAAATTCCTGTCAAACAATGGATTTTCTGGAGGCACGCTGTCCAGAATTCAAATGCGAGCTTCCCCAAGCACACGCTCTACCGTTGTAATGTCATTGATCTGACACAGAGTGGTGCCCGGTTTCTGGGGTAACGTCCGGTGAAGCCTCGTCCACTCGCTGCGGTTTCAAACTAATTGAATGATAATCCAAAGCTCGTAATGTGCATATCCGTTTTATGGCACGTCCTTAGTTCGGAAACGCGCCGGGCATTATCATTATGTAACGTGTTTTAGAGGGGAACAGGAAATGTACATAGATAATTAAGAGGAGCGCGCGGGCGCCTTCCGTACGCGCTAAACATTTTATTATCACTAGTTACGATACATATCCTATGTAATTGCGAATGTGCCGTTTTAAACCCGTACCTTCTTCATCGCAGCCATATGTGGGTACATTTTTTTAGTAGTTTAAGGTTATCCCACATATTAATTTCCAAGGGAAATATTTCACAGTTGTTCCTCATTAAAAAGAGTTTAATGTAGGTGTTGCGAAGGATCAATCTCTCTATTGAAAATCCTCGAGATTGTAACGCAAAAAAATCCATTCGCAATGAAAACAATTAAAATGTTATGTTTCAAGGAAATACAGTTTAATAAATTGGAACTCGCAGCAGGGATTTAGAAAACTTGCGTGCGCTCTAATAATTTCATTACTACACCCATGTTCGAACCACTAGCCTCGTTGTTGACCAAATTAATGACCGCCTGAAGCCCAGCCCCAATTGCGTTTGGTTCTTTTGTTTTCCCGATCCGGGCGGCGGGCTTTTGGGTCGGAAAAGCTCCCACATCGAATGTCAAATTGGCCATTAATAATATTTCAGCAACTATATCCTCGTTCCCATGGCAACGCCATCGTTATTTCACAAAGCGCCTACGGTGGCGGCGGTGATATTTCTCTGGGGGCAATCGTTTACGTCGTGGCAAAATTGATAAAAATAAAGGTCCTCGTGCGCCAAATTTATGCCGGGGCGTCGGACCAAATAAAAATAAACCCTTTTCGCATTTTGTATTAAAAGAGATTTTTTCCTCGTGTGCGCCGAGGCTGCGGTCCCATTTTATTTTCTCGGGTGACAATAAAACGGTTATTTATGGACTCAATCTAACGCGCTAACGGGAGTTTTCAACGGCGGAGAATAAGTTGATGGTTAATGTATAAACGCATATAAAAGCGCCATGATTTTTTAAAGCAATACATTTTAAAGTGGATACAAGGCTTAGGAATATTTTATTATTTCATCATTCGTGTTTGTATTCGATTTCTGTACGAGTTTCTATTAAGTACTCGGATTTTGTTTCTTCGTAATCAATATATTCGTTTCATATCCACTTCTTAGTTATGTGCATTGAGCTAGACATATATTCAACTAACAGCTAGAAGCACCACTCTTAGCGAAAACACGGTTTTATACTACACCACTCAGACATTTCTATATCAAAGCAGAGATATAATATAATATAATTCATATAATCATTTAGTTGTAATTTCAAGAATTCTATTTTTACATCGTTTTTACCGAAGGTTTTTATCGAAAATTATATGTGTCATTAATTGGCATATAGCTCCAATTAATGACACATATAATTTTCGATAAAAACCTTCGGTAAAAACGATGTAATAAATAGAATTCTTGAAATTACAACTAAATGATTATATGAATTATATTTGGCACGTAATTTGTTTGAAACTGAGACATAGATTGTTTATTTTGGTTAATTAAGAACGTCTTAATGGGGTAAATTTCAAGACACGCAATTTATCAATAAAAACATTTGTTTCGATAATAACTGTATGTTTGTATATTTTCGTCTATGTTTCAAAACTTATATATGAGTATTTAGTCAGTTGTGTGCATAAAATTACTAAATAGTCATAAATTGAAACCATAATCACGTTTCCGTTACCATCCGCTATTTATTGACTGGCTAATTTCACAACTGCAATGCGGTGTATATAAAAAGTAAATCAAATAATCGACCAAATTTTTTGCATTGCATACGGTGCATTAAGGTCAGTGTTCGCTCGGATACTTTACTGTTCGGTTTTTTTAACGCATATGAAATCATATATTCAACGCAAAGTATTGCCATATTTGGTAATACCTAAATTACTACTAGTTTTAAATGAGCATGACAAATATTTGTGTTTATTTGATAATCCGTTCATTCCACCATGTGCTATGTGTGTACAGTACATCCAGTTTGCGCCATTAGTATTAATCATGCATTAGTGTGCAGTTAGCATTAGGATCATATATTTGTATAATGCTATATGCGTAATTGATTATGTAAGGATCATTATGGTGGATGAATCTAAGCAAAGGCAATGACTATGATTTATACAAATCAAATCCAATAATAATACTCCTTTAATATATTTCAGTACTCGGTGTATGTATAGCAGCAATTCGTTATATATAGCATATATATTACTAATATGTGCATTTCCGGGTATTGTAATTTGAATGTGTGTGTTTATTATTTATTATTTGAATGGGTTGGAATTTTATAGAATAAACCCGCTTTTATTATAATTTATGTCTTAATGCATGTTTCACTAAATTTGTTGTTATTATTGAACAATGATACTCGTTTGCATACATAAATACATATAAATATATAATTCAAATGAAAATTACATGACACATATTTGAATATTTATTGACGCTTTATATTAATGCTTATTGTTTATAATTTTGTTGTCACTATAATTCTAATGAGATAATAAATTTAATTATAATACTATGACTTACTCATAAAAGTATGGAATAAATTTGATACAACCTTTACTTGGATTATTACAAAAATTGCTCAGATAAACGATTTTTAATTTCCAATTTTTAATGAAAGTGTCCATTTTTTCAAGCATTTTGAGTGAGCAATCAGGTCGTCGACAAGTTTTTTCAAATGGAAACCAAACTTTTTTATTGCTGATTCTGAAAGGTATTATTTGTATGCAATATTAGATATAGGTCACATAAGGAAATTTCCGAAGAAAAGTCAAATGTCAGAGTGAACAAAACACTTATCGCGAAATAATATTTAATTAAACAATAAAAAGGAAATGCTGTACACTATTTACAGTTTGACAATGAGCTAATCGAAGCACAAATTCGTTTTCTACATTTTCAATAATATTTTTTTGGGAGCCAATATCGACAATTTTAATATCTTAGATTTTTTTTTAAATGCTGACAACGAATGTATTCTTAGCCTATTGTCAGAATGTAAATGTTGCACAGTTTGAACATTTACTTTAGCTTTTTATTGTTTAATTACATATTAAATCACGTTTTCTGTTTTTTACTCAGATATTTGAAATCCTTATGTGACCTATATCGGAATATATATATACGAGGAATATCCAGAAAGTAAGAATACTAAATTTTTGTAGGTGTTAAAATTTTTTATTTAAACAAAAAAATTACGTGAAACTTTAGTACATAATAAAAGCTATTTTTCGACATAGTCGCCATTCCTCTCTATGCAGGTGGTGTAACGAGGTATCAATTTTTTGATGCCTTCCTCGAAGTAGTTTCCCGCCAACTCCTTCGTCCACTTCTCCAACTCCTCCTTTACCTCCTCGTCGGTTAAAAACCTTTTTCCACCCATGTGCAGCTTCAGGGAGGTAAAGAGATAGTAATCTAAAGGTGCTAGATCAGGGGAATGCGCGGGATGGTTCAGGACATCCCATTTAAACGAGGCGAGCAGTTCCTTCTTGGCGTTGGCCGTGTGTGGTCTGGCATTGTCGTGCAGCAGGCAGACTCCTTTTGTCAGCATGCCTCTCCTCTTGTTCTGAATCGCCCCCGCAATTTTTTTAAGGTCTCACAGTATCTTGGAGAGTTGATGGTCTCCCCTAGAGGCAGATATTCGATTAAAATTATGCCTTGACAGTCCCAAAACACGGATGCCATGACTTTCTTGGCTGAAATTGTGATTTTGAACTTTTTGCGGAGGGTGAAGAGGTGTGACGCCACTGTTGAGACTGTCTTTTGGTTTCGGGCGTGTGGTGTGCTACCCAAGTTTCATCTCCAGTTACGATGGAGCGGAGAAATTCATCTCCATGGGGTTTCCAGCGCCTCAAAAACTCTTGGCCGGCCTCCACTCGATTCAACTTGTGCTGGTCTGTCAGTTGTTTTGGGACCCACCTCGCGGACAGTTTCCGATATCCGAGAGTTTCTGTGATTGTTTCGTGTAGTAGAGATCTGGAGATTTGCGGAAACATCGCAGAAAGTTCATCCACAGTCAATCTGCGATCGTCACGGAGCGCATTTTCAATTTTTTCCACAATTTCGTCAGACACAATTGAAGGTCTTCCGCTCCTCTGATCATCATGCACAGACGTACGACCGTTTTTAAACTCGCGACACCACTTGTACACAGTCGTACGATTCATAGCTTTATCACCATATGCAGTTTTCACCTCATTATAAATCTCAAATGAAGGTTTTCCCTTCCAAACGAGATAACGGATGACGCCGCATATTTCGCACTTGGCGGGAGATTGGATTGACATTATTCACGAAACTTGTTGTCGTGTCAACAGTTCTCAACGTACTGACCTCGAACCGGTCTCGGTGCAAAGGGGAGGAGTCACTGCCGTGTGGCCAACATGCTGAAAATAAAATCCCTCCGACCGTGAGAGCATCAGTACTCTTACTTTCTGAATATGCCTCGTACATCGTTGATCGCAGAGAAATAAACCCTTTCAGAATCCGCCATTATTAAAATAGGTTTATCATTTGAAAAAATTGTCGAAGACTTCAAAAATGGTCAAAACAAATTGACATTTTCATTAAAAATTGGCAATTTAAAATTAAAAAACAATGTGTCCGAGCAATTTTTATTGCCTCATATCTCCTTCTAATGAATGTCTGTCTCCCTGTCATCCTTGATTTGTTGCTATATTTCCATTTATCTGTCTTTATCTCTTCCTTTATGCCATCTTCGTTTTTCCATGATGGCCATCCATTGCTTAGGAAACCCATATATGCTTTTTAATTCGTCTTTTCATCCACTTAGGGTGATTCATGTGTTTCTATGTTCATTTACGACTCCATTTTCTCTACTCATTGCTGTTGAAGTTTCTTTTGACTTTTTGGCTTAATTCTTTTTGTTTCGTTGTATTTAACTCTCAGGGTGTATAACTGTGATCAGATTCAAAATGTGCCTCGGGGTGCAATTTTACATGGTGAAAAGAATATCTATATATTTTGTTGATTAAAATATAATCTATGATTCCGAACTATGCGGTCTGATGTGTGACTTAGTGATGACGGTGTATAATCTTCTGTTTGGTAATTTAAACCATGTATATGTACTTACCATATCTTCGGTTTGCGAAAATTCTATAAGCTTTTCTCCTCTTTCATTTCTTGCTCATAGACCATATTGGCATTCCTGAATACGTCAGTATCCGACTTTTGCGTAAAAGTCACCAACTATCATAGTAATATCAGAATTGTTGATACTTTTCATAATTTCGTCCAGTTGGTAATAAAATTCCTCTTTTTCGACAATGGGCGCGTAAATTTGAATAATATGATTTGTGTCTGCATGTGATTTAACTTACTCTGTTGAATAGATTCAACACGGCTGTTTTTGAAATTTAGTTTTTGAAATTATAATGGCCACTCTGTATCTGTGGCGCATATTTGTTTCTCCCGAATTGTACATAGTTACATTCGTTTATCACTCTGGACTGGTACGGGCTTATTGTTTGTTGTTCTATTTGCCGCTTAATTGCGCATAATTCTACCTCAGCCCTTACAACCGGCGGCGCACGACCGCAAGACCTGTGCGATACTGCACGCCACGGGGACGACTAGTAATGATAAACCATGCTAAACAAAAGCACCTCATACCGACTGTTTAGCGCAAGAATAGCCTATCGGCTTTTTTAACAAAAGGACCAAACTTAAGTACTTAATACTAATAGTTAACTTTAAACTATTGTGAAATGAAGAATTAAGAGGATGCCGCAGAATGGCCCTTTTAGTTTTGATTATTAAGTCCTTTAAATCAGTTTTGGCCTTTTGTTAAATAGCAGATTGGCCCTTCGTGCGCTACATCATCGTCATCGTCATTTATAGGCAGCTCTCCCTGGCCAGACCATTGTATATCACTGACACCTAGAATGTCTATGTCCATTCATTCAATTTCTACTATGACATTGTATATTTTGCCCGGTTAGTATAAACCTCTGACATATCAAGTTCAAATCTTTAGGGGCAGTTATTCATGTTCTTCTTTAAGGCATTTTGTTTGTTCACTCTGGCTGCACTCAATATACCCCCACCCCCAGGAGAACCGATTGGCGGAATTGAAACTATGGATGTCTGTTTAAAGTTGAATGAGGTCATCATGATGTTTTTTCCTGTGGATATCTATTAGGATCTTTAGTGTAGTGGTTTCACGTTGCCTTCTACATCCTATGCCATTAACCATACTGATTGGTTCGTCCGCCTTTGAGGTTTTTTTCACACTCCTGACAAGAGGGTGTCTCTCCCGAAGAAAGAAGTTTGTTGTTTATGCCGACAAGGTTTCGGTGCTGTCTGCATCTCGGCCAGACGGTGCAATGCCAGGTTTAAGCATCAGTCACATAGAGGTTAGTGCAGTTGCATCGGTAGTGCAGAAAAGAAAATCAATGGTGTTGGATGTAAGTGTTTAGATTGACTTAGTGGTAGTGCAGAACTGCACTGGTGCGATAGAAGCTAGCTAGGTTTTAACTTTTACCACTGCACAGCCCAATAAACGAGAACGATTGCGACATGCGCACCGTAGCAAACCATGTGCACAAGTCAAGATATCTCAATTTGTCATTTATCGCAAATTTTATGTAAATACATTTACATTAAATTTGCGATAAATTACTTTTATATGCACCAAAATTAAATAAAAATGCGCATAGGTATATTGTTGATTATTAATATGGAGAAAAGTCCGCAATCCTCACTTTTGACGCTTTAAAGATATTATTCTATGTGAACCCATCAAATTATAACGCTACTACCAACTACACTGCCAACTGCACTACCCCTGCACTAACCTCTATATGAATGATGCTTTAGTCCACCGTGTATTTGATTTACTCGGTACCTACATCTAGGAGGCATTCCTCAGTCAACCACCTGAGGAGGCAATCCTCTTGCCAGCCACCTGAGGAGGAGTCCGATGAGGGACTAGCAACGCCACACGGGGTCTGCGTGTACGCTTTTGGATACATTTTTTACCTGCACTTTCAAACCCAATTTTGGATCATATTGAGATTTTCTATGCTATAGCCTGGATTGTTAGAATTATCTATACCCTTATATATAACATCCAAGTCAATGTTTTGAACCATCTGTCCTCTAGACTGTTGCTAGCATAGTTTTGTTAATTGACTCGCTACGTTTAGTTCTTGAAATAATGCAATATTTCTATACCCATATAAATAACTATGCGAACATTATGGAGAATATTTGGGACAAGATCAATCAAACTACGCCCATTTAGTATTTGAAGTGGCTTGAATTCCGTGCTACACACATTTTTTCGTAATTATCTATGATTCTATCTATTTGTTTCATTAATTAAGTCTAGTTATGTAATTAAAAATCATCTCGCGTCGAACTACGGGTATTTCACCTATTATTATACTCTTCAGTGATATGAAAATCACTTTACATATTCTTGCAACTTCTGCGATTTGGTGCCACCTTACTGGCACACTACCGTTTGCTTAAAAAAAATTCCAAGACGTTTTAATTTTCTCATCTCCTCATACGCCTTCTTTGCTTTCTATTTTCATTGAGCTTACACTCAAAATGAGCCCTAGTTATTATTTATACTTATGAATCTCACTATGACCTTGTCTTTCGTCATTCATTTTTATTCTATATGGCCTTCCTCTTCCTTCAGTGGTTCGTAGAATTTTCCTATCGACGGTCATGAGATTTCACATCTTTGTTGGTCTCAGTGACAAGACTAACATCAAAAATATGATTGGTGTGCGATTGAGTTTCTCAATTATATACTTAGATTCTCTGGCCTGATAAGAAATCAATACGTTTTGGGTTTTGTATTGTGATGAAGATTTTCCAGCATATGTCTTTTAAAATGAATGGTAGCTTCTGCCTCCAGTTATATTTTTCCGGTTGATTCCCTGTGACATTTTTTTGCAAATTAATAATGCTCCTTCTTCTTGTTGTGCCATATCGTTATCGAACGTGGGTCATCATGATGTTGGCTACTATATTAACTATCATTACTTTGGTACCGGCCACTCTGAACAGAGATGTAGTTGTATCTGGTATCAATCCCTCAGATTCCGCCACGCAACGATGTTCTTGTGCTACTAATCAATACTTCTAGGGGTACTAATTAATACTCCTTAGGGTACTAATGAAAAATGTGAAAACCGTTTGTGGAAATCTCTTTCCGTTTTCGCGTCACATCCCTTCAAAGTGTGTAAAAATTGCTTGAATTTCAGAAACGTCCTTATCAAGTTGTATCTCAGTAAGTCTTTAACATGAGGACTTCTAGTTAGTATTATTGCATTCAGGGGGTGGCCTGCTATACGAGAACTCTATTATCCCCAATTTCCTTTTGTTAGTTTTAACATGTAACATGTGAAAAACCAAGAAATCATCCTATGGTTTTTACAAAAACAAAAATTAAATAAATCATTTTATGCTACCAATCAATACTCCTCATGGTCCTAATGAAAAATATGAAACCCGTTTGTCGATATCTCTTTCCGTTTTCGAGTCGCAACCCGTCAAAATTCGTAAAAATGGATTGAAAATACTATTTCAGAAACGCCCTTTTCGAACTGTATCTCAATAAGTTTGACACGCTGACTCTTGTTTGTGTTTTTGGATTCAGGGGGTGGCCTGCCATACAAGAACTCTATTATTTCCAATCTCCCAAACTCTTCTTTCGGCTAGTTTACCTTGTATTATCAGGTGTAGTAAGTTGTATCGTTCTGGGTGTCGCATCGCATGGGCAAAGTATTTCAGTTGCCGCGCGTTTGTTGACTTAACAATATCTTTCTCCTACGCCAGTCTAAGGATTCAGACTTCTTCATTCCTCACCCTGTCTACCCAGCTTATGCTCAACATCCTCCGATAGACTCACATTTCGAAAGCCGCAAGTTTATGCAACAAGGTATCCGTTAGTGTCCAGCTCTCAACACTGTACAATAGTACTGAAAATATGTAGCATCTTACAAGGTGTATTTTCAGTTTCAGACTAATATTTCTACCACATAGGGCGTTCTTTAACCTAAAGAAAGTTTTCTGAATGCGTATTCTGTTTCCTTGCTCATATCCAAGTTGCTGCTTATGTTAGAACCCATCTTGAATACATACGTATGCATTTCCACATCGCAATGTACGAAGGGAGTTTTTTATATTATGTGACTAGCGATTAAAACAAGGACAAACAAAATTTAAGTTTTTCAACAAGTTTTTTTACAAGTATTAAGAGTACACTTTCTTGCATGCTCTAATAACGTTGTGCCTTCAAGGAAAAATACTTTTGGTAATTCTGCAAAATATGACCCCACAGCATTTTACAAGTCGTAAAAAGTATGACCTCTCAGTTTTTTTTTTAGTTTTGGAAAGAGATATTAGTCACATGAAGCGAGGTCGGGACTGTAAGGTGGATGTAATTCCTTAAAGACTACTTATATACCACTTCTTTTCACCCTTATTGTAGTCTTTTTTGTCATATACTCAATTAAGAAATCCCGTCACCATCCCAGAAAATTGTGGCCATTACTTTTTACGCAAAAAAATGCATCAAGGGAGTCTCCGCCAGGCCTTGATGGAGTCTTGTTTCATGGGAGGAATCCAGGAGTATACCCAGATCTCATCCTTATTATATCTCCTTGAATATTCTTCAGGATACTGTCTTCTTTCGATAAATAATTCATGATGATTCTGTGGTCTGTTCTTTGCCTATCGTGCTGGCAACTAATACTATAGGTAGACCTACAGTTTAACGTGGATTCCACTGGAGTACGCTTAGATGAGAATATCATCTACTCCGGACCAGAGAAGGGTGTTAGCCGTGAAACCCTACGCTGGCCAGGCGGGTTGGGGAGTGGAGAGCGGGTACAAGCTGAAAAGTATTTGGCTTTGTGAGATTTCAACTCATGATCTTCAGCGCAGTAGCAGTCCGATGCCTTACCTAACCACTGTGCTATACTGCCCCAATGCAAGTTGCATAATACTCATTTACCCCCTCTTACGCATAAATGCACATATAATTATTATTTTCATGTTGCTGAGTAAAAACTAATTCTCCCGTAATACAATATTTTTATTTATATGATTTTGCATAGTATACTATATTTTAAGATTTTCTTTCTTTTATTTTTCACTAATAAAATATTGCCGTATAACTTACTATCAGCATGACGTCATCTCTAAATTTTAAGTACATTTAATGAGATGAAAGATACCTCTTACATAGATCGTGCTATTCATGCAACCTATATATCCGGCTTAATATTAAATGGCTCGTCTTCACGGCATCGAATATTGATCCTCTATAGGTCTTGAATAAAATAAGAACGGCTGGAAATTCGATGCGGGCAATATCTTGCACATCATTTACTTAATAAAATTATGCAGCGTTCGCAAATCGCCCGCCTTTTGCCTCCTTATAAATTGAACAGCCCAAGTTTTGCATTGTTCACAAAAAAATAAAACCGAATGATGTATAGCCGCAATTCGACATTTTAATGATGCGGGATCTATATGCTGGCAATTCTGCAAGGATATCGGTGTAATATGTTATCGGCCGCTCTGATAGAAAGGAACCTAAATTCCCACATAATGGGAAAACAACAGGGAATTGAATTCAGCCTAGTCGTAGATTAGATATTCGTACTTTAAGTTTAATATTTAATATGTGCATTGTAATTTATTACTTAGTATTATACTTCCGTTGGTGGCAAATTTGGGTGACACATTATATCCATATATAAAAATTTAACAGCTAAAATATATTTTGTTATATTTTAGACGAGTTTACTAAAATATAACTTTAAAAAATCAAATCGATTGCGGGCGAATTTTTCCGAATCGCCTTTCAGAGTTTTTCATAGGTTTTCTGTGCGAAATGGAGGTAAATATCGGGTGGTTAAACACCTCTAGACCCTATCAGAAACCTTGAGGGTTTCTGCAACACCACATACATAAACATATGGTGTTAGCTTCTGTCGAGGTTTTATGATACATATGATAATTTGCACTACCCATATCAGATTGGTTTTAATAGTAATTAATTAACAAAATTTAAACCATACTTAGTTAGTTATCAATATTCCGATGATTATGATATGGTTGACTGCTTACATGTTAATATACTATTACCTTTATACGTTTTACCGTTGAATAATCCCAATTTGCAACGTCATGTTCGTTTTATTCGCACATTAACGTTTAGCATAATGCAAGGATAACTGTATTACAGATATGTATATCCACGCAATAACGCAAATAATCATTAATTCACAGTATTGAATAAATAAAAATTTCAAACATTAAAAATCGCTACTGCACTAACGTGTCCATGCGTTGAGGTAAAGAAATGAAAACGGTTTAAGTTAGAAACTACTTAATCACTCTCAAAGATCTGGGTCGTATACTGTTGGGAAAAAATGATTGATTGTTTGGTTTAGAGAAAACTTTTTTAGAGAAGGGCCATAAGTTCCAGTTTCAATGCCCATAGCGTTTGCAAGTAGAACTAATTGTTACAATTGAATGTGCCCGTTGCACATGACCATATCACACGTTTCATATTAATTAAAAGTGTTGGATATTAATTTAAATTTTCGTTAGAAATGCAATGATTGATTGATTTTTTTCAGATGTACACCTAAATGTCAGGTGTCGGTTCAGAGTTTCTGTTATTTAACTTTAACCTTAAAAACATAGATACAATTATCACTGTTAATAATAAAAGTACAATCAGTGGTATATTATTTTAATATTTTGAAATATATTTATGAATCAACATAGATAATTGGGTTATGTTCTATAAAGGCTCCTTACACGGTCAATAATACTGTCAACCCTAGTACAGTCAATATTTGCTTCAATCCTCGTTTTATATTTATCAAGTAGTCAATTATCCAGATAAAGATCAGTATTATCTTCATTACATCATTACTATACCTCACACGATGAGTAATATTGGCAATATTTTAGAATAATGAACATTTTAAACATATTATCGTACAGTAATACCAGTAATACTGTCATTATTGTAAAATATTGACAGTAATATTGATCGTGTAAGGTGCCTTATGAGCTGATGCCCGCTCTATAGAAAATAACCCAATTATCTATTATGATTCATAAATATATTTCAAAATCGGGATAATATTCACAGATTGTACACTACTTGAACTTTCCTCTAATCATACCTGCTTTTATATTTTGGGATTAGAGAACAAAAACAAATATCTTTCATCGAACATCGTCTTTATTGTTTTCGAAAATATTCTTTGTGAAGGTAATTTTGCATGCGTTTGAACCAATTTTCGAAGCATTTTTTCCACTACGATTGAGATACTATATACCAGGGGTGGCCAATAAGTGGATCGCGATGCCAATTTTGGTCGATCGCTTGCAAGGTCCTAACCACTTAAGGCAAATAAGTGTATTTGAATATATATTTTACTTATCTACCGATAGCACGGAAGAGTGCACTCCAACTGAAACACAGTGTATAAAAATAGTTTTTATTTCATGTCTCCCCATCCCCACTTAGAGTTGCCTCTGAGAACAAGTCGAACGCATTTTTACTATAACATTTTTAATATAAAAAGTAGATCTTATTTACACAAAAGTTGGCCACCCCTGCTATACTATACTATACTATACACAACCTACATAATAAAGTTCCAATGCGAACAATATGTTTTGATGGCCTAGTTTTTTCGCAATAATAAATGTATGCTGATCCCACTAGACTAAATAATGCCTCAATATCACGTTAAGTCAAATAACGATCTTGCAGTATCAGTTCACGCACATCAATGTTTTCCGAAACAAAAACCGATTTTGGACGACCTTCGTGAAATTTGTCGAACTACGGCTACGACTAAATTCGGAACACCATCGATAAACACTGGTTCTTGTTGGTGCTTCATGGGCAAAAGCCGAATTAAGTTCATCAATGCACTATTGTCGAGTTAATCCACGTCGAACGTTGTAAAAAATGTATGTACTTCAGGATTTAATTCATTATTAATTAACATTCCTCTGCATTTTTTTTAACATGAAGGACTATTTACCTTAATCGAATATCGTTGAAAAAGGCGACTCGGTTAAAGTGCCATTTGTATTAAGGATATGTTTTTATAATAGTCGCAAACCTGGATATGGCCGGCCGTTAGTGCGTATCAATCTAACAAGACAATTCAGCCACATATTAAAAAAAAAAAAAATTGGTAACCCAAAATTGATCTATGGAGAAAGTTAATAACCACAACACTTTGTTTTAAAAGAATTAAAATGTAACTGTGCAAATAATAATAATAATAATGAATCCTTGCACGAACATTATTGTATTCTATTCTAGAATAATTAATGAGTCCGTAATGCAATATTAGTTCATTACAAATTAGTAATGATCAGTCTGTATTTCAACACACAGAAATAAATTGTCACATGCAGCCACACGAACTAAAAGGTTATATTACAACATAAAATGGAGGGTTCCGCGATTTGTAATAGCTGGCGTAAGTAGGTCACCCGCACGGTGGGCTTAAAATCGTATGAAGGGGAGCAAGGTATTGCTAAGGGTTGAAAACAGTATAGAATTTCAGCGGCGCGAAATAAAACGTGCCACACGTTCTGATACTCTGAATGGACAAAAAGGTACATTTAGAGAAATGTGTTGAAATCTGTCCGGCTCTTATTGATATTGAAACGGAGAGTTATAAGGGCAGCGCTGATGTATGGAAAAACTTTATTTGACTTCTTGTCGGTAGCGTAAGGAAAATACGAGCTGGGTGTTTCATAGATGTCATTAATTATTTGAGCATACCCTTTCTGCAATAAAGTGATAAAATGGTCAGTGGGGTTTCCCTAATATGTTAGCAGGTTAACCTAATGGACCAAATGTAAAACGCTTTTATACCCTCCGAGCTAATCACATCAAAACAAGGCCTGTGGCTATGCTTGTGCGCCTACTCTGACATTAAGGTCTAAATCGTGATCTATCGAGGCCGCTGAGCACGCAATCAATACTACCGACCAGACACTTGGCAGGTATCCAACATTTTCAGCGAAAAGAAGCCCGAAAAACAAATGGAGACAACCATTGTGCTAATAACAAAAAAAATAACATGCATCATCACAACCGACATTCCATGGCCACGCTCTAATGCCAATTAAACTAGCGCACCGTAATATTAATTAACATTTGCGTTTCGTTTTATAATTACTAAACTAATCAGCGAATTGATTTTCTATAGCTATATTTGTTTCTCTATTTTAATGAAATGTTTGTTAATAAAATTAATTTATTGGAAACGAGCGTGTTATTAATTTCATTACGGCGTTAAAGTTTTAATTACAATTTTGTCATCTATCCAGTTATGCATGAACATGTGCATAATTGTAATAATTTTGTTTTCAACTTCTCTTTATATGATACGTACTCTGGAGTTAACAGTGAAATTTTGAAAATTTAATTGAATTGCGTAAATTAACTTCATTGTTGCTGTTTTAATATTTTGTCCGCAATACTGTTGTGAATTTAGTGAATAAAAGTACATTATTATTGGATTGGTATGTGTTCATGTTTGCGCTATGACGCAATAATTTATTACAGTTACTATATTTATAAGGTATATAATTTGTATTGTAGTAAATTGCTAGGATTCAACTCAATGTAATTTATATGCGCTTTGTGATTATTGCCTAGAGAAAGAATATTCAATTATTTTTTATTGTGGTTTTTATAATAGACGAGGTGAAATTCCCGTCGTATTTTGCCAACTGCTCTGAGCCCGTGTGTATTTATATGCTTTTCTTCTGAAAACATTACCAAACGTAATCGGGTTCTTCTTCTTCTTCTTCTGAGTATGCAGTTGCTACTTCTAAGATAACAATATATGCGTTGTTTTGTCCCCAGTTGACGAACAAAACTGTCAGTAATAATAATATTTGTGTCGACATGCACCGACAACAATAAAGTCATAAGTGATAGGTCCGTCGGCCACAAAACATTGTCTCTATTTATATATTAGAGAGATGTTATTCCGTTTAATGTAACTTTATTAAAACATTATAATTATATGAATTTGTATAGTTAAGACTTAATAATGCAGATGTTGAAATTGTTACACATTGAATTATTAATTTGCATATATCTCACTAATCACTAGCGAAATGAGCTCCGTTGCAGTAATACACTGATACATATACAGAGCTTCCAAAATTCAATAATCAAGGAAACTATACTGTAATAAAGAATTTGTAAACAAGAAGAAATCTCAAGGAAAACTTGGGTAAATGTGTTCATAACTATCTAGGCCAATACTGACATTTTGATGCTTGGGGTAAGACAAAGAAGCAAAACGTAAATTAGAAGGAAATCGCAAGAAGGGTTCAGGGGATCCCAAAAAGGACAAAATAAGGAACACAGAATTAAGATGACATACAACCAACTCTCGCTTTTATATACATAGCAATTTGAATCACCCTTCTACCTTTAAAAAGAAATATTACGGCCGCACAACCTTGAAGGTTCAAAAATCACAATTACTGACATTATTTGCATTTTTTTTCGAGAAAACCGTAAGAGATAAATTGACATACGTTAATTATCATTAGAATATAAGGGTTTTATATCGCAGATGATTTTACGGGACTTAAATTTAAATACGCATTAAATGAATAAAATAAAGTAAATTAAAATTTTAAAAATATAACAGAAAATGTGCAAGTAGTTAGGTGTCTATACTGAAATCCTAATATATTTGCCAAATACATACAAATTCCCCTAGAGGACACTCCGGCAATTAATCTTAATATGTCAAGGAGACAAAGGGAAGGAAATCAGGGCAAAGACAAGGGACGGAAAAAGTGGTCGATAAATCTATTACGTGATTGCATCGTCATATATAAAAATTCATTAAAATTTCTGGTTTAATTAAATGAATTTAAATATGAAATAGTATTTTTATTAAATGATTTTTTTAGTAGATGTACTCAAATTCATTTATTTCACAATCTTTCTATTCCCTAATAAATGTCCATAATAATAATAAAACCATGTATTCTTCTAAAGTTCCACTGGCTGTAAACCTCATCCTAAATACAATTTATCCACCTCATTACATTCAGGACACTTCCATTTCTTCCTTCAATCCTCACCCCCCACACTCATTTATATTCACACACTCGCCAAACCTATGCTCTCACTTTTCCGTACCCCCTACAGACTACATTTCGTATAGTCCTCATCTATCCAGTGTTTATTTCCCCTTTCCACGCACCCACGCCTAAATCTTGCAATTAACCTGCGGTCCTCTATTACCCTAGGCTGTGTTAGGTGCTACGGCAACCGGCGGTGTACCTTATCCTTGTACATGCTGTTATACCTACTGCTTCTATCTTCCCCTGCCCCACTTGCAAGTTGCTGTCCTGCAGGGTTTGTTTTGCAATAATTTCACACCTAACCCCTTCCTTATGCCATTTCTGCACTTAAGCCAATGAATGAGCTAGCTCTCTCATACAAACATTTAATTCCAGGAAATCACTTTTGTATATATTCCTTATCATATTGATCAGTCTTTCATCACTCATCACCGCTACCACTCTGTCACACCTCATCACTCTTGGACCTCACGCACGTATGTTATATAACCAATTGGCCACTAAAACAATCACTCAATTCTTCTCCCATGCCATCTTCATCCTCTCCACTGTTACGTACTGCCGGATATGCTCCTTAAATTTCTCATATACAACAAACATGAACCTCAGATTCTTAAAGCACTGCACCTTCTTTTCTGCTCCCCACGTCAAACTTTCTACCACCTCTGTTCCTGAAACACATATACTTTGTTTTTTAATATTTTCTTTTAGTTCCGCTTCCCAAGGAATCAGTCTAGCTTCTTCACTATTTCACTAGGATTTGGACAAACTTACAACATCGTCCACGTTTGACATGGACCAAACTTTCTCCCTGCTTATTACTCCTGCTTGTCCCATTTTCAACACTTCAGCTTTCCCACAAATAATCCTAAATCTCTGCGATCTTGCTCGCCCAAGAGTCACTCGACAGCACGTCTCTACAGATAAGCCACACTTTGCCTAATTTGCTCCACCACGCCATTTTCCCGTAAATATTCACAATCATAAGCCGCTTTTGTTTATCGTTCTGGAGATGTTCCAGGCTGTTCTGAGCCATCTAAGAACATCCCAGAACAGCTCCCGAACGATAAACGAAAGCGGCTATAGCGAAAACAAATTCCCTCCCTTCGATTCCAATTCCTGATGGACATCAGCTGAAGTGTAAGGATATGATCCACTTAACTGTTGACCTGCCGCTACGGATACCGCATTGCACCTCGGGGATAAGCTGCCTATTTCCCGCTTCACGCTCGAGTCTTCTCGCTATTAACGTTAAATTTTGTAGATGTTGTTTATCAGTGTGATTCTTCTTCAATTTAGCACTTCCCCTGGCCTTAAATCGTCATCCATTCCAAATCCTCGTCTGCTCCCCATTTCCAGGACTTCTACCCCTCCTCCAAAGAGATACTTATAGTATTCTAGCATGCTTACTTTGTTCACTTGGCTTTTGTCTATTGTCTTTAATTCAGCAAGCTCCAGAGTAGGTTTTCATTTGCACCTCGGGCGTAAGCTGCCTATTTTCCACTTCACCCTAGAGCTTTACTTTGTTCTTCTAGGGTTCTCCAAACTTTCTTCTTTCTGCTGCAACACTTTTAAATACTGATTTCCACAACTCTCAATATCACTCCTGCCAGCATATTGATAATGCCTTAGAGTAGTTTGAAAAATGTTCATCCAGGGATTTTTGAATTATATACATAGAACGTTTTTTCGTCTCACCAGAAATACCATCGAAAGTGAAAATAATATACTTGTAATCATATGTATGTATCACATATAATACAAGAAATGTGCTATGGCCCAGTACACATACTTTATCATTCATATCATAATATAAATTGTGTTAAAATAAATAACCCAGCTCAGTGGTTGAGTGGTTAGGGCCGTTCATCTCGTACTGAGCATTGGGAAGCGAGAGTTGTGTACCAAATTTCGCGAATCACCTTTCACAGGTTTTCAGAGATTTTCTGTGAAGTTAAGGTAAATACTGGGTGATTACACACTTCTGAGCTTCTCAATTTCCTCAGCGGGAAAGCCCTGGTGCAGATATTTTATATTATAATTTTTTTTAATTTTAATAATCCGGGATTGTTATGCAAATCATTTATTTATGTTATATTTGCAGTTTTTTCTCCATCATGATTTAAAATGCCCTTAAATTTGTGATATATACCGGTACTGGTATAGTCGTATTTCGATATTATGAATACTGTGAAATTTTACATAAAAATAAATCTAAATTAAATCTCGAACTTGAACCATACTTGTTAGAAAATAATGGAGAGAATGAATTAAACTCGCATTTATCTTATTAAATGCATGCCTTATCGCTGAAAACTCATGTGTGAAAATTATTATATTAATGTTGACGTATAACATAAAAAATATAATTACAACAAATTTATTTATTAGATAATCGATAATCGAATACTATTGAACATTTGTATCGTCGATAAATAAATCGTTAAATGCCTACAATTATCTGGTAAAACAAGATTTGCCGGTGGTGTCCTACAAGTTTATAAAAAAAAACAAAAAAAAAGACCACAACAAAAATACATTAAAATAAAATACAAATAGAAATAAAAATAACACTTTATTATACATAACCACTCCCTCGTCACTTTCCTCTCCCACGTCAGCCTCCTGCAGATTTTCACGCCTTCCCCATCCTCGCTTAACCATTCATTCAGCTTTCTGCAATATCCCACCCACTCTGCTTTCACACCCTCACATTCTTTGCTAAGGTGCCATCACGTGTCGCTTCCCTTACTACACAGCGCACACGCGGTGTACCCCAGACCCATCCACACTTTCATCCCTCTCTCGTCTGATCCACACCTCGCTCTCGCCATGCATACTTTGTCCTCCCTGCTCCACTCACCCCTGGCTAAGTAACTCGGGAGTTTCCCAAGCACTTGCCACTCTACGTAGCCAGGGTTGTAGGAGCTCTCAGTCATTCTCACCTACCTCTCTTGCCACTCAATATCCCTCAATCTCTCTCTTACCTCTGTTCCTAGGCTTCCCATTTCTCTCAACTTCTCCTCTACCCACACCTCAAACATACCCACTCGTTCATACATCCTTCCTCTATCCTTTCTCCATCTACTCTCCGTCCTACTCTTACACCTCATCCATACCTCCCGCACCAGTCTTTCCTCACCCAATTCCTGCTATCTTTCTTCAAACTTCACCACCCTCACACACGACTCCCACCACATATACATATATATTAACATAAACGTACACAATTTTATAAGGGTAAATAATGGACAAATCGTATAATTTATCGTAAGTAACATAGAAAGGAAAGTAATTTGAAATATGTATAGTTCTAATCATAAAACAATGTGTATATCACTAGCAGTATATATTAAATAAATATTTTTTACTTACTCTAAATATGCAAAAATTACCTAAATTAAACTTTCTATTAAAAATATAAGTATATTTTATTTTTAAATACCTGTGTTATTACCGAAATCCCGGTATTGTGATATTTAAATACCCAAATACCGGTATTGAAATATGTTCTGAATTTGCAATTCTACTTATGATGAGTTATTTAATTACATATATTTATAACGTTTCTTGTGATGTGCAAATAACATTATAAGCGGCTCCTTTATGGCGATTTTCCTCTTCATTGGCATTCAGAAAGATCGGAGTCATTCCGATCGTTTTGAAATTACAGAATAGACCAACTGGTTATTTGGTTATTTACACATTACAAAAAAAACAAATTAAGTATGTGTAATTAAATAGCTGATCATCAGCAGAATTGGAGCAATTTTCAATACTCACCATTCATTTCACTGTTAATTATTATCTTGTTCACATTGTTACATTGAGATTTCTCTAGGAAACCATATTCACTTATATTTAAGTTTATTACTGGTAATACGAAAACTTTGAAACAATTATTTACTCTGGTTGCTATGACATTCAACGTTCTAAATAATTACGATCATTCTGTTAAGTTACAGAGTGGACCCCCAGGGCTTATACTTACACAATCTGTACAGATAAACAATGTAATATTAATAAAATTGTTCACAGTGTTATTTAATAAAATGTAATGAATCATTAGGAAACGTAATCATTATTTCATATCTAGTAAACCTATAATGCTATTGATTATTTGGTGTTATGTCCAAAACTATAAGGAATTACATATATCCATATCAAATCCTAATTAACCTTACATTAATTTACAGTTTCGAATAATTTCTAAATAATGATGGTTATCTAACATACATTACTAATTCAATATGTAAAATAATAGAATTAGCAATTTAAATACCTAATAACTAATAGTTTTGGGCAACATTTATTAAGGATTTCAATCGCACCATTTATTTTCAAACATATAATATACATAATTAAACTATAGTAAAGATTTAATTAATTAATTGTTTTCTTTTTTCGTTACAGGTAAGCGATTGCTTGATGATATGTCCCATACTACATCGCCACGGTCGGTGATTTTTTTCTTCTTTCGAAATTACATTTGTTTCCGGAAAGTAAAAGTGGATCTGCTAAAGAATGGGTGAGTCAGCAGAGCATGCTTCAATTATATTTCGAGTTGTGAGAGTACGTTGACTCAGATGTACCGTTGTTTAATCCTATTACCATGCGAATTGTCGGTATATTTTCCATTCGTTGAATCTCCGGCAATGAGACGACGCTCTTGATGGTGCCGTTATAAAATATTTCTGCGATCGTGTTTTACACAGATTTTATATCTCGTGCTCTTGGTATAATTAGTATTTTTTTGTATTCTCCATTTCGGGTGTTATGTTACCCAATATAATATAATAAATTATTACTGCTGCATTTTAAATGAATTAAGTATGAAGTTATTATTAGGTGAATTCATAAGCACTTCTACTTTTTCAAAAATAAAACGTATTGTAACGTGCCATATGATGACATGGGAGTATATAATTTATACATTGAATATCGTAATTAGCATATACACGCAGGTATCTTCGTGCGTCTTTGTGTGAAAGTTGTCTAAAGCATCATTCACATAGAGGTTAGTGCAGTGGTAGTGCAGTTGGTAGTGTAGTGGTTAGTGTTGTTGGTAGTAGTGTTATAATTTGAAGTGGTCAGAATTAATATCTTGAACTAGATAGCTAGCTTGTACCTCACCGCTGTTGTTCTGCACTACCACTAAGTCAATCTAAACGTTTGCGTCCAACAACATTAATTTCACTTTCCTGCACTACCCATACAACATCACTAACATCTATGTAGGTAATGCTTAATGGGCATTCACAATAAATGCTGTAGGGGTAGCGTAGCGGTAAGCGAATTACGTTTACAGCAGCGCAGTAAAATTATGATAGAACATATGTAATTATCTCTATCATAATTATCGCATAGCATTACTGCCCAATTCTGAACGTCTGAATTTTTATAGCCATGCAATATATTGCTTACCGCTACCTTACCACTACCGCGCTTATTGTGAATGGCCCATAAGAGTTTACCAGCAGCTATTTGTAGTTTCATATGTACTCCGAATAATAATGTGCAGTTGCCGTTAAGTATAATATTAAGTAATATTGCGCAAAAATAAAAAGGAATATCAACAATATAAGTGTGAATTCACCTCTTATAGTCTACTGATCTAGATTTCAATCTTGTTAGATCTCATCAGTTTAGCTCGGCTAGTGAGAATTAATTCGCAGGATATGGTTTATATAGAAAATAAACAAAATTAACAATGTGCACCCATATTGTAATATCCGCCAACATACTCATGGCAACAGGATCACCGAGTGGTGCTCTCTATCGGAATAATATAACAACAGAGTATTCTAGATATCATCTCAATGCCAATCTTGTAAGCAATATAAGTGTGAATTCAGCTCTTAAAGATCCACAGATCTACTAAGATCTCATCAGGGTAGCTCAGGTAGAGACCATATGGTAAGCAATTTAAGTGTGAATTCACTTCTTAACAATCTACAGAGATCTAAATTTCGATCTTGTTAGATCTCCTCAGTGTAGCTCAGCTAGTGACGATGAATTGTTCATTTTGTAGTTCCTGCCTATGGCGTTATATTGCCTCTCCAGGAAGAAAGTTCGTCAATTTATACTTATGTCTGAAATACTTGTGCCCTGCTGCGGTGCACAGCCAGTTAAAGTTTTAATCATTGGTTAGCAGTGAATCGGTTTGTACCGGTATTGGTTAAAGTCCGGGTAACTGTCAAATATTTAACTGCCCGCGCCGAGCCAAGATCTTCAATATTTTTACATATAATTAAAACAATTTTTGTGATGTGAAAATGACGTCAAATGTGACCTCTTTTAAACGACCGAGGAAACCAAGACTATAGTGACTATAGTGTCAATAGGCGCAATATTGCTCAATGTAAGGCGCCCATTATTCTCATCACAAAGGCATCTATGGATTATTCTACTTCATAAACCGATGAATGAATATAAATGTCTATAATATTTGCAAGTTATTTTCTAGTTACTTATTCGATACACATTGCAAATATATTCACACAATGTTTGCTTCTTCTTTTTTTTTCTCGTAATTTATTATTTATATGGATATATTATATATGTTGAAAAAAGAATAAGACATTTACTATAATCAATATTATTTGAAAAACGCTCCTTATTTCATAAAATGCATTACATTCGACTTATTAGTATAATATGAGTATTTGCGAAACTTATACATAAATATTACAACACATTTCATTCAGATAAAATAAATATATAAAATAATATAAACTACTCATAATTAGTTGTCTACAGAAACACCTCTGCATTTATACGAACAGCATTTTTAATTAATGAATCTACCGTAATTTTAATTAGCGCTGACACAGTAAAGTAATGGGAAGACTCTTTTGAAATAATTTTGTTTGATTTACAAAGGTCAACGTACAGCTTACGCCATATTTTTACGTCGCCAGCCGTGCTTTTCGACAGGCCGTCACAAAGAATTTAATTTAATTAACGTTCCCTATAAATGACTGTCATCTCACACTCGGTTGCTTTGTGCAGCATTCTCATTTCAGGTTGTAGGATTCGCGCTCTTATATTTCGACCGGGGGCAAATCAAGTTTGCAATTGTGAGTGTATTGTGTGTTTGTGTGTGCTTCTGCATACAATTATCATATATTATAGTGATCAATTCGCCACAAGGGTACTGCATGCATATTAATGTGTAATCGGAAATAATAATGTAATTTTTAGATTTGGAGTGCTAGTTCATATTCATGTAACCACAGTATTGATTAACCAGAAAGGTTTTAATTAAGAGTGAGTTTGTATTTACTTGTGGTAAAAATTGTACAATTTTGGTACTGTAAAGAACATAAACTAATGTATTTAAAAAAAATAATGCAGCCAGTTATATTAATCTACTTTAGCCGCTTTATCGCTCAGGAGCTGTTCCAGTCTGTTCTAACACTGCCCTGAACAGCTCCTGTCCAATAAACGAAAGCGGCTTTTATAAATCGGTCAGTGAATATAAAATATAAAATTTCATTTATGTAAGTGAATACATTAGGAAAGTATATATAAGAATTCAATATATCAACAGTATAAGATACTCATACTAATTCTAACCGGGTACCGTCATGCTTGATGATTTTCAACTATGACTTTTTTGCCATTAAATATCTATATGTTTCATTATAAAAAATTTTAGCTTAAAATTCAAATACAAAAGCCGAAATACTAAAAAAGAGGTCATTCTAATATCAAAATTATTTATTACCATAAACATGTGTTCGGTTGATACTACAATTCGAGTTAAAACGGTTTTAACAATCCTTGAGATTATGACAATTTCCAATTTTTTAAATTTGTCAAAAATTCAATTGAAGTTATGTGGTTTTTGAAATGTGTAGGTAATATTTAAAATATATTTAGCTTCCAAACAACGCGAGTTCTTGTGCTTTAAACACCCTAATTGAAATTGTTGATAAGTTAGTACTTTTGTAAAAAAAAATGCTTCCTTAAGAGTACTATAAATTCGAAATAATTATGACACGAATTAATGTATGACCTTAAGGCTCGATTATATAAATCAGATAACTCTGGAGTTAATTTCTAATCTCTGACTCAAACGTTACTTTTAACAACTTTGAGAAATATAAAAATGTCAATAATATAGTATATCTATTTATGTAATTATATTCTGTATACTTTAGTTTAGGTTTACTTTTATTGTGTTAAATATTAAGGGAATATTTATTTTATTATTTTATACCTTTGTAAAACGAAATGTACACACACAGACGGAAAGACCCGTGAAGGGTCAACAGTCTAAAGATGGTTATATATATATATATATATATATATATATATATATATATATATATATATATATATATATATATATATATTCTGCAGTTTCCCAATATCTTATGAATTCAAGTAAATTATACTATAAGGCGCTTTCGTTTAGCATGGTTTGACATTACTAGTGTCCCCGTGGCGTGCAGTATCGCAGTCGTGCGTCGCCGGTTGTAAGGGCCGAGGTAGAATTATGCGCATCGGAAGCGGGAAATAGAACAAGAAACAATAAACCCGTACTAGCCCAGAGTGATAAACGAAAGGACTATAGACTATATTCTATTAAGAAAATGTACTGGTAGGAACTAAAACAATAAAATCTAATCACCAATACACCACTAGATCTACCTAGTTATCTACAAGATGCTGAAGCCATAAACCAACAACCGTCCTGACATCAATTGCTGATGTACAAATATATCAAAAACAGACACTTCAATTATTATAATCAAAATAAGGTTTAAAACATGTTTCACACTTTCATAAATTTAAACATTTGGGAACTGCTACACAGTAAAGAGTTAATTTAGTATTATTAATTAGTGATATAATAAAAGTGTCCTGAATGTATAATATTAATTTATTTAATTATTTTTACAGTTTCTCAACAATAACTTACAATCGTGTTGCTTCATAAGATAGAATTCATGGAACAAATTGGAAAAGCAATATTTACATTTCGTAATTATTATTACGGTTGCACACATACATTGCAAATTGTGTAAGTTATTGGAAACTATTAATATATATGTCACGTAATCAGATTTTATTACAGAATTAATAAAATGTATTATTAGAATTTTCAAACATGAACACAACTCTGAAGGAAGGGTTATCAACTACTTCTGAAGACTGCGCAAATCAAATTAACTAGTCCAATAATAAACTTGTAAAACTGTACAGATTCTAATTATTTAATTATGTGCAGTAAATACTATTTGAAATCGATATCTTGGGTATCAAGAAAAATGTTTGCTATTTACAATAATATCCTCATAATATATCAGAATCTGGTTCGCGAAAATTAAATATATAAATTATTTAATTTTATTATTATCACTAGAATTATCGCGTTATTACATTAAGAACGTTAGAAAACTCTACGCTGCAATTTAAAAAAATCGACTAGAATTAATTTTTGGCTTCAATTTCAACTTTAGTTAATACATAAATGTATGTACTTTGAACTATTGCTCATTTTCATGGGATAAGTTATTATTACTTATATACTATATATTATATATCTGAAAAATTCGTCAATCGAAACAAACATTATAAGCTATGTAGATTTAGAGACACGCGATTTTAGTTCTTAGTACTTATTTTGTCATAATATAGAATCGTGCAGAATAGTCCTTTAATATTAATTCCTTTGACTTCTTTTATTATAGCATAAATCGACTTTTAGTTATATACCAAATTGAGTTACCATTTAAATTTCAGTAAATATTTTAAATATATTTATATGGATACTGACAATTGACACTAAAAGTACTAAAAAAATAATAGAGATACTTTATAGCCGCAAAACTATGCAATTACGCGTAAAATATATCTATCGGCAATGATAACATTTATTTTATGATTATTTATGATGATTTATGATGCATTTTTATTATTATAACATTTATAGTTATTCGAGTCATTCTTCTGCCAGCTAACATATACACGCGGAATAGACCAAAGATTTTATGATAATAATTTCTTTGAGACAAATAACCAGATATAATTCTTGATTGTTGGATTGTGAATCTTGGAATTTCTTTCTTGATTGTTAGATTGTGGATCTTTATTTTACAGTGCCTTGCGAAGAACTTTTATATTCTTCGTAAGGCACTGTACATTCCCGCTATTAATTTTATTCTGTCACTGCCGTATACAAAATAAAATCAACAGCGGTATTGTACAGTGCCTTACAAAGAATATAAAAGTTCTTCGCAAGGCACTATAAAATCCAAGATTCACAATCTAACAATCAAGAAAGAAATAGCAAAAAATAAATAAATTATAATCTCTAAAGATTGTCATTTTTGTTTTCTTAGCAATATACATGCCGATACTGACTAATAGGAGTGAAGCTTGAATGATGAATGCGAGACAGAAATTAACAGTGCAGGCAGCAGAGATAAAATTTATCAGGTTGAAGGAATAAAGAAAGGCAGAGTATGAAATTAAGAGATTATGTACAGAAGAAATTAAAAGAGAAACAACTGCGATAGTTCGGACATAAGAATAGAATGGGCACTACAAGACAAATAAAGCACGACAAGAGCACGGCCACTGTGAAGTTGGAATGGTGCAATCACCATAGAGCACACAAATAAGCATGACAATAAGCAAGAAAGTTAACAGTAAATAGGAAAGAGTGGATCCAATTCTACAAACAATGATTACATTGAACAACCGAACACACAACAACTTCGACATCTTCGTGAGGCATAAGAGGGAACGATTAAGAAAGAAGAAGAAATAATTTATTTGAGCAATAATGATCTCCATTTATGTTTATTTTAATGTCACCGACATGATTTTAAATATATGTGCGTGTTGAATTTGTTTTTTCTATGACCATTCAAAATTTTAGAAAGCCTGCACAACTTGAGTTTTGATTAAACGAACGGTATAAGCAATCCGATTCTTTTTATAGATTATCTTATATACATATACATATGTTTTTATTAATCTTTTCATTAATTTCAATTGTATTTCTTGGAATTCATTCATTATGCAAATTATTACACATTCAGTATATCTATTCCAACTTGGGCATGTATTGTAAATGTACCCATCTAAGTGTATTACATTAAAATTAATGTCTTATGTTCCAATTATACTTTCAGATAGACACATGATAAATGGATTCCGTTCGGTGATATATAGATCCAAATGTGTATACAGGAGAAAGCTTTGAATGCTTGTATAATATATTTTTATAAATCTCTTTTATACTGAATATTGGGTTTTAAAATGTACACACTATTCATAGATTAGAGTACGGACGGGAAAAACTTTTATTATATATTTTTGACGAAAAAACTTAGCAATTATGCAATAGTGTAACGAGAGGTGCTGTCTGCTATGGAAGCCGATCGCCTCTAATATTCATTCAACATTAAATGCAAATCGGTACATTAACAACGTGCTTCAACAAGTAATACTGCCATATCTGCAAGAAATATAAAATCTAATGTTACGGCAAGATAATGCGCAGCCGCATACCACAAGGGTTACTATGGAGTTGATAAATACTGCTAATGTTGATCTGATTCCATGGCCTTCTCGATAGACTTATCACCCAATGTGTAGGATATGGTAGGATGGAGGATACATAATTTACAGCCGCCCCCAAAACAATGTACATTTCCCTCAACAACGGATTTTAGCAGCAACGGATAGTATACATCAGGCTAGCATAGATTCGCTCATTTCAAGTATACCTCGGCTAGCTGAATGTGTAAGAGGAGGGTCGACCCATTATTACTGTTGCTGAAATTTTCATCGTTTCTTAATAGGAATAAAATACAAATTTTCTGAAAATTTCATTAAAATCCCATCAGCGTTTACTGGATGTTTATTTATTTATGGCAACGAGTATATATAAATTATTGAATATTACAAAAAATATAAATAATAACTTAAGAAAAAGCATCATGGATACTTTATATGAATATACACCGATCAAATCATAGCAAAACTTTTGTGTCTCGATGATGTATATTTTGGTAATTGTTCGGATTATAATGAAAATTGTTTTGATATATTGGCAATTTAATAATACATATTTATTTCAGGTAGAACAACGTATATAAACGATTTGTAAATCAAAAAGGTCACAAAATTAACATAATTTACAAAGAAAACTTTCATGTCTCAAAACACATAGATATCTGAACACAGTGGATTTAAAACAAAAAAAAATCTATCTCTGTAAGGCTAAAAGGGAGAAGTTTAATCACCACGTATATACCTTAACTTCACATTAAACCTATGAAAAACTGGGAAAGGCGATTCCCGGAAATTCTCCTCGTTGGGGCTTGAACTGAATACGAGATGGGCGGCGCGGTGCCTCTAACCACCGGGCCACTGTGCTGAGTAGTGGATTTCATTTCATACTAATATACTTTGGAAGGTGATTGAAGATCTTAATAAATGAGTAATATGGGCGTCTTTAATATATGCTAAGTCTGTAAACAGGGATAACATATACTTGTTCATGTCGAGTGGATTATGTTGCAGGTAGGCGGCAATATTCAAATGTATGTTTATGTTTCGAGATTAACTTTACACATTTCATAATGTGGTCAACATGTTGGCCATAGGTGATATCAGGCTTAAGGATTCTCAGACCGTAGCATGCCTTACCGATTCGACTAATGCGTCATCTACTTGCAAATGTTGGCGATCCATGTGGATAATATTGTCTTCAATTGGAGCAAGGGCGCTTCCAAAGGGTGAGGGGACGGGGGTGTAATCGCCCCCCCCCCCCCCCCTCCAACTTTCTATTTTTTTGACGGCCCAAACCCACGTGTCAAATCTGCGCATTTGTTTTCGGGCTAGACCTCCGGATCTAGGACTGTCAATCGCCCACTAATGTGCAAACTGGGTCAGTCCATTTTTTATTACCAAACCCGTCCGCGGACTAGATCCGCTTGTATATGGTGTAAAATCTGGCAGTTTTTTAAATCATTTATCCACAGGCCTGGACTTTTATGCATGCTTAAAAGGCCGCGGCTACTGGCCCCGGTTTTCACTGTTTCAAGTGTGTAAGTATGTAACTTTGAAATAAACGAGAGAAAGAAGATCGTTGCAGCTGCAGAAGGAGTGTATGCTAAGTGGGTATATTTTTCTAGAATGAGGAAAAGTTCAAACTGAGTTGCTGAAAGACAGCAGAGCAGCCATATGACTTTAGTTCAGGACCTGAGAGACTATAAACCTTATATCAGGGTATTCATCCCGAAATTCTGCAACAATTTCTTCATCTTTCTTAATTTTTATGTTTTCGTTTGTGTAGTATTCATATTAATAAGAAGGCTATCTTTATTAGTTTTTCTATAAATCTTTTTGCTGCTGCTGTTAAATATTTACAAGTAAATCATAAACAAAACAACGAACACAGCAAAACAAAACTGAACTGATAAAAGATAAAGAACTGGGGACAAGATCTGTGAAAATGGCCCGTACGCAAGTGATCAAGTAGTCCCACCCGTCGGTCGCGGCCTGTCATCCGCCAGCCTTATCACCACTAAGGCACACCGGGCCCGCGGGTTTCATCAAAATGTCCGTGGCCGGTCAAAGCGCTAGGCATCTTCTGAGATCCTTCAGCCATGATCTTAGTGTCTTCCGACGGAAATTTTGCCCCAATTACCGGTTCTTTCTCTCTTTAACTGGGAGCAGTAGGTCTGCCTCATGCGGTTAAAGACTTCGATGTTAGCGATCCTCTGTACCCATGATATTACCATTATAGAATAGTCTGTATAGTTGCATTTGAAAATCTTTGATTTTTTCTCCATGGACGGGTCTTTGTTCATTTCGCATCAGTATAATGTAGCGGGAATACATAACACCTCAGCATTCTAGTTCTTAGGCATAAGTTTCACTCGGGCAGCCTGATAAAGAGCTTCTTCATGTCTGCAGAGGTGTTCCTAGCTTATTCGATTCGTGATTTGATTTCTTTTTTTAATACACATTGTTGAGTTGTTGTGGTGCCAGGAACTTACATGTCTTTACCTATTCCTTGGTGTTTTGGAAAATACCATTGATTTGGTCTTAAGGATGTTCCTATGTAGGCCAAATCTGCGTTTATTATGCTGTTGATCATCTGCTGAAGCAAGGGGAGGCCATTTGCCATAGTGTCATCGGCATATCTTAAGTTGGTAAATGTGTACCGCTACTTGTTTCTTCGGGTGCCTCTTGGAATATCGTTTTCAGTAAATGTTGAATAAGAGCGAATAAGACGCAGCATTGGCGCACCCTTTATGATATTTATTGCTTCCGATGTTGTTTCTTTTATTATGACTTTCGCCGTCTGATTCCAATACAGATTGCCGATGATATTCAGATCCCATCTGTCGAATCCTGTGGTCTTCAGTATTTCAATCATCTTTTCGTGTATAACAGAGTCAAACTATTTGTACTATAAAATATGCGTAGACATTTATGCATATTCATATCTCGACATCATTGTGTTAGAACGTTTAGGGAGAATAGTGTCTCTTGCGTGCAAACCCCGTAACGGAAGGCGAAATTTGTGCTCTTTAGTTGATCTTCACATTTTCTAAAAATTCTTATGTGTACTATTCTGAGAAATACTTTTAGTACATGAGGCATTAGGCTTATGATCCTACAGTCATCGCAGCGTGAGGAGTTATTCTTCTTTGGTATTCCTACGAACGTTGATTTCAGCCTATTGGAGGATATGATACCAATTACTTTATAGTTTGTTTAAACGAAATGTAGGCCTGTCGCTTCTTATTCTGCTATCACTTGGAGTACTTCAGCATAGATGTTGTCTGGGCCAGTAGCCTTTATTCTTCTTTGGCGATTTCAGGACCTAGTTCTTCTATGCTTTTCATCTTCTAGCGGCGTTTCATTATGTCATTTTTTAAAGTATATTGTCAAATTAATATTCTAGTAGTTACTCAACTCTATTGCCGTGCCTAATCTTAAAATTGAAGGTAGTTAGTTAATATTTTCTATTCTTCATTTCTAACACCTCATAAATCTAATATAAAATATCACCTAATTGTGATTCGTATATAACATACAAAACTTGTCCCATACGCATACCCAACCAGAACAACACACCATTTACAAACAAATAGATCAAAAACAAACTCAGGAAATAAAATCCCAATAAATCAAAATACATTCAACACCATTCCAAGTGATCTGAAATATATTAAACCGTTGTTTGTTATACCATTTTTAATACAGTAAATCAATAATAAAGATGGACAACACCTCACGAATAAAGTAACCAGCTAGGATCACCACAAATAAACAGCTGTAACATAAACCCAAGTTCTCCAGTATACTAGATATTTTTATTTCTAATCACATTTAATATAGAATGTGTTTATATTTATTTTGTAAAAATGTTGTTATGGGTGTGAACCCATTATTATTAATATATAATTTGATAAGCTAATTAAATATCCAAAGACAACTCTGCACACACAAAAATGAGCTGTTAGTAACCAAAACAACGACAAATCTATATATCATTGCTGAATGATGGAATTATTTAAATAAGTAAAATATTAGTCAATTAAAATCTGTTTAGCATTAATAATATTATTAAAACCATTTTAAAAACAATAATTAAATTTCATTCAAGGCCTCCACCACTTTTCTAAATCTTTACATAATTGTATCCGCATGTAAATAAAAATAAATCTTTACACGTCGCGCGATGTCTGCCGATGGCTGTATAATATTCGCATGTTTATATTTTTTTGTTTCTCGTGAGGACATGCGAGGACGGTCATGGACCTTACCTTATTCTAGATCGCGAAACTGCCTTGATACACTTACCAATCAGCTGAGCATTTGGCGGTCGCGTATTTTAAAGGTAACCATATTTTACGATTGAAAATTATGATACCATAGCTTCATGTTATACTTATAGCCCCTGGGTATATGAACATTAATTAAAAACTTGTTGGGGATTGCGCTTTCACGTTTAATATTGGAGTGGTCATTGAAACAAAATCACTGATATTGTTTTTGCGATGACCAGGCGTTTTACTGTTGCTTTTGGGATATTATGCTTATATTTAGTTATCCTTTTCCGATTACATGACAGTAAGAGATGTATTATCAAAAACTCACGTGAGTGAAACTATGATATTTATATATAATTATATCCATTAGGAGATTAGATATCATTAAGAATCACATCTTTATTTTTCTAATGGCGCTAATTGTGCAGTTGTTTGGAGTTTTTAATAAACATTGGTATGGCGTACATTTTATATATGGTAATTAATACACGTTTTTGTTAGATCTAAAACTTATTTTGTAATAATTGGTGACCATATTTCGCAGTTATGGACCGTAGGAGACCATGTAGTACAATGTTTCTCAAACGTTTTCGTCCGCTTTTCACTTAAAACTGTAGAAGGAAGAATGGGTATGTAGAAAACATCCCGAAAAATATGTAATAATTTTTTTATGCGACCACCCAAATATATTCCGCGACACCCCACTTTGAGAATCACTGGTAAAAGATACGAATATATAGCAGTATCTTCTGTGTTTTAAAACTACGTATTAAGGTAATCTATCCTTAGAACATAAATTTCAGAATCAATACCAAAATAATGTCCTGTAATGTTATGCCATTTTATTAGCTACTTTTTTTCTATAAGCTCTATTTTATTTCAACATAAATCCACCTATACATGTCACCTATATAACAAATATTATAATAATAAATGAATCATCAATAAGCCATATCCGTTACTATTGTGATTCATCAAATCTAATTACAAACCTAACTGGCGAACTAAAGATATATCAGAACAATTTATTACCGAATAAATCTACCTATATAACAATGTTTTAATTTTTTTTTTTTTAATGACCTTGATCTAATGATCATTTAGCCAACCACTATGTATTATTAATGTATATATATATATATATATATATATATATATATATATATATTATTTACATTATAATTAAACTTATACTGTAGACAAACACACCACCCATGGATTAATACACCCAAATTCCGTACGGAAAAGAGTCTATTAATACCGGACTCGAACCGGTAACGTAGTGAGTATACAACAAATAAATCTGATAATAATAAATGAGTCATCAATAAGCGACATCCGTTCCTATTGTGATTCATCAAATTAATTATAAAAATAACAAAAATAATTGGTGAACTAAAGATATGTTACAACATTACCGTATACAAAACATTTTCTTTTATTAAAATCTACTTACTAGTCTTCATCGCAGAATAAAAAATTTAAAAATAACGGATAACTAACACGGCTATGTTTTTATTATAATTTTAAAACAAGTGACATGGCAAGCCCAAAAGGGCCAATAATAGTTATCTATTATTTTCGCATCACTCGTACACTAATTAGTTTATGCCATTGCGTCTCGTAGATAATGTTAAATTAATTAACCAATATTTAACATTTAAATGTCAATGTATCTAATATTATAAGATTTACGTGATTAGAAACTATAGGTTGGTACTAGCTTATGTTATTCTGTTGTGCCATATTGAGTAACACCTTTGAACTCGAAGTAATTTTTCTTGTCCCGATGACATGTCGAACGAGCATAATGTTCGAACTCGAATAACAAGGATGGATGGGTTCTGTTTTCACATGGGTGTAGTGCCTCTGCCTATGCATTAGGTGGAATAATCACCCCGGTGCGACTGAGAAGGCGCGAAGTGTATTTAACCGAAGTGTGTTTTAATGAAAAGATAACAAATGTGAAATGCTGAAACAGATTTCTTCCGTTTCTTCACGTGCCAGATGTTTACGTTTGCATTAAGTTTTACGGGTGGTCTTTTACATACTGGTGACGTTTTCTATTAAAACTAGCGAAGGGGATAGTGTTTGCTCTTGGGCTTAAAGATGGAATAATAACGGAAGCAGATGTAACACTTTAGACAATCTTACTATCGGCAAGATTTATAGATTAACGATTATAAGCATGAATAAGATTGACTAAACAGTGTATTGTTAAACCTATAACTTAGAATATTACATTAACATTAGATTTATTAAAGAAATGTGCAGAAATGTTTTATAAAATTGTCCACACATGGAAAATATTATGCTTTAATGCTTGGTTTATACAACAATAATAAGAAATAAACGGTGTAAAATCACGTAGAATGTCTACATATTTAACGAATAACACATAAGGCATTATATTTTGGTGTGTTAATTTATATATCAGGGTCGATATCCCAATAAAGATTTTTTTATATAAAATGTAGTACACAGAATTAAAAATATCATCTTATTTATTTTAGTTCCAGAAAACTCAGTATTTTATTTTGCATTTGAACCGTACGATGATTAATTATGTATTTAAAAATAGTACAACTAATCCCCTAGGAGGAAAGTTAAACGCCATCTGGCGGCACCACATCAATTAGCAATGCACACCCATATGGTAATAACCGTCAATATGCTCATGCCATCAGGATCACCGGGTAGTGCCCTCTAGGGAATAATATACCCGGTGTTCCTGATGGCATGAGCATGTACTACTCTTGTATATAACCACTAGATATATTGTGTGAATGCATCCTCACTAGCTCTAAGCTACAATGACGAGATCTAATAAGATCGAAATCTAGATATGTAGATTGCTAAGAGGTGGGTTCACACTTATATATGTTTTATACGATTGGCCTTCAAACACTGTTACAATATTAATCCCTAGAAGGCACTACCTGGTGATCCTGATGGCATGAGCATGTTCACGGTTATTACCATATGGATGTGCATTGTTAATTGCTGATAGATATATATGAATTATGTATTTGAAATATTGGTTAATATATGTTGTTTAATTTTTGAATTCAAAATCAAAAGTTATGCATGAATATATCTATACCTATAAATTATATGAATACATTAAAATTGCATTTATAAATATCTGCAGAACTTTATTAATACATTTTGCACACTACACAAATCTATACACTTGTATTATACATTATTTAATAAAAATTATTCACGGTGATAATTTGTATACATTGCGGATATGCTTAGAAGTGAGTGTCTACAAATGTAGACAAAATAAAATGCCTCTCGGCATAGAAAACACTCTCTTTATATTGTAAACATGTTTTCACGTGGAGCATTTTATTCCATATTGAGGCTTTTACCAAAATGAAGCTAGGCAATGAAATATCATTATACGACTCTTTCACTTGCCATCAGTTCCACTTATGTTATTTATAAACATTTACAATATTTATAACACATGTTATTCATCTTATATCGCATCGTAAATGTGTTTACATGTACAATAAATAGTACTGTGTCTGTTTGAAGTGTTATTAACGGTCATTTGTATTGGAATTAATTGCTAATTATATTTCTTAAAAATAAGTTTATAACACATAAATTATTATACATATTAATTATATTCAATCTACTTGTATTAAATCGTATGATTTGTCTTATTTTGAAGTATTTGTTAATTATCTAATATGTACTTTAACTACTTACTTTATTAAAAAATACATTCCTTCATATTTGAACTTACTTTTCAAACAGGAAATCTCTCCCTATTAGTAATAATATGATGAACTTTATTTAAAAACATTACCCAATAACATTTACTTTATTATCTGCCAGTGTTATAATATATATAGATTAAATTTTGTAATACATACTGGGATATAATAAAATAATTACTGTACGAGTGATGCGAAATTAATAAATATCAAGTATAAGTGGCCTTTTTTAGATATATGGGTATGTCATAGGCATAACTTGATTTTCAATTGCTTTTACAAAAATTCGAATATAGTTAGTGTGCTATAATGAATATTTTTTGAATAAATGCTATTTTTTGCTATTTTTTCGCAAGAAATACACTTTTGATTGATAGCGCAATCTTCAAGTGCACAAAAATAAATTACAATTATAATATAAGTATATAAATAAGTATATAAATAAGTATATTATAAGTATATAAATGTACACACGACGTAGTGTAGTGGTTAGCATCACCACGTAAAGAACGGGCGATCCGGGTTCGAATCCCAACCCAGGTTATACAAATACAATATACAAATATACTATTAAGCATGGTATAGTTCAAATACAATATAAAAGTATGTGATTCCTGAAAGTAAAATAAGATGATATTTTTAATTATGTGTAATATATTATATATAAACAATCTTCAGTGTCTCTCGTTTATCACTCTGGACTAGTACGGGCTTATTGTTTCTTGTTCTATTTGTCGCTTCCGATGCACATAATTCTACCTCGGCCCTTACAACCGGCGGCGCATGACCGCAAGATCTGAGCGATACTGCACGCCACGGGGGTGACTAGCAATGATAAACCATGCTAAACAAAAGAGACTATTATTGGGCTATCGACTCTGTTATATTATTTACACAGAAAATATAGTATGCCATGTGTCGTTGGAATACAATTAACGACGCTTTTGAAAACTCTGGGAAGATTATCTGAATTAGAAGGTCTCGTCACTCATATACACATATACCAACAAATGGCAGGACCCGAAGGTCGATTACAAATAGTAACGAATAGTGTAACTATTACTACTATAAATTTATGTTGATTGTCATAGATACTACGAACATATTATTCATGAATCGGAAGTAGTAAGTCCCATCACTCACATACACATACACCAAGAAATAGCAGGACCCGAAGGTCGATAGCCAGTTAAAAATAGTAACAAATACAGTAACTACTACTATAAACGTACGTTGAGTGTCATAAGTACTACAAACATATTATTCATAAATCTACAGCAATGATAAATTAAATATAATAAATATAAATAGTAAAACTGGGCTACAATAATACTTTTTGTTTTGTGGTCTATTTGAAAATAAATATATAATTATTATGATATCAAATATTTTATTGCAAGCGTATATAAAATCAAATATATTACACAATTAATTTTATGAAGCCAACTGGGAATAGAAATTACCATTTAAGTTAATTACAGTTAATTTGATCTTCATACATTACTCGCCACACTTCATGCATTTTTTGGGTGTTTTCCCTTTCTATGTTTTCCATGAATACTAACGACTGGAACTAAATCAGAGGTTGCAAAGCAATTAGAAAGGGAGAAGATTACATTTAGATTGTGTCAGGCCCAGATTGTAGTTAAATATATAACAACCCTGATAAATATTTACACACGCGTATATTCCCGAGTTCGAGGCGGCCCCATAAATATCTCTTAAAAGGCCATTCGTGGAAAGATATTATATTTACATACATTTTTTGCATGGCGTGGAATTTAGGGTTATATTGCTGCAGGTATGGAGTCGGTTGTCGTTGGAGGGAGGTGGGTGTGGGTGGTTTGTACCGGATATTTCGTTTGGCGACGTGATAAACTTCGCAATATCTTCGAGTTTCTAGCGATCGTTCAAATAATACTTTGTGAGATGGAGGGTATACGGAAATGTAAAGCATCCGCTATTAGATGATATATCACGGAATCGAATTTTATAAACATACACGTACTAACCATTAAATATTGAAGTGTGTTATAAAAGTATCCCAATTTATTACTGCAGAAGTAACAAATATTTAATCATTATTCACATAAATTTTGAAAAAAATTGCATATTGACGAAAACTAACCGTTTTCTTGATGCTTTTAAAACTAGCCGAGGATTTGATCAATAACAAAAAAACAATTGGCGTATTTTATATGGGAAAGCAATGAAATATTTCTGAAATCATGAACTTGTTATAGACTATACGTCCCGAATTATCAGTTCCTGTACCGATTTTTCACAACTCGTTTGTTGGTCTTAAATTTATAGCATTTGTCCAGAATTGTCCCGAAAAACAGTAGTATGAGAACGTAAATGTATATATTTATTTAACTAGTGATTTAGTGATAGAGTCTATCATTTGTCTTCCTGGCACTAATGCTGCAACTGGGCGAGTATTTAGCATTATGCTTTAGATTTTTAGATTAGTGATCAGACACCACGGTCCGTATACTCCGTATTGTCTACGGACCGTGATCAGACACAGCTTAAAGTAGATACTTTGAAGGATATGTTAACCACCAAAATTAATTTTAATGAAAATTGCTGAGACTTATTAAAAAAGAAAAAGATGTCAATATGTGTTTAAAACTTATACACTATCTATCTTGAAAATATATTAAATTACATCGTCATTACAAAATCAATAACCTGAACATTTTTGCTCTTGATAAAATTCTATTAAATTCTCATTGTCACTTGATTGCTATCGGAAATGAGTACATGAACAACATTATATAGGAAGCAAACAATTTCTAATTAAGTTAAAACAAGTATGTAAATATGTTCTACATCATTCAGGATATTTGCCTCACAAACAGTTTACTGCATAGAACAAGTTACTATAATTAAAGCCGGAATCAACTTTGCGAACCGTGGGCAGAGTTAAAATAGAATAATTAATAAATAAATACTGTGTGCACATGATGCTTAATGCGGCCACTCATAAACGGAAGATTCTACCACTAACAGGTAGAATCTTCCATATATATGTTCTTGAAAATATAATCTAACGAATGATTTTCAGTCCATTTTTATCAATTAAATTTTGTCGAATTGTGTATGATTAGCTGGGTTGATAACTTTCGATTCCTATTAAACTGTCAGCTAAGTGAAACACGCGTACCTTACGACTTAAGATACGGGCTATTCTTTTTATTTACGATTGCAAAAGCTACACCGTGGATTTGTTTAAAAGAAAAACAGTTGTAATCTGTAATATATTGTTTATGGCATATATTAAATTCGACTTAAAACAATAATTCATTTTTTATTTTGTAATTAGACTTATTTGGAATTATTTTCTAATAAAACCTGTCAGAATATGAATTAAATTTTTTTATTGTTTAATATTTAAGTTGAGGATTTTAAATCATAATTACTATTATTTAAAATTACTGTCACATATAATTGGAATTTAGGTTAAACTGTATTCAGTTTCTTTTCCATAGATGCGCTGCATCTATAATTAACCCTTCGATATTTAAATACCTCAGATGCATCATTTTGTTGAAAATCTAAGAAGAAAACTAGTATCTTTATAGAGATATCATCCTTGAGACTTTTCCGCCGGTCAAGGGAGAAGCTCAGAGACGTAATTATCCAATATTTACCTAAATTTCACAGAAAACCTGTGAAAGATGATTCGCGCAAATTCACCCCGATGGGGTTCGAACTCAGGCCCCCAATGCTCAATATTCTCAAATATGTGTTCTTAAGTATTTACTATCGTATTGTGTTTAATTAGATTTCAGATAATGTTTGTATACATTTCTAATTGGGACTGGAGGATTAAAAATCAGTACCAATTCTAGTCGCCTAGGAATTCCGTCCTGCTATCTATAATCAAGATTCAACTAAGCGATTAGTAAGCTATAAAAATTATTATTGCTTCGTAATATATAATCCAAGTGAACTTTCATAATACTGACGCAATTAGGACTCTTGAAATAAAATCGAATTTCGATAGAATTAAAAGGCAATCATAATTATTTGTTTCATATAAAATAACAGAAATAGGCAAGCATCCGAACTCAAGGTTTTATTAAGAAAAACTACATAACTTCATGTTTTAAACATTTCGTTAGTTATATCACTTTTTTGTGCGTAAGTATGATATCGTTAATCCATTGTGGCAGAGTTGTTATTCTTGTTAAATAGGGTTTTCAGTGCTTGTAATAGTGTTTCACCTCTGATTTTAATAGATTCAATAGATTTCATCGGCATTTGTTGTTCTTCATTTGTAAGAGTGCTTTCATTAATTCTGCTATGGTGATTTTTGGGATATCATCCAAGTCTTGGTTAAGAACTATAAGTATGTTAGTAGTTGCATCATTTCTTGTGTTTGTTATAGAGTCCTGTGTAGAATATTTCTACTACTTTGAATAGCTTGTCTGTTGCCTGCTAGTTGGCATATGTTCTTCTAACCTTGAAAGTGCTTTTGTTCGAGAGCTTATAGGCTTCTATTCTTCACTACTACTCCGGTTATCATTTTTAAATTATATCTTCGAACATCATTCCTATTAATTTTGATTAAGTTGGCACAACCTTGCTATAGTTACTCCATATTTACATTGGAAGTCTTTTCTCTCTTTCATAAGTTGTTTGGTTGATTCGCTAGGTTTCTCTTCTTTCGTGCCCATCGTGATAAAGTATTTCTTTTCCGCATTTGTAATACTATAGCATTCGTTAGTTTCTCGATGTTATCGCAAGCTTTCTTCTATTTTAGTTTGAAAGATTTCCTCGTTCTGAGGATTGACCTATCCTTTGCATTTGGTTTTGGTTATTAATTCTGACTTTTCATTTTTGGTGTTCAGGGCTACTGCTGATCTTTTCTGTGGTCGCTACCGGTTGAGAATTTATTGAGATGGACGATTTCTCTTCGGCCTGTGATTACGAAGTCTATTTCGTTCTTGGTTCTACTATCTGGGCTTATTCAGGTATATTTATTTTGTGGTTTCTTATTAAAGAAAGAGTTCATTGCATACCGTATCTCCTGGTGTAGGTAATTCAAAATAATCGGCTTCCTTTTACATTTCTTTCTCCATATCCTTAGTGCCCTAGTGAGCTTGCCCTTCGTCTTCTTTTGTACCAAACTTTGCATTAAAATCGCCTATTATATAGAGTAGTGCATTTTTGGTTTACAATACTTCATCTAGGTGATCGTAGAAAAGTTCAATGTCTTCTCTCGTAGTAATTTTTGTGGGATTAAGGACATGATTTTCCAAGATGGGGATTTGGGGAAAACAGGTGCTCACGTAGGGCAGAGGTCGTCAATCTGAAGTAGATCTTTTCTGCACTGGGGTTATACAAAAGTATCCATCCGTTAACCAACTAACCAACATAAGTTCAAAATAAATATAACAACCTTTATTGATAATCCCCAGTTTACAGTATTTTATAATACTATAATAACTCTTTGTTTAAGATTCCACAGCATAAATTCATTCCGAATTAAATTAACTAAATACGACGGTACTTTGAGAAGTTCGCGAAATGAAGGGGTTAATCAGAAAATATTCTTTTGAAATATGTTTTTTTTTTCATCATTCAAAATCTAAGTTCAACGTACTTCATCCAGCGATGTTCCAAAGCGATTATGTTCCCAAGAAAGTGGGATTCTTGAAGTCCACCAAAATGTGTGGTGTACTTAAATGTCCTCCAGTTACAAAACGCAGACGAATTTACCAATAAAAAAATCGAATTCTTGCTAAAATAACTCACCTCTACCACCATTTAATGGATTGCCCTTGAATTACTTAACACCCTGTATACGCACACTCAGCGTTTCTCGCCAGAAGGTTAAGGACTCTATACCCACTAACCCTCAACCCATGGTAACGCGCTGGTCCGCCACGGAGGCACTTTCTTAGCGCTGGGCCGTTGCCCGATGTTACCAAATACGTCTCCTGCTCGGCGGGTTGGCTGCCACCCCGTCCTGGTGCTTTGCTTCCCTAGTTCACCTCTCGCATGTGTCGAGCGTTTATGCCGCGTCATCGTCAACACCTCTCACAGTGCTCACCCGTCCCACTTGTGACTTTCCCAATCCGATCGAAACCAGGTAGAGCTGTAAGCGCCCGTGCCCTATAAGCAGCTGGGCGACTCAGTGGTCACTGTGTCTCCGGTCAGTCAATTCCCGGACATTCAGGATTGGTCGCCTGTTTCATTGTCCTATGGTTGTCTCCTGCCACCTTCTTTGCCATTCTTTCGCGGTCGTTTCTCTGGCCTACTCCCTTGCGTCCTTGGCCGAGGTTTCTCGTGTATCGTCTTTTCTATTGCCTGTAGGTCCGCTGGTATGACCGAGGCAATGACTTCGATCGCGTGCGTGGAGGCCGTCCTGTAAGAGGAACTAATCCCTAGGGCACCATTTCGAAGGACCGAGCGTAGGCTGTGCATGTTTAATTGTGAGTTAGCCGCTCCTTTGGCCCAGCAGGGCGCCTCGTATAGTAGCTGGGTACGGGATACTTTGGCCGCACCTTCTCTTAGCCACCATGGAGCCCTCGATGTTTGGTAGTATCCTTTTTGCCTTCTGTAAGGCATGCAGAATGTGGGCCGTATGGTGGACGTTGGCGTCCAGAAAGGTGCCCAGGTAACGTTTGCCATTGATTGTTTCCCCCAGAAGCAAGATGATCCTGCATCGGTCCACATCGGCCCTTTTGGTGAACAGTAGTGCGGCCTCTGTCTTATGGGCGGCGATTTCTAATCCGTTGTTCCGCATCCATCCTGCAACTTGGTTACCCGCCAGTTGTACGTTCCGCTTCGGTGCCTTGGCTTCAGACCCCCACGGGAGGGAGTTGAGAGCATTTCTGATGTCTCTATGAGGCAATACCTCCTCCGTGGTCCGCTATTTGTATCGTCTACTAGTCCTCTGACTGCCAGTATAGCGTCGATGGTCGACCGCCTCTTATGGAAGCCATACTGGGATGGTACCAGTTCGCCCTCTTCTTCTATCACCTCCTCCAGCCAATTCGCTGTCAGCCGCTCTATGCTTCTTCTATCACCTCCTCCAGCCAGTTCGCCACCAACCGCTCTAGGACTTTGGCCATGTCATCCAACAGGCATTGTTACCTGTAGGACCTAAGCTCCGCCGCTGACTTCTCCCTTTGCGGGATAAACACTAATTTGGTTTCGTTCCACCTGGTGGGAAATGTGCCCTCCGTCATGTACCGGTTAATTGTGGTTTTGGCGTCGGCGCCTTCCTGTTTGGTAGGTTTGCTAGGGCCTTTTGCAGCTCCTCCATAACACAGACAATTGACCGATCTGTGTTCATCTATGTCGCTATCGTCCTGGGTAGAACCAGCTCCACTTAAGTTCTGCACTTCATTCAATCCCATCTTTGACCTAGGTTCGCAATCTGTTCCCTTGGTTTGTTTTTCTGTCTCTTAAGCTTGTGCCGCGTAGTGTACGTTCCATTGACCGTTGACAGGTTCTTAGTTTGTTTGCGATATTCGTTGTCCATTGTTTCAAGGCCATACGTACATACCATATACTTTTCGTTTTAAACAGTGTGGTGTGTCAGAGTTTTTGAGTATGTGCCTCAGTTTACCGAACGCATGCCAGCTTTGACTTATTCTTCTGGTTATTTCTGCCTCATGATTTTTGTTGATCTTTTTATTTGGTAACGGGTTCATATGCCTATATATACTCGTCACCTATTCGATTTCGTGTCCGTCTATTTGATGTGGTTGGGCTTCAACTTCTGAGGCCATGGGTTTGGTATTTCCCAAGTTAATTTTCAGGCCAATTTATGTTGATGCTGTATTTAGCTCTTCCAACATGTCCTTGAGTTCTTGGATATTTGTTCTTATTAATATTATATTATCGGCAGAGCGTAAGTAATTTAGATATTTGCCATCTATGCTTATGTCTTTATTCTCCTAATACATGTTTTTAAAAACCTCTTCTAGAGTGAGGGTGAACAGCTTTGGTAATATGGTGTCTCCTTGCCTGACCCCTCTAAATATCTTGATCTTCTCAGCGGTCGACTCTTCATCTGATAAAATTACTTCGGAATTTTTCCAGGAAGTAGGTATTCTCTTTTCTTGAATGCGTTTATTTAATAATAGTTTGATTACATTTAATAGGTTTAGTTTTAGTTTTAGTTTTTTGTCTTCGTCGGGTGCTTTTCCGACTTTCAGTTGTTTAAGGACTTTATTGGTTTACGTAATATCTATTTCTTATGAGGTGACGTTCTGTATTACTATTGATGCAATTAATTAATGCATATAAAGGCACCTTACACGATCAATATTACTGTCAATATTTTAGAATAATGACAGTATTACTGAATGATAAAATATTTAATATGTTCATTATTCTAAAATATTGCCAGTATTACTCATCGTGTATTTATAGTAATGATGTAATGAAGAGAGTACTGATCCTTATCCGGATAATTGATTACTTGATAAATATAAAAAGAGGATTGAAGCAAATATTGACAGTACTAGTATTGACAGTATTATTGACCGTGTAAGGTGCCTTATTGAGTAATGCACAGTATTATTCACAGTTGTCAAGATTACGACACCAGTCTATTGAATAGCACCGCTTGTGTAGACTAATCAGAGTAGGTGAATCTGCAAACATTTCTTTTATTCCATTCAACTAATATTAGACAGAAATAATTTCAGGATAAGAGTAATGATACACTGCCCAACAAAATAAAAAAATTGGTTTGATGCCGGAAAAGTAAGAACTGATGTTGGATATTTTTTATGTACTGATTCCAAAATACCTCGCGTTTTCCGTAGCCGCTCTAGTTTTGGAAATACAGGCTAATTCATTTATTTCTGATAAAAGGCAAAAATCTAAATCAAAAATCAAAATAAAATAAAATAAACATATCAGAGGTTATAATTAAAATCTTGTACCTAAAATTAGAATCTAATTAGCCAGTTTTTCCGATATTCCTATACCCCACCACGAAATAATCGATCGAAGGGTAAATTTACTCCTAGACAGCAAAGTATAGAAAATAGAAAATATTCTTGATTTTTATGTTTTTGGGATAGCAGAGCTAAGGATTAGCACTGGGATAATAGAAACTGTTCCTTAAGAAATGTCATGACTCCATGAAGACAAAGCGTAATCAACGAACCTTTGGTTGCGAGAGAGAAAATCAAATTTCCACCATTTCATATCAAGTTGGGGCTTAAGAATCAATTTGTGATCATATCAATCGGAGTAGGGAGTGTCTATATATATATATATATATATATATATATATATATATATATATATATATATATTTATAATATAATATAATTATATAATATAATAATAAAGTGGGGGTCGCGAAAAATATTATTACAGAAAAATTTAATCAATCCGTATGTTCTTCTACGCATATTCATTGCTCAGGGGGTCCTTTGAAATGGTTAAGTGCAAAAAGGGATCATGGACGAAGTTTGAGAAACACTGGTATTAGGTACCATCTACAGTAATTTCATTCAATTTAAAATTATGTTGAATTACCTTAACAGATTTTGTACAATTACTTCAGTTTTAGCATATCTACACGTGACGAAATCTATTTATCTCTCCAACTTACTATTGTACAGACCATTCTACTATAACTTAATCCATTACTAATATGCACTTTGCTAACTAACTTTACTAACAGCCCTTTACAAATCCACAAATTAAACTGTTTCGTCACTTGAGATCCTGTTCTGCATCTCTAATGCGATATTAATTTATTTCGGTGCACGGGTGCACTCCACGTGTATGTAAATTATTGCCAGATAATCTGGCAGTTTTCCGATGTACACCGACAAGTGAACGATCAATAAGCTCTGTATACTGAATTATTAATTTTAAAAGCAGTGTGAAGTAAAGTACGTTAAAGCTGGTAATACTATTGACAAATTTTATTATCACAAACAGTAGTATTGACATATTTTACAAAATCTTAAAAAAAAAGAACAATAATGCAATAATAACACGTTAGGCACGGCAAAACCTCATGCTTCTCTTTCTCGCAACGAAAACAGACGTTTCGAGAAATTAAAATTAAATCCGTTTGTTTCTTGAATCGATTTGAACAGAATCTTCTTTGGTATCGTTATAGTATTTTCTACATTAAATTTAAAAAAATATGAGTAATTTTTTTAAATTTAATGTAGAAAATACTAACGATACCAAAGATTCATCGTAAATTATCCAATTTGCAGTATTTTATTTTTATCAATACGCGTCGAACGACTGAAGCAAATTGTAAGTTTTTTTTTTATTTTTTGTTGAAAACTAATGATTTTCTTTTAAATTTCCTCGATATATAACTTTCTCGCTGAAAGTTTTTCAAATTCCAAAATTCCCTTGACTAACTTTCTCGTCGTGTCTAGAACTATGAGTTTAAAAAATTGAATACTGTTGGATCATTTTATTATTTACGATAGATCGTTGGCATCGGTAGGGTTTTCTGCATAAGTTCAAAAATTTCAAGTCATTTTGTTCATATCGATTGAAGAAACTCCCGACGCAATTCTCGATTCTGACTAGATTCAGCTCAGACCAGGAGCCAGTTGTACTCGGTGTAATAATGATAGTCGGGCCCAGATGGTACCGTGACCCCTATTAGCAGCAAACGGATGGTACGTAGGGTGAGTTCCTACCTGAACACTTCTATTGTTGTTGATTGAAGAAACGCCAATTTTAGTTTTAAAACGGTGTAATTTTAATTGCTTCAAAAGTTTTTTTTTTCATTGAAAACAAAAGATAATGTTGCAAGAATCTGCCACTGCTTCTGTTCTATGGCAACATTTGATTTCTTCGACTTTTTTAATAAGTTTTCGTTCCGAGAAAGAGATGGACGCGCCTAACGTGTTATTGCATGGAAGCTCAGTTATCCAGGCATACTTTAGAATGTTTTTATTTATACATTTTAATATAATATATTACCCTGATTGAAATAATGAATACAGTTTGATTTCACCTAATTGTAGCTTAGGGTGTCAAGGTGTTGAAAGTAAACATTCTGTCAATTTGTCATTACTTTGTACAAAATGTACTCAAAAATATATAATTATGACCAAAGACGACAGTAGATTGATTCCGGAGAATTCGGAAGTTGCATAAAGAAAGGAATACAATTTAAAATAAGTTGAAATAAATCAGATTCATGTATGAATTAATTTGAGAGAAACTTTGTTTAGATTGTACTTTTAAAAAACACGTGTCTTTTAATATTGAGTTTAAACTAAACACGCTGCAGTCTATTTTAATGAACAAATATGGTGCATCAATAAAAAAAATAGGATTATTAGATTGTTAAGACACCTAATTTGTGACAATTCATTATAAAGGATTAATAAAACGATAGTTACTTTGTTTTTATCAGGTTTTGGTTACACTTTGGAACTAGTTTCGACTAAGCTATATTGATTTACGAACTCTTCAAAAATGTAATAACAACAGTAGGCTTTTAATGTAGGACTTTATTGGAGCCGAATTTTATGCCTTGCGAGTATTATAGGGGGAGTTAATAATGAGTTAGTTATGAGTTGCATATGTGAGACTGATTTAACGGATAACGAGGCAAAAGTTATGGTATTTTTGTGTTGGATTTAATAAATTATTGCAGCTTGTAATTTTACCGGTTTCCGCTTTGCACTGACGCATCTGTGAGGACGTGATATAATGCACACGGCGGGTATTTCAGCAGTTGTTTATTCATGCTAAATTTACAAAAAGGGTTTTTCGTGAAATATTTGTGATATACATGTCATTCACATACATCCTTATTAAATTTGTTATTAATTTTTACCAGTATAACAATTAACCTACACCTACACCTCACTGTAAAAGGCATATGATTAAATAAAGTATCTAACAATTAAACATTCCATAAAAATATATTAAAATTAATGTTTATATCAACAATAGTCGAAAATTTAAATTTAAAATTTTGATTTAATCATAAAGTAGATATGTGGAAATTATGTATGAAACAACAAATCTAATAAATGCTGCTGTCGGCTTTGCTGGCACATTTGTATTTTTCTGACGACATTTTTAATCACGATTAGGCATAACTGTGGCTAGATTTTAGTGATACAGTATCTTATGTCCTCTTTTAAAGCTTAAATGGTCGTGGGCTTGTTGACATAAACATAAAAAATAGAGAAAAGTTCAAATGCGTTAAATCTCACGATCTAGGCGGCCAATTCTGGTCGACCAAACGGGAGATTACACGGCCAGGGAATAGCACTTGTAATAATGTCATTATTTCACTTAATGTGTGTGTGCCAAGTAACACCGTCCTGCTAGAACCATGTCTTCGAGATCCATACCATCTATTTGAGGCAGAAAAAACTGAGTTATAATGACCCTATTCGCCATTGACTGGCAGTGTCTGAAGAAAAATGATCCGATGATGCCTCCAGTCCAAAATCCACACCAAACAGTTTTGGATGAATTTACTTCGCATAAAACACAAATGGGTTTCCGTCACTCCAAATACGACAAATTTGTCCGCCGTGGCAGTCAAACTATGAACTGCATGTGGCAGTCAAACTATGAACATATTTCAAATTATGTTTAAGTATAAAAATGCGTTGTTGTGTCGAATAGCGATACATTTTTATAATGGCAGACTACTATTACATAAATTAGTTTAAACATGTACGTTATTATGCAATATTAATAAGTTTTCAATAGTGTTCTATTACAAATGTATCTCATTTAAATTCCATATAAATCAATATAAAAAACTAATCTGAATTAAGGAATGTCATGCTAATGGTTGCACTATTTGATGTTGAGTTAAAAACAAATGGCCAGAACAAGTTGCATATTTTAAACTAAATTGCATTAATTACCCTATGTGCATATGAATATCAAATGAATGTCATCTGTGAAGGGGTTAAAAGGGCAAGGCCAAGCTAAATTTGTTTGCTGTTAAAAAAACTGTATACTATTCGTTTCTTTTTAATTCCCAGTATCATTCACATGTACATGTATTATGATACAAATATTCATAATTCAATACAAAAGAAACATCCAATAATACACAAATATTAAAACAGAGACTATTCATATATTCATCTAATGCATTTTAGTTACTGTATAGCCTACAATAGAGATGCTAGTGAAGCTCTAACTAGATAACACTATTATTTGTAGATTGGATTACACAATATATTTTAAGCATAGACCCTATGCACGTAACTCCTCCAGTGTGTAAATTAAAAATATATTGCTAGCAAATTTTTCCATGTTTTCTCCCCGATCTTATAACTCTCTAGTAACGAGGAGCACGTAAAGCAATTCGCCGTAATACTTCACCAGACGCGAAGTAATTTGTAGGAGGCCCACCCTGGTCCTTCCACGACATTCTAACTTTGATTATCTCTCCGCTGTTCGGGGCCGCGCGCTATCCCTCTGTTCCTTATTCTCTTCGCTGCACCCAGCCTGGCCGACATAAAAGGCTTAGCACAGGATCCCCCCCTGATACACGCAGCACTGAGGCCCAACGGGCGTCATTGGATCATTTCAAGCTTGATATGGGTACAAATCTTTTTGACACGCACACGTCAAATCCGTTTAGATATGCACTCGATCACGGCTGGGGATATTGTAAAGCATATTTTTATGACTTTGTTGTTTGGCCATACATATATTTGATGAATACTTTTTAATTTTGTTTGAATGGATGACTAATGTAATCTCAATTCGGATAATAATTATATAAATACTCTTTATTTAAAGAATTCAAATTTGATCCTCGCTATGGGTAGCTTCTACATGGTAGATGAAATGTTTAAATCCCAAATTTTAACCCTTACTGCATATTGAGTCATACATGATACATACCATATGGATAAATCACGCGCAGTAGAAGTTTTTGCCATTTATAGTACATTCATAGACACTACGTCTAGGATGTACTATGTACCAGCTGGATAGCACAACAAATTCTGTTGCAAGTTTCTATTTCTAATAGGAAACCCCCAATATTAAGGCCACCATGCCAATTATTATATCTGCGGTTAATCTTCATGAATATTACCATATTAAAATAACGAATAACGAATGTAAACATAAAATTGTAGGTTGGATTGGTAACCGACATGTCACTGAGTGACACATACACGCGGATTTGTAATTGGTCATCGCAAGGAAGACGATTGTGATTACGACTAAATTCTACTATAAATGACATCATAAGATGTTCATGCCCTTCTGATTGCGTTAAAAATTGCACTATAAATTCGGCTTAAACCCACCTTTATTATTGATTAAAGCATTAATCAACGATTAGAAATAACATTAATTAATGGATAACACAAAACATGTTTAGGTGCAATTTTTTTTATATATTTTCTAGAAATTTCTAGTTGAATATTATTTGTTTGTTTATTTAATATGTTTTCTTTAATTGTGAAGAGAAAAATATTCTCCACTTGCCGCTATTCGCGAAAATAATTATAGATTTATCGCTGTCAAGTGTCTAAATTTTGGTAATTTCAAAATGTATCTTCTACGCCGTATTTATTCATTAATATTGAATATTATAAAAATATTTAATTTTTATTTGATGTTACTATCCTTATAGAAAATTATTTAATAAGTGGATTCAATTTTTCTTAAATCTAATATGTAAAAAAAATAATGGTGATGGTTACGCATCAATGGCCGTAAATGGGTTAACTCAAATGTATGACTTACGTTGAAATAAAATAATAAATAAGGATAATTTTAGACGATTTATGATCACAATAAGAATACGTACTACTAACTGAAAAGTGTAACTTGTTTATTATGATGTTTGGTTTCCTGTGCCCAATACACCACCATTCACACACGGTGTACACCAGCCTCATCCGCACTTTTTCCCTCTTTTTTCTGACCCACACCCCACTCCTGCCATGGACACTTGAGGTGCCGGGCGCCTACCGACTCTAATTCTATCCCGGCCAGTGGGTGCAGGCCTCTAGGGTGTACACAATGTCGTTGGGTCCCCGGAAGTAGTAGCAGCAGGTGTCATCTCACCTTCCAAATCCTCACCAGCTATGTCTAGAAGGTACCATGCATATGGAGTTGGGTTGTCCAATGGCCCAGTTTCCATCGTTTGAGGTCTGGGATCGCTCTCCTGGATCATGCATTATGTACTGATGGCCCATCCCTCTTGCCGTCTGTTCATAGGGGCCTCCCTCTTCCAGGCCCTCTGCTTGATGGTCTGGAAGATAACAACCCTACAGAAAGGGTTGTTACCTTACAGACCGCTAGTAATTTCACCGAGTGTTCCGAGGGGACGGTGCGATACGCTCTAGTGATACGTAACGCGCTGCTCCTTCTATCCTTACGAAGTCGCTTCCGATTCCGCTCGGTCGTCACCGCCTCCTGCCATGCCGGGGAACCGTGTACAGCAGCTAGCTTCTGGAGACTGTTGCGAGTATCCTTCTCCTGCCTTCGCTTGGTGCCCCTGTGTTAGGGAACAGTCGGGCGATGGCCGCCTCGGTTTTGGACGCTCCCTTTATAGCCTCTAGCACCTGCGCCGTATGGTTGACGTGGTCCCTAAGTACTGTATGCGGTTCCGGATTGGGACCGTCGCTCCAAGAAGTTGTAAATGAGTCACCGCATCGCGTCCTATCCTCTTGGCTGTCAGGGGTTCTGCCTCGGTCTTCCCAGTCGCGACTTGGAGGTGGTACTCCGTCATCAACTCGTCCATCTTTCTCACCGCCTCTTCCATTCTGCAATTTAGTTCCGCCATGACTTCGCCGGTCCCCAGGACTGCCATGTCATCTGCAAAGGCAATGGTCTCCACTCCGTCTAGCATTGGTCGTCTTAGGGCCCCGTCATATGAAAAGTTCGATAGCAGAGGCTGCAGGATCTTCTCCTGACATCTGGAACTCAATACCTACCGTGGTTCCCTAATACTGAATCTGCTTATCGCTCAGATATGCCCTAATAGGTCTCGTCATCCGGGTGCAGTGCGGGATGCCTAGGTCCCACAGTACTTCATTAACATAACTCCAAGGGACGGATTTGAAGGTATTGCTGACGTCGAGGGTGACCATCAGACAGTGCCCTCTACCCTTTATTGGGCCGCTGTTGCACTACTTGGTGGTTCGTTACCGCCAATATCGCATGGAGCACCCCCTGCGGAACCAGATTTGGTGGGCGAGAGGCCTTCGGCCTACTCCGCCATTGTCCCCAACTTGTTGACTATTAATTCGCTAGGCCATCAAGTCGATACAAGGAGCAGTCATCTCCGTGTTTGGTTTCCCCATCTTGGGGTTGAGGACAAGTTTCGCCCTCTTCCACCTCTAATTGAAATCTTTCAAATCCACAAGCGGCGGCAGAAGATTGGCTGAAGGCAGAGGGGTGGCCTTTAGCCAATCTTCTGCCGCCGCTTTTCTCAGTTTCAACTGTTCCAAAACCACTTTCATCTCTTTCCGCGAGATCGCATCCCTTCCTACGAACTCTCCAGATCCTCCTCAGCCATCTCCCTGCATCTCCTCCCCTACTCTGCCAGTTGTAAGTCCACTTTTAAGTCTCCCTTCCATTTAGGATCTCCCATAGTGCTGTCTCCAATAGACACTCCCTTAACCTGTTTTCCACCTTCTGCAACTCCTTATTTTTTTCTTGTCGCACTCGCTCCTAGCCAGATTGGCTCTTTCCACTTCACCTCTCCATACCTCCGCTTCGCTATTTCCCTCCGCCGCATCGTGATTTTCATTGCGCTCCTGGTAAAACCAGCTCTTTTTATGTCCTCCCAAATTTCAAACTTATATATTTTAAAAGATACCAGCGGCAATATCGTGATCATAGCACGAACGCCAAAAGAAAATTAAGAAAAAGAAACTACTATAAATTACACATAAAACAAGCAAGAACGACAATCGTAATATCTGAAAATTATTTGTTTTGCAAATGAACTGTGAAGTTTATTTATTAAAACAAACTGATCCCAACATAATTTTATTTATGAAATATTATTTATTACTTTTCCACCACAAACACCCTAATGGAAAATAGTCGTTTGAACTTTATTATTTTATTTCAGCATAAACTCAGTTTATTTTAAAATTTAAAGAATATAAACTTAATACAAATATTGTGTTGAATATTAGTTTACTAGGAATTCCACGATAACTCCTGCATAACGGGCGCTTATCAACTGCGTCCGTTTGATGCTGAACTATTCGTCATAGCCACTGACTGATTCTGATATCTCGTTACGAGCACTCATGATTGAATTTCATTTTTCATTGTACTGCACTTTTTATCATGCAATTACGTGCAAGTTAAAATTCAATACGCTTTTCAGCACTCGTCTACCGCATCTATTAATCATTTAGTAGCCAAAATATTTTGTTAAAATTCAAATTATATTAAAAACCTAGGTAAAACTATTGAGTTTTGTTTAATTATTTGTTTATTTTGTTTCAGGTATGCAACGTATGAATGTCTTGTTCCAACTATGTTTCTTTGCTGCTTAAGTAAGTACTTAATTTAATTATTCCATTAAACCGTTGTAAAATGTAAAAAAAATCTTCAATTGAAACATAAATTAAAACATTAAAAACTCTATTCAGTTTTATAGGCTAAATCGATTAAATTTGAAGCCGCATTTAACCCAACCTATAAAATTTCATCAGATTATACAACTTTCTCTCTATAGCGAGACTTTAACGCCATCTGACGACACCAGATCAATTAACAATGCACACCCATATGATAACTGTCAACATGCTCATGCCATCAAGATTTCAAGAGTAGTGCCCTCTACTGAAATAATATTCCAACAGAGTGTTGGAGATATCGGCACAAAGCCAATCTTATAAAATAAAAGTTTGAATCCACATCTTAGCAATCTACATATATAGATTTCGATCTTGTTAGATCTCGTCAGTGTAGCTCAGTTACCATATGGGTGTGCATTGTTAATTTATATGGTATCGCCAGATGGCGTTAAACTTTCTCTATAGAGGGAAAGTTGTATAATTTTGTATACAACCCCTTGAGATATTGTATGAATTCATCCTCACTAGCTGAGCTACACTGACCAGATCTAACTGAATAGGGTTTATTATGCCAATAAAGTAGATATTCTTGTATTATACTGGAGTTTTTCATGTTTTATTTAATTTATTGTTCATCTTTTTATTGAGGTTTTACGTGTTTGAATTGCTTTTCATGTTTGAAGTGAGCTTTTCATGTTTTAAGTAAGGTTTTCATGTTATAATTAGGGTTTCATGTTTAATTCTGATTTTTCATTTATAGACGCTGATAAGGTCGATTCATACTGAAGTTTTTCCTGTTTTATTTGTTTTTTTTTCATTTTGTTATTGAGGTTTTGCCTGTTTCATGTTTTAATTAGGGGTTTCATGTTTTAATTAGGGGTTTCATGTTATAATTAGGGGGTTTTCATGTTTAATTCTGGTTTTTCATGTTTCAATTGATATTTTTCATGTTTTAATCGGGTCGTTTCATATTATAATTGTTGGTTTTCATGTTTTCATTGATGAAATGAATCTATCTAATTCAGATTATCAAATGACCAGACCACTGAGAACTATCAAAATCATAAATTTCCTTAACACATGTCAAATAAAAGTCAAAATCTGATTTATCCGTTTTAAAGAAAAGTCTACTTGACTCATTTGTGATAGTAGAATAGTGTTTTGTGAAAGCGAATTTAGTCTTCTTCATCGAAATCCAAGATTGTGGAAAAGTCCTTCTGAAGACATAGAGGTCATAACATATATTCAGAACCTACCTAGCTACTATTTATGACCATAATTTTTGCAATAAAATTGTAATCCAATTTTGGTACACAGTTTAATTAATAACATGAGGCATGATTTGTATGAGGTCGTTAATCGTATATGGATTGTTTGGAAGCAAAGTCTCCTTAATTATTTAATTAATTTTCTCCTTTCTAAAGCCACAGAAAAGAATGTATATATAAATATCTTGCAGTTGGTGTCACCATTTCGAGAAATGATACTATGTATTTGGAAATTGGGTCCGCAATAAATCAATTGATTATCTTGCCATATATAATTCCTCTAGTCAAGATTGAGACAAGAAAGGTGATTTTGCATTAGTGAGCTCTATACACCATGTTTCATATAGGAAACATCGCAAAAAAAAGATTAATACGATTAACCCGTTATAGGCAATCGCACAAAACTAATTTAATAAACATAGGAAAAGGAAACTGTTTAGTTTATATACCACTATTTAGATATATTAGTGCTACAAATAACAAAGAAATTGTCTTTTCCTATGTTTATAATGGAATATCACATATTAAGGGTAGCAACAATAATATTAAATACTGGGTGAAATTCCCATCTTCCGATTATGCTTATACTTCTTCTAACTATGCAGTTACAACTTCTTCGTAAATAATAGCGAGCACTCTATCCTACTATAGCGTTGTTTTTGTCCCCATTTGATGAACAAAACTTAATAATACAATATTTGTCAGACTCTGACAGGACAAAAGTCATAAATGACAGATCGGTTGGTATCAAAACATAGTCTTCGTTTTTATATTATAGGGATTACTAATTTAATATTTCATTTATTTATAAATCTCCTTCTGCCTTTCGGTTTTGGAAGCAGATTTTACATGTAATTGAATTTTCCTCGTTCAAGCTACCTTGGTTTAGTTTAGTTCGTTTCTTAAGCCTTGGTTTCCTAGGAAGCGCTATCGACAAAAGCGGCCGTATTCACGTCATTGTGACGTCACACATTTCTTTAAGTATATTTAAATAAATTTGGTAATCCAGAGAGCGGTATACTTCAAAGTATGGGAACATGTCATGAATTACACTGGAATCTGGTGAGTTGCTTAAAACGCATCTTGTAATATGTAAATAACGTCAAAAACGGCCGTTTTTATCGACACCGCTTGCTAGGTAACCAGGACTCAAGTTTTGTCCCGTCGATTCTGGGCATCCTTTCATCCTTTAAAAAACTGTACGAAATGGTGTCCCATAAGCTACAGGACATAACTCTTCCCATCATACTCTGCTTTTGCTTGTTCTTCGTTTGTTCATCTATCTTGAAATTTTGACTGTACTATGTGGTATGTGTTTGTATCTTGCTGTTATTACAATTATTCCTCATTGTTCTTGCAACTGAATTTCTTTCGCTCGGTTCGTGAGTCCCTGTTGCATATTTATATTCTGTACTATTTTTCTTTCTATTTTCGCTGTCGCTTATCCATTCCATCGGTAATATTTCCTTTTCCTCATTAATATCTTGCATTATCTGTTTTTTTTTTTACTACATTCCGCCAGGACACTGTTTTTGTGTCAAAGTGTCAAAGTTGCTAAGTAAAGTACAAGCAATAAACGATATAAGCTCGTAAAATTATGGAATTTCGGTATATTAGCCTTAAAAAACAAGAATGGACCAACATTTATTTCATCATTGAACTCAAATCATGAATTGTCCGTATTTTGCTAAGCAACTAACAGTTAAACGAATGGTTTTTAGTTCATTCGAAAAACCACTCGTTTTCAGTTTTTAATTTAAGTCAAAAACCGACATTTATAAAAGCTTATATACTCCATGAGCTGCTACACTGGCTAAAATTTTATACCATTTTCTCTCTACATTGCCTAAAATGTTGCACATCATTTAGATATCTAGCAAATTAATGTTAATTCATTAATTCATTTGACTGATATCTAGATGCCCCGTAAAATTCTAGGTATATTGTGAGAAAATGGCGCTAAATTTACATCCGAATCCTTATTGAAACGCACTTCATTATAACGCTTAGAAAGGTTTTAATTTCTCTATTACATTTAGAATGTTGATATCCATTAATAGCAAGCTTAACTTAACTCAACACTGGCAAATGCAGCTAAAAAGAAACGAATCCATAGCAATCTGTAATTAATATTTAATAAAGAAACTCACTAAAAAATATATCCAAAAAGTATTACATACTTAATATCCCAGCGCGTTTAGGAAATGCTACTTTGTAAATAGATAACTTTTCCGGGGGATGCATTTTAAACTTGTAAAGTGCTTGTCCAATACATCAAGTTCTGAAAAAACTGTTACCACCTAAGATTGATGGATTCAGCATAAAAAAATAACGGAACAAGTTGAAATATAACGTTATCAGCATTTTTATACAAAGCAATTTTTTCAGGCGTAGTGACGTTTTAGCTATTTATATCTAAATGTGGACATTTAATAAATTGGCGGGGCACCCGTTTACAGGATTACAAAAACTAAATATCAAGAAAATATACATGCAGTTATAGGCTGCAATGTATGCCAAAGTACACTTATATTACAACCTATTTAATAGTAATGAGCAACAAGATTTGGATTATAACATTAATTGTTTTAAGATATTGTTTGAATGTGAAAAAACATGGATAAACATTGAATGTTTAAGTTCTGATGTTAGAGTAGAGATACTGTGCTTTATTTTTATTATTCATGTTTGTTAAAATATGCAATTATATTTTATTATTAATTATCCATTTACAATTTACACTGTCCATATGTTTATTTGTTTGGAAATATTGATATTATTAATATCATTTTATGCTGCAGAAAATTTGTGCGCCTTCACATCGACGTTTTTACTCAATAGCCCAAAATTGCACGCGTAGCACCCCCTAATAGCAGACGCAAGTCGCGCCCGAGTGATCCATAAGAAAATGTAATAGCATTACTATAAGTACACGACACATGATGCATCCATTAACTTTTACAATAAACTACATATGTTGTTCACCTCAAAGTATAATACGGGTTGACTGTGTGGTTGGAGCAACGACCACCGTTTGCGGCTACTGTTTACGCCAACCACTACGACCGGAACGGATGTTGAGTTGAGGGACATTGCAAATTATCTCTTTCTCTGTCTTTTCTGCGAATAAATTACCCCCACGGCCGCTCCTCCTGCAGAAACCCTAGAATCACGATCGCAGACCGCATCTGGCTCGAATGCTCCCTCTGATGCATACATTTCACGTCTATTATGCGCTCACCTACAAGAAGAAGAGGTGGTGAATATTTTATGTGAACGTGAAATAAAAATCAGGAAAATAGATTGGATTGCTCTTTTCTATACAGCGGCGACAAGAATTACTTTACAAAACCTACTAATTATTATACAAAATATGATTGCGAATATCATATTAATAATAGTTATTTATCCACTATTGAATATATCTATTATGTATGTATTTTCTCACATGTAACGCTATACAAAATAATAATTTGATTTATTCTTAACGCAAAAAAGGAGCATTAAAATATACATGAAAATCATCAAAACAACTCATTTTGGAAGCTACGACACTTATCAACTCACAGTATGATATATAAAATGAATACACAACTTTTTTAGCGTCGACGTTAAAAACATTAGTTATACCATTTGGTATTAGATAGAAACTAGAACAAAACAAATTTTGGAAACAAATAACAATAGGTGTATATATTTTACATACAGTTGTTTTTATTATCCCAGTATCATTACACAATGTAAAATTAAGAAATGTCTAAGCTGAAGAGCTTATTTTCATACACGTTCAGCTCGAGACGTTGCGAATTCAAATGATAGACGCTGAGAAAATCCTACATAAAAACCAGCCCGGCAAAGCTACAAGAAAATATATCAGCGGATTTTCCATTCTACTCAAGGCCGCAAAGATAAAAGATTCCCAACAATGTTGATGTGAGCCGGCGTCGTGTTTAGAATAAAGAAGATTGCCGGGAGAGATACCGAAATTGTTTGCGAGTGTTTATTTTTATCCACCCGTAAATAAGGTCTGTAGTTTTTAGGGAAAAAAATATGGTGAGATACCGAAATATATAACGCCGTCACGTAAATAACATAAATTATCTAAATAATCTCTTGCGTGTTGACATTACAACGCACTTACTCATAGTAATAAAAGAGGACTGTAGCTATTTTAACACATAGTAATATAGCGTGCTGTATTGACACAGATCTAGATTAACTTTTTTTTTTGAAGAAAAAGTAATCGAATGTATTTGAACGACGTTGTATAACAAATATAAATATAATAAAGGGTATAAAGAATATATTAGGTATTATTATTTTAAAACGTAGTAGTTATATTGGCACACATGTAAGATTAAATGTACATTTCGAATACAACACTGCTGTATAAGGAAGGTATTCTCGTATTATTATGGCGCAATAATCTAATTACGAGAATCTAAAATTAAATTAATTAATTATCTAAAATGTGGATTAACTATCAATTAATTAATGGTTTCGTAATGAAATATTTTCAATTTTGATTTCATATTAATTAATTATACATAGAAACAATTCAACGTTTTTAGAAAACAGAATTAGTCTATTTTCAGACAATATTATAAATAAATGGTGTATTTTTGAGATGTTGCATGAAAACTAAGAGACAATGTAGTTACTGACAATAACTCTCAAAAATTGGTTATTTTTAGTCATTACAAATAAAATCGGAAGGGGTTAACCACCCTTTTTCTTCGCTCGGAAATTTTGATTAATCAATTTAAATGTTATTATGAGCATCGTAGGTAATTATCAGACATTTTCAGCTACAACTTTTCTAGTTATTGACATATTAATTCGCTTGAAAACCAAAAAGAAAACAATTTATTCAGTCATCGGAGGAGCTCGAAAATGGCTAGAGCTTAGCCGAAATTAGTTGCAAAGTGTAATTGTGTGATAAAAAAACAAAGTAAAAAATCATTTTATTTATCCTTTAAAATTAATTGTCACAAATTATCACCTTAATAATCCAATATTTCAAAAAGAAAACCTTTTTTGGCCCAACCATTACACACACATAAAATCAAATCCAGTTCAACTTAATATATAATAGTAGAACATAATTTAGAGTAAGAGAACTTTCACCGGACGGCTATCTGAAAGAATAAGTACCAAATATATCATATATTAATAAATTTAAGCTCAAAAATTCGCACCCCGGTGGAAGACTCGGTCGGCGCGCTACCAACTGCGCCACGAAGGGTTGTAGTCGTTGGCACGGACTTGTTTGCTATCAACTATAACCCTCCGTGGTGCAGTTGGTAGCGCGACGGCTGCGATAGCCGGAGACGTAGGTTCGAATCCCAGCGAAGTGTGAATTTTTGAGCATGAATTAAGTTGTAGAATATAATTTTCAAACTAAAAAAATACTCGTCCTCCCACTATCCCCTCTCTACCCTCACGGGCTTAATCGTCCCATTATGCAGGATCATCATAATTAAAATATTATTAACTTCATCTAAATATTATCTTCCGTGATCTTTCACGCTATTACTAGGTTACCATTACAACACCTATCCCATTTTCTCCTTGTTATCCCCCAAGCTAATCTCGCCGTTGCTTGCACCCACTTCAAATGTTTCCTGGGCCCATCTCTTAATCCAAACCAAAAATCTTTACACTTAAAACAATTCACTCTCTCATTCACTATTCCCTTCCATTTTAACTATTCCGCTGTACAAGGTGCCTTCGCATGTTTTCCAACATCTCCTACAACTCGTATATTTCTTGGGCCACAAGAACTACGTCATTCGTAAATTCCACAACTTGGTTCTTCCTAGCACTTGCCTTCTTCTTAGCACCATTTTTTTAGCTTGATGTGGGGAATCTTCAAAAGACGCCAGGGGCCGTATTGGCATTCTCCCCGTGTAGTGCTGGACCGACCCTCTTGAGCCGACCTACCAGCTAAACCCTACCTCCTCCCTCGCCCAGGCCCGGGAACGGTCGTCTCGCATTACTTTCGGCCTAGGTGGGTTTTCGCTCTATCTCTCCTCGTCCTTCAGGCTTATTGCTTCCCTGACGTACTGGGCGATATTTTCCCATTTAGCCTACATCAACGGTACCATGGTTTGCGGTGTCATCCTTACGCCTATCTTCCAGCTCAGAGCCGCCCTTTGGTTCTCCCATCGTTGGCATGTGAAAACGGTGAGCTCCGCATTGCCCCCCTTATTGTGTCAGTAGCCGCGCCTGTCCGTATCAGCCTGGCTCATCCTGTGGAGGTATACCCGAAGCAGCCATGTCCCGCGAGGACCTGGGTGATGTGGTAGCTGATCTCGCCATGTTTCCTGCGAACCTAGGCATCGATATCCGGGATCAGCTTCCAGCTCCACGTCGCTTGCTCTGGTGGCATCCTCTCCACCGCTCTTGCTATAGTCTTCGAATCTCGGCTTTCTCTTCCTTTCAAGTACTAGCTGTTCAAATCTCCTCCTGTAGACTCTGCCCATCTCCGTGGCCTAGAGTAGAATGGGGACGATGCTGCCGCCAAGACTGATTCCTTTGCGGCAATCCTGTATGCGCTGGCAACCCTTAGGACTGCTCGCTTTTGGGCTGCCCCTATCATCTGTTTGGTACTTTCAATTTTCATCTTGTTGGCTCAAATTGCATATCATGATGTGATCCGCTACCAGCACCCTCCGCTTCCCCTCCCGAGGTCCCGGTATGATTTGCATTAGCCTTCATGACTTCTCATCCTGACCACCTCGCCCACGTGCGCGACAAAGGTCTTCCCTTGATAGATAATAACTCCTATTTAATATATATATATATATATATATATATATATATATTAAACACATGTGTCTGGGATAATCGCCTGAACATCTTGAACCGTGAAGGTGACTTCTCCGATTCTTCTTGTGCCTAGCAACATGACCGCTCCGTCTTACCCATTCCACTACTAGTTTACCACTAGGAACTGAATCAAGTATTGCTTTCAGATGCACAAATACCGCATACATTCTCTCTTTACACTCCAGCACCACTTCCTCCACTATTATCGTAAGCGTGAAACTCAAAATCACTCTTCGCCTGGCAGGTCCACTCCAACTCACGTCTTCTATATCTCCATTTCTCCATCTTCTTCCGTCACCTCGCCTTCTACTTTCTACACTCAACATCAAATCAGCTCGCCCTCTTGCTATTGCTCGTCCTCCTTGCCAGCGCAGCTACCACCATCATCTTTAACTGCTGTATCGAGTTCACCTCCTCCCACTTTACATCCTTTATCCCTACCTAACACCTGCTGCCCTTTCTACTCCTCATAGTATCAACCCCTCCCCCTCGCTTTCTATTCTGAAATGTACTAGCCTTCCGGTCGATTTGTCTAATACGAACCGCCTCCCTGGCCCCAGAACGTTTTCCTTCGCAGTCGCCCTCTGTGCATCCATTCAGAACATTCCACCTGGTCTATCTCACCATTTCATCCACTCGCTTCCTTCTTGTCTGCGAACCAATTATCATTAATTTTCAGTTGGCTATAAAACTAGTTTGGCATGAGAAAAAACACTGCTATACGCTATAGAGTTTTGAATAACTTGATGAGTTTATTTTGATATAATTCATAATTATGTCTGCAGTATTTTTTTTTTGAGATATCGACTGAAAACTGAGCTTTTTGTTCATTTAATTCACTTTTCAAAGTATTTAATTTGAAAATCTAACTAGTTAGAATCCAAATATAAAATTTGAAGTTGATTGAAAACACTGAAAGTGTCTCGAAAAATCTATACTCTCAGGATATTGCAGTATGCTGTAAATCTAATTTTATACGAGATAAAGACAAATGTTATATATGTTGGGCTAGTCTGATTAATCTCTTTCCAGATAAAAGTATAAAAACGAATATAATTGTATCATTACTCAAATACTTTCCGGAATACAGAAGTTCTGTATAAGGAAAGTAATCGCACTGCCAATTTTTACTCATGACTCATGACTCATGAAGCCCAAGTTGACTCATTATATATATAATATATATCTGGCGGTGTGCGTATATATGTGCGTATGGATGTATGTACATATGCCTGACAACAAAATTGCGAGAACATAGTTGTATGCATCGGGTCCCAATTTTGAGATTGGGCTTGGTATCACCAGTACCACTACCAGACGAACACGGTAGAATTTGAGTAAAATCTGACAGCTAAAACTGGCACTTATAATGCGTATAACTTTGTAACGAACATTTTATAGTTTCATAGTCAGTGTATAATATGATTCTAAACATCATTTATTAAAGACATATGAAAAGTGATAACGATAAAATGAAAGATGAATATGATAAAATCAAAGATGAAAATGATTAAATTAAAGTTGAAAATGATAATATTAAAGATGAAAATGATAAAAGTAAGACAAAATATAATGATTTCATAAAAAATATTATTATTCTTTAATTATTATGACACATATGGTGAAACAATGTGCACTGGCCTCATCAAATTATTTTAATATGTTTCTGCTATATATGCGACTTTGTATTTTTATATGACGTGTCTTATAGGCATTTCTTGCATTAATAAAGTTTTATTCTAATACTGCTATAATAATATTAATGTAAATATAATATATTTGATTGCCGCAAAGGTGACGGAAATGTCACGGATTTTATATGCTAGCGCATTAGGAACTTTTTATTTCAAAGAAGTGTACACGCTATACGTCATTCCTTTATCCACAAATCCACGACAGGTACGCGAAATCCTACTTTACCCAAATCCACTGTGTCGGGAATGAAATATTATATAATGCATTATCGCACGAAATAGATTTTCCAATTGTACTCAATCTCGTGCTGGAGGTAAAAATCGCACGATGGCCGATCCTCATATGGAAGTTAAAGACAAGAAGTGGGTGTTTATGAATTATAATTGCTGGACTGAACGGCGTGGGGGCTGGAACCGAAAAAAAAATGAGGAAGTTGTGTAGGTTTAGGTTGGGCTGTATATTTGATGTCATCGTGCAAACTATTCCTCTATACACAGAAGTGTCATGCATATAAATTGGGTTTATCTATTCTTTTACAGTCTGCTTGCATCAATATTTCTTATGGAAATCGAAACGGGGTTATTTTAAATGTATTTATTCTTCGCAATATCCAAAACATATTTGTCTTCTACAATAGCAATATGTTTATTTTAATGTATGACCAATAATCATGTATTCTAATTTATATGTGTATGGTAATACTCGTAAAAAATATCAATGTTTATCAAAAGTTATAGAAATTATATAATTAGAATACATTAACAAACTGCAGGACTCGAAGGTCGATAGCCAGCTACAGCATTTTAACAAATACAGTATAAGAATAAAGGTAGGTGTATGCTATAAATCTTGCAGGTCAGATCCTCACCCATCTCTGGAATCCTCTAGAGGAATGGATGACGGGATGATCTGCCCTACAAGATTTTTTTAAATAACATACTCCTGCCTTCATGAGTATTATAGTAGTAGTTTCTGTATTTAACCTACCTTCATTCTTATTATATAATTAAGTGAAATTCTCGTCGTCCTACGGCATATGATGAATAAACTATATCGGCAACTCCTCTGAGAGATGTGTATACTATTCATCTCAAAATATGATCAAATGTAATATTGTGCGCTCTTCTTTAACTATGCAGTTGCAACTAGTAAGACCACAATAGACACAACCATCCTACTATCGCTTTGTTATTGTTCCCATTTGACGAACAAAACTGCCAGTAATAAAAACATTTGTCTTGACATGATCTGACAGCATAAATGTCATAAATGACTTTAATTACTTGAAATATTCGAATATACAGGCTTCCAGTGATTTTAATATTTATGGGATAAAACCCTAAAAGTTAGTAAGTTACTGCAATATGATGTTATGAATAATTTTGATGACGTTATTTAGTTATATTATTATAATAATTATAGCGATACTGTTATAATCAACGGATTTCTCAATAGAAATACTTTCTCTAACGAGAATCCAGCTTGGATGTTTTTATTATATAAAATTCTCTAATTAAACGTAATTTGTAGTATTATTTCTCCATTAATGTTTATACTTTAACATAAAATTTGTATAAATTATTGTCATAAACATTTAGAACATTAGTAGCTTATTATGTAGCCATTATAGCTTCAATTTTATATAATAAATCCTCTTTTTACTTTTAAGCAAAAAGAAGTAGTTTGGTTATGAAAAAAATCATTAAGAACATCTTTTATTATCTAAATATAGTGCCATTGTAACTATAACAATATAAATCATACTAACTCGTTAAAAACAGATAAACCATCCAGGCGCCTACACATAACGCTTAAAATTAATAGTTCAAACAGCTCAAATCCATAATGAAGCGTTGCCTATATAAAAACCACCTTGCTTTCTAAACGAGTACATGAGAAAATGAAGTAACTGTAATTCGCTATAGAATTATACATGACGACCAACTGGGTCGGAACATAAAACTTGGTAACTAATTCGTAGGTACGGAATTGTGTCGTAATGACGTTTTTCATCGCAAAGCAATAAAAGCGCGTAACCCCGTAACGTCAAGATTTGGTTTGATAACACAACCGCTACTGATTTCAACAATAATTTACATAATGCCTAATTTATGCTAAACACAGTAATAGAATTTTTACTCCGTAAATTTCGAACTAATGTTCCCTCTTCAAAGAACTTTTTCGCGGGGGTGAATTATGCAGTAAAATGCGATCAAAACAGAAGGAAACAAAGGGGAGCCAGGCTCTAGCGACTGTCTCTACTGAGAAACGTAATATATCATACGGAATTAACTTATAAGCTTGCGAATTCCCTCTGTTTTCCTTACATGTGCGCGCAGACTTTGAGGCTCTCTTCCTTTTTTTATTATTGGGTTACACATCAAGAGGGTGGAAAATTGACTGTGGGGGACCAACCGTAACGATCCACTTAAAATACGAAAACGGGTGCTAAAAGCATTCCTTGTTTTTAATTTGAAAACGCTGCGCCTGCGACTACAAATGCGAAAAATTCTTTCTTACCACAATACAGACATATGTATATACAAAAATACTTTACAAATGTTAAAATAAAGAAACTTATTTTAATTAAAAGCCATGAGGTATATTCCTTAAAATATTTATTTTTTATAATGAATTTTGTTATTCAACTTAATTTTGTAATGTGTTAAACCAGATTGCACCAACGTTAGATGATTTCATGTTAGTTAGATACATAATGTGATATACATGTTGATTATAGTAGTTAAATGTATTAGTTACAGTTTGTAACTGGCTATCGTCATTTGGATCCTTCTCCCGTATTTATTATATTATTTTATTGTTACTGTAGAAATGTGCATCATATCATAACTACTGGTTTTTACATATTATCCAAAAAATATATACATTTGATATATAAACAAACAATGTCAAACCCTAACATTTGACATTGTTTGTTTATATATCAAATGTAAATTAGTGTGATATGACTCCCCATGAGTAGATACCACTACTTTACGTCTAATATTTTAATTCATGTTTTATTCTTCTTAATAAACATAAACTATTTATTATTTTGATGAACAAATGATTTTAAAATTTATAATACGAAAATACCGGCGACTATAAATTCGTACCGGTATTATGGTGGTAAGGCATTTCTTAAATTTATTTAAGTAATATAATGACAAAAATATGATATTTTAAAATTGGATGGAAACTTACAAACTTACAGCCCTCGCCTGACGATGAAATGAACATACTTACATACTACATTTTATAAAAGAACGAAAAATAGTTAATTTACTGTAAAGAGCGGAGATATTCCGTCTTATGATTTTCTTGTGTAATAGCCAACAATATCCATGGCACTATAAAACGGCTGGCGATAAAACTGCGGCAATGAAACATCCTAGACCCTGTAATATATTAGAAAGATACAGCTATTGGGAAATCGCCAGTTTCCCAATAGCTTTTACTATATAACTAGTTTTTGGACAAAACTGCTCAAATTCAAGAAATATATGTTAGGATACTTAAATTAGTTGAATGAACAAGTTAAGGTGGGTTTATTCTGACATAAAATAAGAAATAATACATGACATAAAACGGCAGAAATTAAAAGAATTAAAGATTTGTTAGGACCTGTTATGCAAACAAAATAATACACATAAATACACATTTATCACATTTTGCCATAATAAACCATATAATAATAATATCCCTCTAAAATTAATTCCTGATTTCTTATTTTATTTCAGAAATACCCCAAATTGACTGTCAAAACTATTACAATGTTTAATTAACGAGATTAAAGTTGTAGTTAAATAAGGATTTTGTAAAAATAATTGGTGTTCGATTCGCACTATGGATAACGCCACGATCGTGTCCAATTTCACCAATAAAACCTACAGTTATCTGACACGACTGTGACACAATAGCGACGCTTTGTGTGCCGTTCGAAAATAATTAGAACTAGTTTCATCTGTGTTGTACTAATACATCCCCACTTTCACTTTGAATGATGATTATGATGATTTCATGCTATGCTAAATTAAATTTCCTATTATTTATATCTAAGATATTTTAAATTAAGCATAAAATAAAAATAGTTATTATAGCATTCGTTTAAATTTTGCGCGCTTGTTTACGCCCCGATTCGAGTGATTTTAGACATGCGCGATGGATGCAGGGATTATTTCGAGGGATTTTATATATTAATATATATTTTCTCAATTGTTTTGCTTTTATTCAAAGTTTGAATTATGCAAATTGCGTTTTTGTACTCATGTCCTAAGACAAGTCATTTCCTGCATTGATTTGGATGCGGGAAATACTACTTTCCGCGCTAATGCGGGAAGTTGTCAGTGTTGCCAACTTAAAATTCGGTACCAATGTAAATGTGAAATTTTAATATGAGAATGCATGCAAGCACAGCGCAAACCTCATATACTTCAAATAGCATTAAAAATTAACGATATGGTACTGAATAAATACAATTTTGAAGAAAATATAGACTTTAAATTAAATGTAATTGGTAGTGTGACATAACCTTGTCTTTAAATAACGTACAAAAAATAACATAAAATCAGTAAATTCGTATGGATTAATTATTCTTAGGCGTACAATCATCTAAATATAACGTGTTAACATAGGAATAATGTGGAATTGAAGATGATTTATATAGTTCAAAATAATAATTTACATTATTAGTGCAGGAAGGAAGCTTTCCCGAATTCGCTCTTAATACAGCACTCGTCTTCGGCTCGTGCTGTAAACTCATTCGCTCATTCAAAAACTTGCCTTCCTGCACTAATAATGTAAATTATTATTTTGGACTACATAAACCATCTTCAATTCCACATTATTCCTATGTTAACACGTTATATTTAGATGATTGTACGTCTAAGAATACTTAATCCATACGATTTTACTGATCTTGCTACATCTCACGGATGGGTGGGTCTTCTAAAGACGAACCGACGCATTGCCCGCGTCAAAACAGTGTCGGATTCGCCCGGTTACCGGGTGCCTACCGAGCACAATGTTTAATGTCACTAGAATCATCACAGATTGCGGTTGAGGTTTTTTTGGCATCTTCTCCGCGAGACTGTTTCTGGAAAACAATCGATTCGCGATAATGAAGCTCTTCTCTTCCCTTATCGCCTTGGGATGCGGATGAGGTCGTCTTTAAAGCAGCGAATCGAATCACTGCTCGTCACTTCTCTATTGAGTATTGCCTTGCCGAAGCCTTCTATGCTCCGTCATTCAGTCTTTCATTCGTCGCACCGCTTCCTCCATCCTGTCCCTCAGCTCGGCCATGCCTTGCCGGTTCCCAGAACCGCCATATCATCTACGAAGGCCATGGTTTTGTTATCGTTTGGCATCGTCTGCATTAGTGCCCTGTCGTAAGTGTGGTCCGACAGGAGGGACAGGATAATTGATCCCTGTAGCACCCCTCATGTTATCTAGAAGTCCAGTTCACCCATGGTTCCCTCAAACCTGATTTACCGGTCGCTCAGTTATGCCCCGATGATTCATGCGATCTTGTGCGGGATGCCAAGTTCCCTCAGTGCTGTGTTGACGCAGCTCCAGGGGTTGTAGGTGTTACTGACCTCGAGGGTGACAATTGGACAATGTCTTCCGCTCCTTCATGGTCCACTGTTGCAGTTCTTGATGGTCTTGGTCACTTCCAGGATCACGTCTATCGAAGAGTCCCCCTTTTGAAGGCCATATTGGGCAAACGGGCTTGTTGACAATTAGCCGCTCGAAGGTTTATGCGAGGCCGTCAAGGAGGCTCAAAGACCTATACGCCGCCGTGTCCATGCTTGGTTTCCTCTTCTTGGGGACGAGGACAAGCTTAGGCCTCTTTCACCTCTGGGGAAACTTACCCTCATCCAGGCATTTGTTCACTAATGCCTTGAGATCGGGAGCCACGAGGGATGCTACCTGCTTGATGATCTCGTGATTGAGGTCGTCTGTGCCCTGTCCCTTCCTGTTCGGGAGTCCCAGGTTCGCCTCTCTGATTTTGTCCTCCTCCCAAGGCGGTATCCCTAGTCGTTGGTCTGCAGTCAACTCGATCTCGTGTTCTTTATCGTCGTCTGGTTGTAGTGCGATATTAGGGAGAAAGGACTTGTCGAGTTTTTCAACTTATTCATTTATTTTCCCTTTCTACCTTGACATATCTATGGCTACTTCTCCTCTACTCCACGACATGCTCATCCGATTCGTTTACTGCAGGAGTACCGTCAACCTTTTTGCTAAACCCACCCCTGCAGTCAAACAAAAGGCCTTCAAACAAAACACTCTGAATGAATTATTTTTGTCAAGGTATCAAGGTACCTTCCCATTCTTTCAAACATTGCTTGCTTATAAATGCTCCACTCTTTTGACCATAAGCACTATATCATCGGCATATGCTAACATCCATACACAACCCCTGTCGCTTACACCTCTTTCAACTCACTTATGTACAAAGGAGGGGAGAGGGCACATTCATTCTAAATTTCTTCCGAACTTCTCCATTCACTCTCGCTTTTGCTCATCACTCTTACATCCTTATCGCCCTTTCTACCGCTTCACCTTCCATCCCTAACCTTTCCACCTTAACACTAACCCTTAGGAACTGAGTCATATGCTTTCAGATCCAAAATTGCATACAGTCTCCTTTGCACTCTTAATTATTCCATTATTATCGCTAGCATGAACCGGCTCTGTCGTTATTACTCTCTCTTTTTAAACCAACCTTGACTTTCCTGCAGTAACCCTTACCTTTTTCTATAACAACCCTTACTTTCCTGTAGGAAACCCTCTTCTGTCCACTTCACGTTGCAGTCTGTTTTCACCGTTATCATTGTTAATACTTGTACCCCGCTCTCATTAACTTGATCCTTCTATACTTTTCAGCTCTGAGGTTCCTACCACACACCATCCAAACCACCGCTGCCCCTTCCTCTCCTCCTCCCAGCGCACTGATTTAACTAGTGTGTTCCGAATCGAATCTTGATTTCCTCCCCATACATCGCTCTCAGTTTGGTTTGTTGTCTGTGTTTTGTTGTATTATTGTCCGTATTATGTTGGAGTTGTTACTTTGACTAAACAGGGTTCTTGTTACGTCTGAAAACCTGTATCGAACGCCTTCTCAAGGTCCGTGAAACAAAGATGGGCGGATGTGTTAAATTCCTGCTTTCTCTGAGATGTGTCATATGACGTATACAGCGTCTGTGGTTGACCTGTTGTTTATCTAGTATGATGGATTTAAGCAGGAATATGCATGTGTAGTTTATCTTTTTTTCCCTTTTTGTAGTGTTATACTTACGCTCTCTTTCCAGTTCTATGATGTTCCCATTGTTGACAGAACAAAGTATTGCCTTGTCAACTGCCTTGCCGGAGACTGTGCTCCGTATTTCAGTAGCTTGTTTTTGATATCGGCGCTTTGCGCTTTGTATTCAGTTGGTAGTTTTTTTAGTGCGGGATGGTTTTTGTTCATTACTATTGTTACATTCCGTAGTTCTTTATCTTTTTGTGAATAAAGTTGTGAGAAAAAAGGGCTTTAACTTGTCTATGCGTACAATGTTTATTTGTATTGTTTCGTTAATTTCTCAGTTCCCTGAGGAGCTTCTAGGTCTTTGTATGGGGGCCATACATATCATCAGGGTTGTGCCTTATCTTTACAGCTAACCTTTGTTAGTATAACATTCTTGTGATTTCATTTTTAATTGACTCTGTGTTATGCTTTTCTTTCTTTGCTGCTATTGGGTTTGTTCTGTACTGTCGTCCTAGTACAATAAATAATAATAAACAATAATCAGTTGTTTTGTCTTCATTAGATAAAGAGTATTATATGATTATAGGAATATCAATAAATACTCTAATTATTGTTATTTTATTTGTACTAATAATTAATAATAAACAATAATTGTTTTTTGTCTCTACTAGATAAAGAATATGATATGATTATAGGATTATAGTATTGTATTTATACGAAATGCATCTTAGGATTATACAGCCAATTATCAGTCAAGAAGAATATGTCTTAATTATGCCTAAAATGTTCTTTTTGGTTGGTACCATCAAGAACGATCTGTAACAATGAATTTGTATTGCTCAGAATAAATGAATATTCAATTATTTATTTATCATGGATTGCATTTTTAAGAATAAATCTATCATTAATTTACATTTCTTTGTTACATTTTTTTATGTATTATTCCTTTTGTTTACTGCACTATGGTCTTTCTTGGCACGTTCCTTCATCTGTAGCATGTCAATAAACATTATGATTGGATTTTCTACCTTTATAAACTGTATTTTTGGGAAGAAATTTAATATTTATTGAATATTTCATTTTTTTGTTGTACTTTTCTCCTTCTATACCAATAAAATAAGCAAATGAATGTATAATTCGTACTTGCAATTACAGACATGAGACAATGATTAATTAGAATGAACGCTAACCTCTCGCAATGTAGTGAAAGTATATTCTTGCGAAGTGACAGAAAGCATGTACACACAAGTACTTGAGACATGTGTATTACATACTAAACATTGGTATTATAAAATATAAAATAATTAAACTCATTTGAACCGGTATTACTTAATTCCTTGCATTGGCCAATGCTTTAAACTCATATTATTGTTATTGATTCATGATTGAGGCGTTTATTTTGTCATTGCCAACAATTATTTATATTCGATATATTCTTCATGAAATATATGCATGACTATATAGGCTTCATAAATGTCGGTTTTTCGTTTAAATTTACCCCATTTTTCATATTGGTTTGTATGATTGTCTTGCGCTGGAAGATGCATTTGGGAATAAACTTATAGCTGATGGAGTAAATTGTTGCTCACAATTTTGACAAGAATATTTCCATTCATCTTCTTCATTGTGCATCCCTTATCGAAAATACTGTAGTATTATGTTGATCTGTGAACGCCTACGTTTGACGAAATTTATAGTGAGATTTTAAACAAGGTAAATCCTCTCTATAAACATAGGGTTGAATCAGTCATGTGTAAGCAGATTTAGAGAGTAAAATTAGCGTCATATATTTAAACCATAAAACCCTTTTAATGTTTTCTATAATTTAGGAATTAACATTCGTGTAATATTGTATAAAAAAACATCTCCCTTACAGCAAGCTGATTCGGTATAAAGTAAGTTACTATCCAGGATACTGTGCATGTTGCTGTAAGAATATTTGGCAATAGAGAGCATCATTGCTGTATCTCTAAACCTTGTAATTTTTATTTTCCGAATACAGCACTGTTATATAGGGATTTTTGAAAATTGTAAGGATACAGCCAATGATAAGCGGAGTACTCTCTGTACAATAGATTTAGAAACATTTTATTTATTACATATTGTTCGCACACTAGTTTCTCTGTTATAAAACACATTGTTCAAAATATCTACTCCTACTCCAACTTCAACTCGCGAAGCACATTACGACCCAAAAAGTCGTATGTGGTTTGAGTCAACCGTTTCTATAATTCTTCCGGACATTCGGATATTTGTTCTAATGATTTCGATCAACCTCATTGTCATCAGTTCTATCCAACGAAAGCGTATTCGCGTATTCTTCACTGACTGATACACTGAATGCTTAATAATATTTTTTATTTTTTTTATCAGTTTTCAATATTGCTACGCTGTTCAAGAAAAACTCCATAAAAATAGCTAGAGAAGCACAGCTGAATACAACAAAACTGTAGCCATTTTACTTTGAATGTTTTATTGTTAAATAAATATTTATTTCCTCCATATCTCAGCAATGAATAATTTTAAGTCATATATTTATCAAATTTTTTGATAATTTGTGCTGGGTAGTAGATCCTTATATAATGCCGGGCGATTTTGAAACACCTCAGAATCTGACTATGTAAATTTTACATAAGTACATTGTTTTATGTTATTAATCAAATAATAATACACATACACAAGTATATATTTTGTTACTGTAATTTAAATATTAATAACAAACGTGTAACATCAAGGGCAACAATATATTTTTACATATTTACTTTTTGGACAATAAATTATATCTTACATAATACTTCTCAGATAAAATCATACAAAATAAAATATAATTTAATATTTTTCTTTATTACATCAAGTGGTCTAAAGGGTCTTACAAATAGAAATTATTTTCTCATTTTTACAAAATGATTGCGAAAGGAGTCGTCGTCGGGATCTGAAGAAAATTGCGCACGAGAAAATCGTCGTGGCTAATAAGCGTGCAGGGTATTAAATCTGAAAGGATTCTGATTCTTGAGACCATAAATTATTTGTGCGGCGGCTTATCTGGCGGACCATATATTTTATATAAGAACGAAAAATAGTAAATTTACCGTAAAGAGCGGAGATATTCCGGCTTGTGACTTTCTTGTGTAATAGCCAACAATATCCATCGCACTATAAAGTTTGCTGAACTTTTGCCAACGAGTTGGTATTAACTTATAATTGATCATTAAAATACAATGGTTAATTAAATAAGTAATGTTGTGTTAAGTTTCAAATGGGTAGGTTATAATAACATAACGATAAATATGTTAGATGTAAATTTGACAAACTGTGTTTATTCGAATATTTCACTCAGTAATAAATAATAGCATTCTGAATGTACTTGGTAACGGTATTACGAATATGCCTGCATCTAACTCGATATCCGCCGCTAGCTTTCGCGATATAACTATTTTATGCCATAAATCTTTAAAAATATATAGTGTATTTACATTACATATAAATTTTACAACATAAACATTACTAATATTTTTATTATGTTTCTGTTATAAGTAGGAAAATTTAATATTATATGTTCAGTTGGTACAATACATTTTAAAACCAAACAAGGTGAATTCATAACAAAACATGTGAAAAATAATAAGAACTGGATATTTATATTTTGTTGGTAGCTATTGAGGTTGAATGTTATACGAGGGGCGTTTTATCTACCTAGCTATCTACCTAACTATAAATGAGTTAGAGGACATATATTATTTTATTTTCATTTAAGAACTATTAACATTAATAGACTTATTTCAAATATTTTCTAATAACGCTATACCTTTAAAACAATCTTTGTCTAACTATATGTAAAATATTACGTTTTTCATGTCATTTGATAAAAACCGACACCCTCTCTCAAGTGCTTTAGGAGTTTTGGAAAGAGATAATAGTCACAGAGAACTGTAGAGTGGATGTTGTAATTCCTTAAAGTCTCATTCAATACAATTTGCTAATTCATTCCCTTGCAACTCCATGTGTGCTCTGATGCAGTCTATATGTATTTCCCAATTCATGCCTTCCGGTTGATGCAAAAGTACTCTTATGTTCTCACTTAAATTACTATGGTTGTTTTTGTTGTCTTGCCAGTTTATTATGGGTATTAATTCCTATATTTTGCAAAAGAGTTAAGACAATTAGAGCAGACATTTATTCGGCTTGGTTGGACACCTGCTGTTGAGTTTGTAGTTACATTTTATAAGCTCCATGTTCTCTCTGTAGATTACTACTCACGTTTCTACGCCTTCTTCCTTCAATTATGTCATACACGCCACTGATTATTACTATACTTTAAGTAAGTGAAAGTGTAATATTCATACGTATTATTATACACACCTACTGAAAAAATTCTACCAAACGCAGATGTAAAGAGAGCGTGCCTGAAGTCCATAAGATTTCATCTTAATGTTTATAATAAACGGCATTAAAAATCACACCATTCCTTGATTTACTCAAATCACGCTACACATGTTAGATCAATTTCTTAGTATATTAAGAATGTTAATTTATTAATAATGTTGTTACTTCATTTAGATTTCTGTTTAAAAAACGAGTATTTCTATCTTCATATTTCGAACATTATTTGCACCTATCCTTGTCATATAGTCTAAAGCGTGTACATCCCTATAATATAAAACGAAGACAATGTTTTGAAGCCGACCGACCTGTCAGTTATGACTTTTGTGCTGTCAGTGCAAAAGTGGGGATCCTCGAGAGTGAAATTGATTTGTGATACCACGCCGTTCTACGGAAATGTCACCTATATTCTTCAAGATACTTAGACACATTTCATTCAAAACTACTTCAGCTGAAACTTGAAACCATGTAAATCAGAAAAAGTTATGTACGAGAAATAACAGGACCTGCCCTACTTTTCGTTCAAGTTTCACACAGACGTGCGCACTACTTAATTGATGATCATAGTTCGAGCCGAACATAAATATTTTGATTTACTTGAACTCAACTTCAATGATAATTAAAACTAGGACCTTGTTTCATGACTAATCTAAAACAATGCAATTCACGTTTATCTGTCCATGTTGGAATCTGCTTGGAACAAGAATTATTTGCCTGAGAATTGGTGAAAGCTTTTATAATCATAAAATAGTTGTTTTTCAGCCAATAAAGGTAGTGGGTGGGTTGACTTCAATACATATCTAAGAATTAATTAATAAAAAATCGGTTTTGTATTCTATTCTTAGCCTGTCACATGAATTGTCCAATATATAGGAGGTCTTGGTTCTGTGTTCTTCTTTGCTGGTAACATGCTTTCGTAAGAAACTATTGTATACATAAGTGGGATTTAAAAATTGAATTTAATAAAGGTGACTTAGAATGGATCCAGGAATAATAAAATAATAATATATTATTACATATTATATCAATATTAATACAATATAATTTAGTTTAATGCATATGTTGGAGTCTATCAGCGGTAGCCTTTTAGTCGTCAGGAATAATAATTTACGTACGTTCTTATTTGAGATATTAGAGTATCAAGAATAAAATGTGTTAAAGTGGACCTTCTTTTCTTTCTGTTGCCCTCCGTCCATGTGCGTTGATGACCTATCGTCTATTGAATAATAGTTATGGATTATTACTGCTTGTCATAGTTCTCCTAAGTTTCATACTCCAGTCCAGTTTCTTATATTCCTGAGCCATGATAGTTATTTACGTTCGACTCCTCTTCTAGCTTCCATCTTCGCTTCAGAGGGAACCTATATCTTGCCCCTATTAACAACAGGCCCAGGTAACTGATCCTTCTCTGTTTTATGTTGTCGAACAAGAATCTGTCCACCTCTGCACTTCCTAGTACCTGTAATGTGGTTCACCCATTGGAGGCGAAACATTCTTCTTAGCATCCACATTCGGAACGCCTTTATTTTGTTGATGGATGCTGTTTTTATCATTCCGGTTTCATCATATATAGTAGGACTGGCCAGACATAGCATTTGGCCATTTTGTGGCGGATTTTTAAGTTTAGGATTTTATCACATAACAGGGGGCGCAGTTTGTTGAAGGCTTATCTGGCTTGTTTCACTTTGCTGTTGATCTCATGTTGGGGGTCCGATCTGTCGTTCACTAATGTGCCTAGGTATTTCAGGCTTTCAGTTCTTTCAATCATTTTCCATTTGGCCATTCCGTGGCGGATTTTTAAGTTTAGGATTTTATCACAGGAGGTGCAGTTTGTTGAAGGCTTATCTGGCTTGTTTCACTTTACTGTTCATCTCATGTTAGGGATCCCATCTGTCATTTACTAATGTGCCTAGATATTTCGGGCTTTTAGTTCTTTCAATCATGATGGACATTCCAGCACCTGCACTCCATGAAATAGCCATTCGGATTGTCACCATGATTTTTGTTTTATATCTATTTCTATTTTTAACCCAGCTTTTGTTCCTCTTATGTTTAAGCTGTTCATCATTAGTTCTTGCTGGTTGCTTACTATGATTACCGTGTTATACGCGCATCTGATGTGGTTGATTGTGGTTCCATTTACAAAAATGCCCATTTCATCGCGGGCTACTGAGAAGATACGTTCGACGTAGAGGTTAAATAGCGCTTGTGATAATATGTATCCTTGGAGTACCCCTCTTTTCATCTCGATTTCTTTTGTCGTTGTTTGGTTGCAGTTCTAACATTTGCTGGTTGTTTCCAGTATATGTTTTGGATTATTTGTACATCTTTGTCATCCAAACGGGTAACGCCAAAAACGCCTTCTTGTAGTCGATGAAACACAGGACGATGCCCTTCCTCTGGCCATTACAGTTGTGTACTAGTGTGTTTAGGTAGAATGTTGCTTCCCGTGTGCCGGTTCCGCTCTTGAAACTGAACTGAGTGTCTCCGCTTAGCCCTTCGAGTTTCTTATATATCCTAGTGTGTATAATGCGCATACATATTTTAACGTGATCCATCACAGAGATTGACCTGAGATCTTTACATTTGGATGCTTTCTGCTTTTTGGGGAGCATTATGAATTTGGATTTTATTCTCCAGTCCTGTATGAGTTGTCCTGTGTCTATATGTGGTTTAACAGTTTTAAAATTACGCCTATGTTTTCCTCTTGTATCAACCTTTTTACGCCACTGCAGGTATATTAGTCTCTTCTCTGCCTATAGTGCTGGCAACTAACACTACAGGTGGACCTACAGTTTAACGTGGATTCCGAACCACTGAAGTACGTTTAAATGAAAATATCTTCTACTCCGCACCAGAGAAGTGTATTAAAATATTCTGCGTAGGTGTAGCTCTGTTCTGGTGTTTTGTTATTTTATTTTTTTGACGTGTATTAGTTTTAGATTTTAGTATGATTAGTCCTATGAGCACATTTTGATGATTGGTGCTTCTGGTCTATCATCGTCGAATAGTTTTTTAACGTATTCCTGATAGTTTGCATCTTTCCTTGTCATTTGTTATGAATTCGTCGTTTGTGATATGGGTTGGGTTCCCCTTTCTGTGTGTGCCCGTTACTTCTTTGATTTTCCCGTCTTCTTGTTTTGCTGCATTTTAAAATGTCAGCGTTGTTTCAATTACTATAGGATCCTTTTTGTATCATCCATTCTTGTTTTTATTCTTCTGAATATTTCTTTTGATGAATGTTATGCTCTTTCTATGTTATCGTGTCTTTGTGGTTCCCATGTGTCTTCGATGCTTTTTAGTTGTCCTTCTTTTATTTTTGTGTTTATATATGATGTATGAGCCAAGTATTAAAAGTATTCCTAAAAATCCTACATAATAGAATACGTAAGAAATGCGAAGAAGACCTAAGCAAGGAGCAGTTCGGTTTTAGAGATGGACTGGGAACAAGAGAAGCGTTGTTTGGGCTGTTCTCATGCAAAAATGTAGAGACCAAAGGAAGGGCGTGTACATCTGTTTTATTGATTATGTAAAGGCATTTGACTGCTTAAAACACGACGTCCTAATTAACATTCTGATGACCAAAGGCCTCGACCAAAAAGATATCTTCTTCATAAAACATTTGTACGAACACCAGACTGCTGCAGTAAGACTCGAGGACGATGCGACCAGCGATATTCCTATTAAACGTGGAGTACGTCAGGGCTGTGTACTATCACCATTGCTGTAAGCATATTCCTGAAAGCCCTAGAAAGCTCTACAGATGGAATCAAGATCATTGGTGAATTATTGAACAACATCCGGTACGCGGACGATACGGTTATAATTGCAGACAGCGCAGCTGGCCTGCAACGTTTGATGAACCAAATAATAGCAGAAAGTGATGCGCTTAGGCTAAAATTAAATACGGCCAAAACGAAACCAATGGTTATCAGTAGAACACCAGATATCCTAGCCAATTTCCAAGTATACAATAAGCAAATAGAGCAGGTCACTAAATTTAAATACTTGGGCAACTGGATCACCGAAGACCTGGATCCAGATCTGGAAGTAAGAACACGTATCGAAATAGCCAGAACAACGTTCCTTAAGATGAGAAAAGTATTTTGCGAGAGAAGCCTAAACCTGAAACTAAGATACCGGTTCGTTAAGTGCTACATTCACTCGATACTGTTGTATGGTGTTGAGGCTTGGACTTTGAAGATCAATACTATGAACAGAGTAGAAGCGTTTGAGATGTGGATTTTTCGAAGAATACAGAGAATATCTTGGGTGGAGCATATCACGACTAATGAGGTTCTTAGACGCATGGACAGAGACAGAGAACTATTGGCTACTGTGAAGAAGCGTAAGACAGTGTACCTAGAACATATCTTCAGAAGTACGAAATATAACCTTCTAAAATTAATAATGGAGGGCAAGATAGAGGGTCGCCGTGGTCCAGGACGAAGGAAATGCTCCTGGTTAAAGAACATAAGAGACTGGACTGGTCTGGATACCCGCTCATTGTTCAGAGCGTCACAAAACCGTGCGGAATTTGCTATGATTGTTGCCAACCTTCAGTAATGGAGAAGGCACCTAAAGAAGAAGATATAGTATGAGTATGATGTTCTTTATTTGGATCTTCTGTCGGTTTGCGAAAAACAATCGGCTTTTTAGCTTTAGGTGTTTTCTATTTTACGCAGGTGTGTATTCACTATGATGGGGTTGTGTTCTGAGGCGAATAAACACTATATCATCGGCATATGGTAACATCCATACACAACCCCTGTCACTTACACCTCTTCCAACTCACTTACGCACAGAGAAGGGGTGAGGGTTTGTTACATTACTTCCATATTCATTCTAAATTTCTCTCGAACTTTTCGATTCACTCTCGCTTTTGCCCACCACTCTTAAATGCTTATCACCCATTCTACCGCTTCGTCTTCCATCCCTAACTTTAACCTCTAGGAAATGAGTCATATGCTTTCAGATTAATTAATTATTCTAATATTCTCGCTAGCGTGAACAGGCTTCCTTGACTATGTGTCCTGGCCTGTATTGGGGCGATGTCCATGTGTATAGACGATGTTTATAAATAAGTATTTCTTAGTGTATATTGGTTGATTTGGCAAAATTATATGTACTACCCTCTCCGGACTTTGCGTTGAACCATCACCCATTTTTATATTTATGTCTTCCGTTTTTGTTAGTTGTAAGGTCTTCTCTAAGCATCCGATTATTTGCACTCTTCGTCCGGTAGTCGGTACGATTTGTGGTTGACAACAATTAACGACACTTTAGAAAACTCGAGGACGATTTTCTGAAGTAGCAAGTCCTAACACTCACACACACATATATCAACACACGGCAGAAGCACCCGAAGGTCGATAGACACAGAACTGTATATAATATAATAACTACTACTTATATAGTATGAAAAAATCATGCAACTTGCAATATTAACCTTTCATATCCCCAAAAAAACGTCAAGTTTTTACGAAGTTATTGACAGTCCCATACACCCAGGTACAACCATAGATTGCAAAACCGGGATCCCGGAATTCGGACCCATTTTGCCGTTATTTAAATATTTATGTGTAGCGTTCCTATAATTTTGATAGTCTTTTAAACGAAACGAAACCATTCACAAGTCTGATTGTTTTTTGAGGCAAAACCTGATCCTACAGATTAGCAGCTTTTTTATATGGTAAATGCAGTAAACACAGTCATGATGAAGATGATGACGGAGAGGATATTATTAAACATTACAAATAGCTATTGATGTCAAATAAATATTATATCATATTGACTTTTACTATGTAGAAGAAGAAGATATATTTATTATAACATACATACATACAAGATATCGACTGTGGTCTTTCAGCCTGCATTACTACTTATTTTAACGATACGTACAAGTCAAATAAAAATATCAATTAATTGAATACGCGTATTTTAATACCCGAAACCTGGTATAGCTAGATTCAAATGCCGGAATGCCTCTATTAAACTATAATCCGGTATTGCAATTTCTACGTACAAAGATTGTCCGTCAATTTTCTTTCTTTCTTGGTCTTTATCTTCCTGTATCTGTGTTGGGTGTCGAGGTTGATTTCTATTTGCTTCTATTGCTTGTAGAATTTTATCCATTCTTTCCTGTCTTCCACATCTTGCTTTCCTTATCTCTAGGTTATGCGTTTGAGTTGAAGTGTTCAACGGTTCCTCGTTTGATGCGACGTCCCCTACCTTACTTTTGCTGCTATTCTTATTATTATTTTGAACTGGTCATTTATTCTATGTTTATATCCTGCCTGTTAATATGCTTCTTGCATTCTATTTCGATTATCTATTAGTACTTTTTCCTGGAGTCAACAAGGACTTTTAGTTTGTAGGTTCGTATTACTTTCTATCCTTTACATTTTGATGCTTGCATTTGCGTGTCTTGTCCTTTTTTTATTATAATTACTTTTTATTTTCCCATAGTTTTTGTGAACATTTGAATAGAATTCATAATTTAAAGTATGAATAATTTGTTTATGTAAGTTCTCCCCATATGTCTAAGCGCATTTTAAATATAACCGAACTAGTCAGTTGTAAAGTTAAAAATCTTGAAGAATTATAAATACAGGTTCAAAATTCAACCCATTTGTTTTATAATTACAATATTTATGTTAAAAAATATCGTAGCCAAACCGGTGTTGCCTTAACAGATTAATACAATGTTACAGTAAGAAGTAGGAGATATTGATCTCTCATTTATATTAATTTGCGTTGTATCTAAACAAAATCTCGGGCGATGATAGCTGTATTCAACCGTTGAGTGAAGAATATGATTCAATCAACGATTCAACTCAGTTTAAAGACGAACTAACACATCTGCAGTTATCTTTTAAAAACGAACAGACAAACATTTAAAATTAACATTTTTCTTATTTTTTAAGTTTTATTTTTTTGTCTCAGATATAATGTTAACATAGTATATCAGCTAAAAATAAGGAAACGTGGTGTCTCCTTCGATTTAAAAACAAGTATATAATAATATATTTAAAAAAATGCAATTGTGTAAAATGATATGTTGCGAGCTCCAAAATAGGGAAATTACATTAGGTAATTGTTTATTCAACATAATTTTACCACAAACTAATCACCGATTAAGGTAACATACAATAGATAATATTCATATGCGAAAGTTGGTTGTAAAACCCAGCATAGTTTTTCCATAACCGAGACATCTAATCTATAATAAATTCATAATTAAAATCTAATTACATACTTGTTACAATATAATATGCTATAATCATACTGGGAAGTTTTATTTCATGTATTGAATAAAATAATTCCTTTTTAAAGAACATTTCCAGTAAAACCCCCAGTAATCACCAACATAACAGTACACTTAAACAGTAATAATTCATCATGTCTACTAAAAAATGCTACTGACCTTCATATACTCGCTCGACCGTCTATTAAAATCAGGATATAAATATTCTACACACCCACGCTATATATTAATGACACATTATGCGATTACGTTTATTTTTACAGTGTAGTATAATGTATCGTCGTGTGTATATTTATGCGAATGCAGTCACTTGATAAAATATTTATAGATGATTGTAGCATTGAACCCAATGTACCTGATTAAAATAAAGGAGTGTGAAACGTACTTCGCGCAATAAAAATCTCTTCGCAGACAATTTTAAAAGACGTTGTTTTTTATAATGTTGTGACAAATGTAGGTGAGCAGCTCCATTAATGAGCACAAAAACGATCACGTGCGCTGAATGCAGTCTGGATTGTTTCTCGAATATTTTACGAACTAAATGCCCGGGAAATTACATCGGCCGTGATTGATAGATGCACCGTTTTAAATTCATAGAAATCGCAACGCTATTTGTTCCGGATTCGAAATGCATTTCAAATAAAATTTGCACGGCTGCGGCCGGTTTCCAGCTCAATGCGATTAATCTCCGCCCAATTCTGGAGACACGGTGTCAAGCGCAGGCACATAATACGAGAATTCCGTTTAACGGCAGATACCTTAATCTTTCCAACTGTCAGAGAACTTTACGCACCCCAGTAATATTGATCCCCCATCTAGTTAAGCTGCCCTCGATTTTAAAAGCGAGGGTATATCGAAGGGACGGCAGAAAAATAAATGAGCGGTGTTTGTTTCGTATCCATCTTCTACCTTCGCATTCAATGTTTTTTTACGCTGCGCTGAAATGAATGGCAGCTCGAGCATTCGCTTATTGCGCTTTTCAAATTCAATGGAATCGTTGTCGTGTGGATCAGCGCAAATACTTTCAATAAACAAAATGAAGCACAATTAGTGCGTGCAATTAAATTTGTTTAGATGTTTACTTGATTAAAATTGCTTGTTTTGAAATAAATTACTTAATTCATTATATATTCTATAAGGCTGTTATTTTCCTTTAATGGAAATAATGTAACCAAATTACTTTTAAGACAAATAAAATTAATTGCATAACAATATTTTCACATGTTTTGCTGCTAACAATTAATTAATTTACTTTTAAGGCAATAGCTATGTTTGTTTATTACTACTCATATTATTAAATAATAACATCCGTTGACCTCGGTACGATTTTAAAATCACGGAATCCCAATTTTTTTAGAAAGCGTACCCCAGCCCCCTTTAAAAAATATGTTATAGTTAATATGTTTGTGTGTAATTGTATGTTTTTATATATAAATACAATTTATTTAGTCATCGGAAGAGCTCGAAAATAGCTCGAGCTTAGTCGAAACTAGTTGCAACGTGTAACTAAAGTGTGATAAAACAAAGTAAAAATCGTTTCATTTATCCTTTAAAACGAATTATCACAAAGTAGACGCCTTAACACCTCTGCCAGGGATCTCTGCCTTAACATTCCAATATTTCAAATATAATATGATTTCAAATGAAAAGGGCTAAAATACTACGAGCAATGTGTTTTTTACCGACGTATATTATAGTAATTATTAAATTTATGTATACAAATTTATTGTTATTAATATTATTATTTAGGAAAAGATATATGTTGTAAATCGGTATTGGACAGCATCGCATTTATATGTAGAATATAAAGGAATGCGTTAAATCAAATATATCCACATATTGATATATAATAATTGAATCTAATGAATTTTTTAATAATAAAAAAACAAAACATCTACAACAGTAACAGGGCTGGCCGACTATAGAAATCGCGTTTCACGAAATAGCAAAAGGCTCTGTGATTGGTTGAAGTCTTATGAAATATCCTCTCTAGTTTAGTATCCTTGCATGAAAGGAAAAAAAATGGTTCGTGCACTCTACTACTAATTTCTCAAACTTTCTTAGTAGTAGTTTTCGTAAAGTAATTAATTAATATTTTCCTATTATATAGATACATGCACTCGTTGGAAATATAAGAAATTTCAGTGAAAAGACGTATGTAATAAGCTCCATATAAACTCTGAATTACATTTGGAAATCAATAATCAATACTGTGTGTTGCTGCTGATAATTTTAATCAAGCCATCTAGCATTAGGTGTGCAGACATTTAATCATCTCATAAAAACCATTATTGTTCTATTCTCCCATTATATCCCGTACCTATTGTGGTATATAAATCGAGTGAAGGAACTAATGAGGCGTGAGTCATAAAGCGATGGTTGCCCTATATAGGGGTTCCAGCATGTAGTAACTATCTCGGGCACATGGAAGTATATCACAAGAAATAAATAATTTAAAACCCGTATGTATTGGGAGTCACGCTCCGTCATCGATTTTTCATTCTCAAATAAGTTTCACCCGTTTCGCATTTCCACAGTTTGCAGAGCGAAACTTCTCGGCTGAATTATTTACACATTAACGATTAAACAAGCACACCTCATTACAGTTCATAAAGTTTTACGATGAAATTATTACGGGGCGAAAAAAACACTGAAATAAGAGCTCTGCAGAATTCGGCATTTCCACATGGCTGGAAAATATATCTCTGTGATGGCATTAGCGGTAATTCCGCCCAAAGCAGCTTTCTAGTATCGTGTGAAGAGTTTTATGAACGCGGCACGGAGTATTTGTGACGCGAATAAAGGACTCCGGCTGAATGACACAAGGATCTAGTTCTGGGTCAGAGAGGAGGAGCCGCGGCTCGGGATCGATACACAACCAAACGCGTTGTACTTATCAGACCTTTAAAGTTTGGGGGCGACGCTGGCCATCGAAACCGTCAGTAATATGTACACCATTTTATGAAGTTTGACGGAATTTAATTTAAACTTTCCAAATCATTTTTGCCCGACACAATAAAATCAATGCAAATTTCAATCTCGAATGTCGGACGCTTCCCAATTTTACGCAGTAAAAGTGAAAATCATCCAGGGAGCGGCGTATTTCATACTGCTATATAAAATTCAGCAGGGGTGGATAATTCGCGTAGAGGTTTCGATATACTAATATTGGGTGCTGAGTCATCCCTAAATCCCCAATGGGATATTATTTCGACGTTGATATACGACTGGCTCTTATCACAGGATGCATATTGCATTGATGGTAATAATAATAATGATATAATGAAACAAGTTAAATAGGAATTAATTTATAGCATCGCAATTATATGTATTTGACTCTGATTGCAATTGTATGTATATTTTATGCAATGGAATTCCTGATCACCCAATAATTATTTAGGATATAATGCTATAATAATGCTGTATATTGAAACAATATTTATATATCTAACCAAATAACTTTTAAGACTTGTTTTCACCAACGTCTGATAAATCTATTCAATTCGGTGTTGTTCTCTCCTGTGATTTTGATATTGTTCAGTACGATTAAAATTATTTAAAGAACATTTTTAAATTTCAGACTGAAAACAGATATCCTGTTTAATACTAACAATGTTAAAATCAAGCTAAAGAAGATATTGAATACCTGAAAAACTAAGTGATTCAGTTTGTAAAATATACGTGTTGTTCATTCCGCTTTAATGCAACATATTGGAACCAATACCAAATACCGTTTGTCCCAATTAAGCTTTAGTATGGCTACATACGGCGTGAATATTGAATACAGGGCCAAATTACCGTTTGTAAAATATAAGACTTGTAGAAGATTTGTCTCATTTATACATATTTATACGCTGCTTCTTAGGATGTCTATTTCTCTCCAATTATCAAATTAATTATTCTAATTAAGTGGTTCCAGATATGAGAAACTAATTTGTATATTTTCGATTGGTTTATCCCAGATAGGCGGCTCATTTAACCGTTGTTATTCGGAATCACTTGAATTTTTAGTATTTCTCTGCTAAATTTAAGATTGTTGTATTTAATTGATGGTATCAATGTACAGACATATGATCCGTAACAGTGGTAAATGTTATATTTTTATTTCAATTCAATAAACGAGAAGACAATATTATTTTGTAATTACACATAACTTGTGAGCGACTAAAAGTCCAATTATAACAATTCTTGACAAATTTTCACTCGGCATGAATTACACAATTTTAACCTAATAGTACAATCAAATTGTAATGCTGAAATAAATAAAGACATGAATTTCACCATTATATCCATTATATTCTATGTTATAAGTAATAAGAACTAAATACTATTTATTCTTTCATAAATTTTCCGAAAGGTTTCTTCTATCTTATTTTACCGACATCACTGTCATAACTTTTAACAACACCAATAAACTACAAAGTACGATATAAAATAGTGTAAAGGCATTTAATAATGAAAAACCGGGCTATAGCATCTTTGAAAGTTTTGCACGAAAAGAGCAGAAATAAAAAATATTCCTTCTATTATTTAAACAGATCCAAAAACATTGCATTGGAAATGTAGAGAATTAATGAATGCCTTTATTGGTTGCGAAATACTGCTCGTTAATGTACGCTTTTAAGGTAGGCATGAAAACCTTTAACTGTTTAAAATAAACAACGTGTATTTACGTTTAAATGCAAAAATAAAATAATTTTAGCTCAAATTTAAGGTGACAAGTTATTAGGATTTTCACATCGCTCCGTTGATAGAAAAGTAACACAAGTAAAATTTTAAATTTGATGTTAATTATATGTTCAAAGTCAATCCTAGACTCAAATACTTAATATACATATGTGAGAAACAACATATTAGTGTTTTGAGTATATATTTAAAACATGCATAAAGCCCGTATGAAATTATCTAGTTTCCGATATCGTTTTATATATAAGAATTCATATATTAAACTGTATAACTATTTCTAAATGGAAAATTAACATTGTTTACTACGGTGTTGTTATTGTTAAGTGACTTTATTATTATTCTATATCATTTTCTACATGTGTGTATGACACTATGTAGTTTGTGTTCGTGCATCGAAAACGATATAAGAAACTAGATAATGTCATACGGGCTTTAAATTAGTATTATCCATACATTATTAAGAATCTTGTTATTTTAAAATAGTTCTACATAAAATAGATAATTTATAGTTCCGTCACATTTCTATCAACGAAGCGACATATCTTAATTTAGGCTTGCTTTTGTTTATACAAATGGTGTTAAAATAGTATCCGGGCTGCAAACAATAGGAAGTATGCTTGACCTGCTATTCACGTCAAGTATATATTTAAAAAGGCGTATATTCCGATTGAAAGAGGAAGCGTTGCACATTGATATCAAATAGCTTTAAATTTTATTGACATATTGAACAGCTTAAGAAACATTTAGATGTAGAAGATATTAATAACTTTAAACACCTCATTCCTACATTCTATTAAATATTATGTTACGTATTGAATGGTAATTGTAATTTTATTTATAAAGCAGCCAAGAAATCTATAGTTACTCTATTACATTGTACCCGATTTTAAAGTACTATTGGTTAATTTAATAATTCATTTCATATTATTAAATATAACTTAACTAACTATTTTTTTTGTTTTCAGGTAATTCAACTCTTATCCACATCCATGTTCATCGAAAAGGTAGTACATATCCAATTATTATTATGTATGCCCCAAGTCTCTCAGTGTCAAGGATATTTATCATAAAATAAAATAAATTCCCCAGCTATTATCGGTAGTCGGGCTTTATAATAGTAATTTACATTACTAGTGCAGGATGGCAAGTTTCCCGAATGAGCGAATGTATTAAGAGCGATTTCGGGAAACGGCCTTATCGCACGAATAATGTATCTTATTTTTTGTACGAATAAATACTTAATATTTATTTAAAGTTATTTAAAGTTGTTGTGACAAATAGGTTATGTCACACTACCAATTACATATAATTTAAAGTCTATATATTCTTCAAAATTGTATTTATTCAATACCATATTGTTAATTTTTAATGCTATTTGAAGTTTAAGAGGTGTACGCTGTGCTTGCATGCATTATCATATTTATAAATACACATTTACATTGGTACCGAATTTTAAGTTGGCAACACTGGCTACTTCCCGCACTAGTGCTGGAAGTAGTATTTCCCGCAGCCAAATCAATGGGGGAAATTACTTGTCTTAGGAAATGAGTACAAAAAGTAATTTTCAGAGCATAGTACGTTTGATTCTTTCATCGCACTAATATAAAAACGTGGACAATGTTTTAAAGAAGACCGAACTGTCATTTATGACGTTTGTGCTGTCAGTGCATGCCGTCACAAATATTTTTATTACTCTCAGTTTTTTTTTCGTTAAATGAAAAAAAATTACGAGATAGTACGATTGTTGCGTCGATAGTTATCTTAAGAGTGGCAACTGATAGTTAGAAGAAGAATAAGCTGGGCGCACAATGGTACGTTTAGGAGTGTTTTGAGAGGAAAAGTATACAGTCACACGGATTCAGATGAGTTGGCGAGACAGTTGATTCATAATACGCCGTTGGACGACGGGAATTTCACCTAGTTTACATATAACAAAATAAATAGTAATATAAGGTTTTCCAACTGCTCAAGCGTTTAGTAATACTACCGATTCTCTTGCCTGATATATTCTTGTGATTTGAGATAGGAGAACCTCATAGACGCCCGTGGGGCTTGCTGGCATTATCCCTCGTGAAGTGTTGGATTCCAACCTTTCTAGGGCCGACGTACTAGCTAAATCCCACCCACTTGCACACACAGGTCCAGGACCTTTCTCGCATTACTTCAGTGCTGGATGGGTTTCCGTTATATGTCGCTTTTTCTACCTTTCGGCAGTTTGTTTCTCTGATGCAGTGGGCAGTAGCTTCCCATTTGCTATCATCCTCTAGCATCAGTGGTACCATCGTGTCTAGCGTCATCTCATTCCCTTTCCGCCGGATCAGAGCCGACCGTTGGCCCTCCTATCGCTGGCATGTAAAGAAGTTGTGCTCCGCGCTATATCTACGGTCTCTGCAATAATTGCATCCGTCCGCTACTGCACGGTGCATAGTGGAGTTATGCCCGGAAGTAGCCGTGTACGGTAAGGACCTGGATGATGTGGTAGTTGACCTCCCCGTGCTTTCTCCTCGTCCAGGCCTCGACGTCCGGGATCAGCCTCCGGGTCCACACTGTTCGGTAATACTTTCCCACCGCTCCTGCCATAGCCTTTGGGTCTCGGTTCTCTCATCCGCCCTGTTAGCGGCTGTTAACTCGCCGATATTATACCCGCGCAGTTTTGCTCACTCTCTCGTCTGGAGCTGGATGGAGTCAATACTGGACACCACGAGCATATCATCTTTACAGTTATCTTATGGGCTCTATATAACATGATGCTGTTGGTTACTCGCGCTGGCACCCTTAGCTTATTCTTTCGCCTTCTTCTGATGCTATCTGGGCTTGATAGACTCTTTGGGGGTAACCGTCTCTTCCTGGATCATGAAGGAAATCTCTCCGATCCGCCTAATCTAATCGTAAAAAATATAGGGAATTACAACTACTGATTCATCACCCTGACCACTACTGATATCTAACGATGGTTTGACGGTGACTAAATTACGTGCAACGTTTTAGGAACTACATTTTATCGCCAAATTTCTCATGAGGTTAAACTATCATCTAATGTATCTTGGTGGACATCTCCATGTTTTCAAATTGTGGATGGCTCTAAACCGAGCAGGCGACCTCAAAATTATTAATACCGCTAAAATTGAGAAAGAACATACGATTCTTATATTTCGTATGATAAAAATAAATAATTCAATTCCAGGGATTAAGCTGATAGGATGATAGAGAAATGTATACTAGCTGATTATATTGACGTGTCGTGCGGATACACTATCCAATATCCACTATCCTTTTAATCAAGATGCACCGTTTATTTTTTAATTTCTGCGAGGAGGAATCTTCTAAAGACGCCAATCGAAAAGCATGGCCAGTGTCGGATTAATTTCGCATTCTGGCGGGGCGCCCACCGACTGAACCTCCTCACATCCCATGTTGAAAGCTTGCCTTCAACGCACACTAAGCTCTCCACACGCTGCCTTGTCCTAGGGCTGAGATCTCGAGACGTCAAGGTTATTTGTCTCGACCTAGTGCTCTGCTTTTAGTTTCTGCTGTATTGTGTCTATATCTATGTTGCATTGGGTTGGCTGCCTCCGCCGTCACCTCTGGCCTTGTCATTTCCCTTGTCCCAGGCCCTTCTCTTTATTGGGCATCGGAGGCCCTCCTGCGACATGACCTTCTCACTTACATACTGCGCAGTAGGCAGTTTGCCTCTTGTACTGTCTTGTCTGGTGGCCTTCCTCCCGTACTTCAGGCATACGTTCCTTCTATCATCCCCACTGCACTCGTGGGCCCGGTGGCCATCCAACCAACAAGGGCTGTAGCCTTACGGCATTTCCTAGTTACATGTTGCTCTCCATTGGACCATTCCTACTTTCGGCCTTATTGGTGCTAGGTCGCCCGCCCGTTTCTCTGTTGTTGTCACTTGTAGTGTTTTTCTTTGTGGGGGCTTCATGGCCGTCGTAATCTCTATTCTTGTCGTGAGTAGGTCCAGGCCCCTTATGCGCAGGGCCACCTGACTCTGGGCTCACGCTGATGGCCTCGCATAGTGCACTAACTTTTGCGCCACTGCTCCTCACCATAATCCGAAGGTGTTCGGGCGACATTGCTGTCCCCGCAATCGACCTTCCGAATCCTCTGGACTAGATCCGAATACGTCTGCCCCTCAGTCGTTTTAATCAATATTAATTCCCCTTTTTGTCTTGGGTTTTGCCGCATTGGTGATAGTCGTTTTCTAGGGATTTACAGTTATGTGTTATTCCTTCAGGTCGTTGATAGTTGCTTGAACATTTGAACGTTTGTCTCTGCGATTCGTTACGCGTTGAATGCCCTAGTAGGTACTTGTCTTCATCTGCTCCTCACTGGTGGGTCACATACGATGTACACACGGTTTTCCTCACTAAGCCACAGGGAGGTGTACCTCCGCGGGTGGCCTATTCTGGCTACTTCTCCCACCTTCAGAGTTCGAGAGTTCCTCGGTCTACATTCTTCGTCTATTTGTCTTACTATTTCAACACTCGGGGGCCATTTGGTTGGTTCCTTCCTCATCACCTTCACTTTCTAAAAGGTGCCCTGTGGTTCGTGCTCGGATCTCGGCTGCTTACTTGTAGGGGGGATGTCTTGCCAAAAGAGCCCTGTATTCTGGCTATGGCTTAATCCATTGTCTCTGGAAAGTGCACCAACTCCATAGCAGGGCGTTTTCGGATGTCGCATCATTGGAAGACGGCCTTAATTATATTATTAATATGAGATCGAAATCCGTGAACCAGACTCGTTTAGAAGAACTCAATAACAACAAAAATATCTTTTACCTTTAATAGTAAAATCCTGTATGGATTTTAGCCTTATCGGCGATCTGATTTTATTCTACGCCCAGAACGCAGAGAGAGCAATAAATCAAAAGAATGATTTATAAAAAAGATACTCGACTATGTGCGGAAACTAAAGGACAATTGCTCTGATCCCTCATGCTACCAAGGTTTTACTAAAGATCATCAACGAGCGACCAAAGGTATTTATTCTGTCACAAATACTAGAAGAACAAACTGGCTTTGTACCAGACACAATCACTATAAAAACACATCCTGAACATTCAGAAACTTATCTAGAAGGCACGCAAGTTCATGTTATAAATCTTCGTTCTATTGTTTACTCGGCGTTTGATTCAGTTAAAAGGGGAACGCTGTGGAAGGTACTGGAGGAGATTGGTACCTCGACAAAACTTAAAATTCTATTACAATTCCATTGCCGCTTAATAATTAACCTCCTTTTTTCGTCCATAATATTTTTGTGTGAATATTGTTAAGTTGGTCACCAGCGATTTTAAAAATTTCGCTACCCATTATGTTTTTGGACAGAATATTGTTTTTGTCTCTGTTAAGTCGACAGTATAATTAGGAGCGTTTTCAAACTTATATTATTAATATTTACCTAATCACACTCTCCTTTTGATTATATTCTTTGATAATTTCCTAGATATCGATAGTTGCATAGTTTGTATATAATATAATTCATATATTTAAAAAAAAACATAAAAATAATAATAATTGAACAACGATACCCTTTTCCGTATGTGTTCAACGTGTTCATTAACTAAGCGCCATTGAAATAAACAATTACCTCCGTCCTACGTTAACTTCTCAACCGGTGTTTTACTTAATTACTACCTTTGTCGTACATGTTCTGAACACATTGCGGATTAATTCCTATCGTCGTTTTCCAAATGCAAATCAACGTTAAGTATCTCCCTTATTTCCATAACTTGATAATTAATATGTTTTTCATTTCTAACAACGTTTCATTTATTAAATTAGCATGTTTTTAATTACTATATTGGCTCGGTGCGCGCCCAATTTGCTTACCCACGCAGTAATTGAACTTGTAAACTCTCGCCTACACGCATACAGAAATAACCGTTCATTCTGAATTTCAAACTTATTAATTAGTAATTATGCAAAACTAAACTATGTTTCAATTTGTAATTTCATATTGAATTTTAAATACCATTTATATTTATACAGCCTACTATAAATATATATTTAATCTAATAAAAGGATTATTAGAGATATTTACGGACGTATCAGTCAGCCTCCTGGTTTTTAGATCAAACGAGAGTTCATAACCCGTCGGGAGTGATTTCATTCGTCGCTAAACTTTTTTTAGGGCTCGAAATGACTTATTTAGACTTGCGTGCCAAAAGCTCAAAAAAATCATAATTCTAAACCATTCAACGTGCCAATATTGCATATAAGTTAAAAGTAACAAAAGGGACTCTTGAGTGATGTCAATTTTCATTTATGCTGCTCCCTATCATGATTTGTCTTTTGTATCTTATATTACATATAAGAATAGGTCTAATTGCAGTTGATTAGTATCAAATTTTGAAGGCGCACCGTAACTGAAATATATGGTTTATCTAGTATAGTATGTACAGTATGTCTCCTGGTTTCATAGAAAACATGTATGACGTTATTTACACATCACAAAAGACGTTGAGATGATTGATTATTTCATCATATTTCGCTATAATTTGCTCCATTTATAATACATTTTTTATATGTATACGTAAAACTAATATTTATGACGATAGAATGTCGTTAAAAACATCGCTTTTTATGCATTTTTTTAGAAACTAAAGCCCCGGTTTTAGTAATAATTTCTATTTAAACATATTTGTTGAAAAATATAGTTTACCTGAATTGTAATTTTACATATATAGCTAATATTTCTAACATATAATGATGGTATTGAATATTAAAGCAGAATATCCTTTTGTGTTAGGATTTCCTTTTACATATTATTCTAGATGATAAGTCGTCAGGTCATATGATATACACTTCCCTCTGCGGGTACCAATGTGCATCCGGTTTTATGACGTGTAATCAGAGTAACACATGATAGTTTGAGTACTAGTTATTTCTTTTATATTTTCAGTATGTACGTTTAATGCACATGCAAATATTAATTAATATTCATTTTAGTTATCTCACATTATATTAAACATACAAAACAAGCTTTGAACCTTTCATGTAAACCCTAATTTGTTTTTTGATTAAAATTTCCGTCTCTTCAACCTTATTGATTAGTATTTGAATATTTCAGATTTGATTTAACGAGTTGGTTTGACTAGAATGGAACTCGTTTTAATTGAATTTGATTATGACATATTTCAGTGCACCCTCGGCAAAAATTTACATGTTCCGTAATATTGGATTTTTGCCCTCAGTCGACATCCTCGAGTGACATTCTCTCTCTCCCCCGCCCTTAAACTTTTATTTGCGGCCATAAAGACGTCAGGAACTTTTTATTAAACGGCAGATAAAACTGCTAAGTACAAATGATGTAACGCAGGAACTTTTCTGAAGTCTATAATATTGTATCCACTTCAGTTGAATCATTTCGGATTGTGCAAAATGTGTCTTATAAGGAATTCCATTTATGTGTCTTTAAATCGACTTTCGCAAATATAAGTTTAGTTTAATTTGATTTAATCCAATTATTAGGGAACTAGAATAATCGGCTTCTTTGGTCGGCTCCCAGTGCATTTAAAAGCGTTGGCCCGAAAGCTGAGTTGTCGAGTTTAATGCTGATAATTCCTTTGATGGTAAAAGTTTGAAGCTAATAATTTCGGCGGTCGAATTTCGGAGTTTTCAGAGACATATTAATCATAATTAAAGTGTCGGTTGCGGAATGAATCCGTTGTTTTATTTTAATACCAGAGTTTATTTTAATTCGAGATGGGCCTCAAGCGTTTATAAATACCTGGATGTTTTCTTCGAATTGTATACTTAAGTATGTGTAATAGAATCATGTGCAAATTATATACAGACGGGATTTTAAATGATGATTAGTGTAAAGCATGTAAAACATAATGTATTTCGACACTTGTGCTGCAGATTGCTACTTATATTTATGTTTGTCTGCGTATTTTAAGTGCATTTATACAGATATAAAAGAAGAAATAATTAAGGGGCATTATAGAAATTTTGGATTATTTATGATCATAAAATAGGAATATTCAATTTAATTGAATTTAATTTAATTACTTATTTATCACAATAAATAATATTATGTAACTATCGGATTGCCCTGTAACATGCCCCGCTCATCACCACTTTCCATTCGTAATGATTACTATGGTGTTTTACACGCCAGTTCTTCTGCGGATTTCTTCTTCCCTGCATTGCACCACGGCTGACCTATTGTGCTCCCCCATTTCTTATTCCTCATTCATGATATCTTCAATGGAGTCCAGAAACCTCATGAATGGGCGGGCTTGGGTATCTATTAGGTTCATTCGCGTTGAACCAAAGAGCTTTTTCCTGCATGCATTTAATGCTTTCCAGCTAGTGCTTATATGTAGTGGTGTATGTCTTGATACATCTGCATGGAAGTTTCTGTGAGTTCTCTTCGATTCTAGTCGTTAATAAGTTCCGATATACAGTTTCACTCTTTGACGTGTGTTTTTCTTCCCTAATGATTTTTGCTATCCTTATTTTTAAGCTGGTTCTTGGGTTCTCATTTTCCTGTTGCTTTTTTAAGTTTTTTTTCTGTAAGTGAAAGTCGTCGTGTTTTGCATGTGGGCGTTCAATTTTGCTGCAGGATTTATAAAACAGTGTTTCTTTTGTATTTCCTGCAGATTTTGCGGAGTGATTTCAAGTACTTTATTTTATCTGTGGATGTTTAGTTTTCTTCTTCGGTATATTAAGCCTAATATCTCTTCTGTCATGTACTCCGCTTCACTGCACATCATTGCCGTTGTCTTACTCTGACCTGGTATTAAGAGCTTGATGTCCTGCCAGTTTAATCTATAATTTTGTGTTCAATAGTTGTGCTATTGCTTCGATGCAATATTTTTGGAGATTCTCGCTGCAGTGTCTTGCTTGCTTTTTTTCAACTGTACGGCTATCTTGAATCTTAAAAATAAAACGCCTAGCATGTTATGATCCTGTTGTTTGCTCCTCCATAGATTCTGATAGATCATACGCTTATTTGGAATTGTTTGATTATTAGAATAAAGTCAATTTGTTTTATAATGCCCGTCATGTCATGGCCGCCATTGATACGCCCTTCTTTTTGGGAGATTGTTCCATACATTTATAACAATGAATCATGTTTGTCTGCAGAATTGTATTAAACGTTCGTCTCTCTCTTTTCTGTCGCCTAGACCGTACTTAACGGAGACGCCTTTCGTTGCACCCCGTTCATAATTTGCGTTGAAATTCCCCATTAATGAAGAGATGTCTTTTTGGGCATCTTTGATATGTTGGTAAAACTCTTCGATTTCATTGTCTTCTTTATCTATTGTAGATGCTTGTATTGATGTTATTAATAACAGGACTAGTATTGAGTTGTAGTAACTTCATACGTTCTGATATCGGTATAAAGTTTCGTGCGAAGATCTTTAATGCATCGTTTAAAATTAAGCGACGATTGTCTTGTATTTGATACTGGGTTCCTGGGTAGTATACGGTGTACCCGTTTGTGTTAAAGCTTTTAAAGCATTTCCTATCTTCTGGGTTTACATCCTCCCATTATTTGGGTATCTGGTGTATTCATCTCCAGTAGATATTATTAAATTAGGAAGAGATGACCTTCTCGGACCTACACTAGTGTGCCCTTTGTAGAACTTCTGTGGTCTCTGGCATGTGTTAAAAGACTAGTAAGAGGTCTGTCCTGACTAGCAGACTGGAAAGCCGCTATGTCGGTTACATTATATATAGGGATAATCAGGGTTTGCCATTCTCGAATCGTTGAACCGAACAGTGCATAGCGCCTCGCAGTGGTACAGATATGGTATGCGGTCTCTTCCTCTAGACAGAACCTATCGAGGGATTCTTATCCATGCCATGTGCTTGTCCAGCTTGCAGTGGCCTGTTAGCAGGCCTACTATCATTCTGACGGTTTTCCTGTCTTGGGTTACTAAGTCCTTCGTGATTTTGGACAATTATTTTGCATGTCTCTACCGTGGCTGGTTTGTCCATTAGTCCTCAGACTATTACCATCAATTTTTCCATTGATGTCTTTTGAAACACTGCAGTAGGGCTCCGGGCTGATTAAGAGTTTGTGTCTCGGGCAAGTTCGTCCGCCCTGATATTGCCTCCGATGCCACTATGGCTAGAGTTTATTTTGTCTTAGCTCACCAAGGCCTGCGGACAGTCTCGTACCAACCGGGACGGTATTACCACTTGGATATCAGTGTATATGGCAATTCATATATTTCTGCCTGAAACACTGTGGAAAGCTTCCCCAGATTCATTGAAATATTTGTCTTCAGATGGACGCTGAAGATACCAGCTTCTGCTCCTTCCGCTGTTTGTGAGCCGTCTGTGAACTAGGAGAATGCTGCTGTGGCGGATGGGCTATTTAACCCGGCCTATCTTCCTGGTATTACGACATCGTATTTCTTTATTTCTTACTTCAGTTGTATTTAATTATCATGATGTCTATAGGCGTGCTCATTATAGGGTCTGCCCTCAGCTCGTTATACAGCTCTTGGTAGTTCGCCCCGTGCTGTTCTGACCTTGGAGTAATGTACGGCTTATAGATATTGCCTCATTTTCGATGAGGTTGTGTAGTTGTGGTAGGTCCAGCAGGACTACCGGCGGTGGGTGTTGTTTTCATGGCTTCTGTTGTTCTCAGACAGTCAAACCCTTGGGTGCTGTTTAGGAGCCTGGTCGCTTTGTTGTGCTTAGTCTTGGGCCACCATACCCATCTTCATCTCCAGTAACAAGTAGTGCAATTTTCTTGCTTCCCTTAAATTCTCATATATTTAGTATACATCTTTTGTTTTCTACTAGAGGATTCTTATACTGTCTATACGCTGAGGACTCGGACTCGTTTTATTCTAGGGAAAAGGAAAGAGTGAGCGGTTTCTCACTCGCCTTCATGCGATGAGAAAGGCGAGTGGGAAACTATGCCTTCAATGCCAGACGAATTGTATATGAATGCATCATTGTACGATATTTAATGTCTGCAATAAACTGTACTCATATCTTCTTCAGCTGCCTTGTCACTGTAAAATTGCGGTCTTTTACCACATCCTCGCCATATCGGGATACCCTTACTTAGTCTAGCCTGTAGGTTAATGTCGTAACCCAGGGTGTTGCACTGCGAGGTATGAATGAAGGTTGGGGCCCTCATGTCGACCAGTTATCACTAACCTTCTCCGGTGAAGACGCTTGATGCGACCGAGGGTGATAAAAGGTCTCTACGACGTGGGGGGTACTAAATCACATGCGGCGTTATATTTCTTCCTGTATTCCATTGAGCTTTTTTGGTGGTATCGCCTTTCTTTTTTGACCTCTTTTCTTTCCTCCACTTAGTACCTGCCGATCTAAGTACATCTTTGTAACCTGCAGAAAAAGATATGCAAATTGCATAAATGTACTGATGGGTGCGTATGAGTGGAGCTGCTTATGGCAACATAAAATGTATATATCCTATATGACATATGGTTGCAAAACATGGAATCAAAATCAAAACACTTGATATACATACTACACAGACAGCCCCTCTTAAATAATTTTCCGCTTTCATCCTAATAATACAGTCGTTTCCTATTTTCTCTTCTTCTGCAAGTCTGCTGTCTTTCAGGCCTCTTCGAAATCGTTATTCTTTCTTCTCCATTTTGCATGCATCTGTGAACCTAGTTGCTCGTTTCTTTTGCTTTCTATTGTCAATTCTTGTTATTGCTGCCTCTTTAATAGCTGTTTTAATTGTATTCCGGTTATTTTATACTGATTGTGTTGGTTGACTTTTTTCTGCTAGTTTCTGCGTGCATTTTTTCCACGCTAAAACATTTCAGGTGACTTAAGTTTTTCAATGTTCATTTTTTGTGAATTTTCCAGTTTTCACTGTTCCTAGATATTCGGTATATAAATTTGCTTTTTACTACGTGATGGTACGACCCACAGCACGCCCCTCTTCTTGACTTGACATCCAGTATACTACTGACTACTCTTGTATCTCTCAGAATGTGGTTTATCTAGTTAATTGTGGTGATACCCAGGTACTCTTATGGATATCTCGGTGTGAGAAAGAAGTATAACTTATAGCCATATTCTTACTAGTTGTAAAGTTAATTAGGAATTCTCCATTTCCGTTCGTTCGGTTATATAATGTATGCCTTCCTATCGTCCATACAAACTTTTTCACTTTGCCTATCTTGGCATTCATATCCCCCAGGACTTTTTTTGGGGAGTCGTCATACGATTCCTCTATGAACTGAAAGAATCTCCATATCACATGCCGGGTTATATTTCATCCTATATTCTGCAGAGCTTTCTTGGTGGTAACACCTATCTTTCTTGACCTCTTTTATTATTTAGCAATTCTGATCTTCCTACTCAGGTCAAAGGTGGAATATTTGTACAGAAGAACATAACTAGCTCATCGATATTGCCACCAGAATATCGAAGCTTACTGGGCGGGGCGAGGTGTGAAACCGGGCGATGGAGCAAAAAGCCTATGGAATGGAGGCCACGACCAGGGAGAACAAATCAAGGAATATCGCTGGTCTGATGATATTGTAAATGCCACGTAACTCCAACCTTATAGTGCAGAATGTAAGAGGCAAATGCTTTAATGCTTCCTAGTCTTTAGAACTAGGAGGCATTAAAGCAGGATAGCCAGAAACAGATGACTAGGAAACATTTCTTGTTGAAAAACTGAATTTAGTAATGCATAGCTAGCATGATACCCAACATAATAGCGAATAGAGAAGAGCTTTCGTAAAACGAATATAGACTTTCGACATTAGTCAGATCCACAGTCGCACAGAGAGCTCATTTACATAATAGTTTGATACTATTATTTTTTCAGATACGTTGTTTCATACGGGGTGTCCCAAAACTATGGAATAAATTAAAGAAAACCTTTTCTTATGATTTTTGCAAAACATTTCTCGGATACTTTATTTAAATTTTAAAAAAATTGAAAACGAATTTGTTCTTCGATGCGCTCATTCTCTGTTAATGATAATCAGACTGTTAATGGTGAACAGTTTGAGTATTAACTTTAGCTTTTTAATGTTTAATTAAATATTATTTCGCGTTTTGCGTTTTTGTCACTCCTTCATTTGAAATGTTTTTTCTCGGAAATTTCCTTATGTCATCTATATCAGAATTTACATGGCTGATCGCAGAAAAATAATTCCTTTCAGAATCCGCAATAAAAAAGGGGTTGTCAATTGAAAAAAAGGTTGATGACGTGATTACTCATTGAAACATACTCGAAAAAAATTTGCATTTAAATTTCATTAAAAATTGGAAATAAAAGTCGAAATATCCAAGCATTTTTTGCAATAATCATAAATAAAGGTTTTAACGAATTTATTTCATACTTTTGGGACACCATGTGTATCAGAGAATACCAAAAATAGCAATCATCAATCATCAAATATTCTGTCAAAACTTTTATATTAAATTATATTTTGTGAACTCTCCAGAAAATTATAGCAATGGCAATATGTTAAATGCGTGGTGATTGTGTACTTAATACTTCATGGGGAAAGAATATTGGCATTTTCCTACAAATGACAACCTCGCAGTAGGGTGCCTCCTCTGCAAAAATGTTAGTCTTTATTAATGAGTAAACCTTTATTTCAACCCAGAAGCATGGAGAATTGAATATCTATAATCTGCCATTTCTCATTTCACAAACAAAAATGCGCTAAATAATTATTTAATTATGCAAATACCGTTACAACGCGTAGTTGAAATCATATGCAGGATTTGACATAATGTATTTACAAAAAGACTTGTAGACAACGCTGAAAGTAGTTTTAATATACTAATTCTTGTTTTATGCAAATGAAAATACGCAAGCATGTACAAACTAAAATAGAACACAATGATTCGCATTTAAAAAAATATATAAATTCAACCTAATGGAGTACCGATAAACAACCAAACAAAACGAACCAGATATATTTTATAAAAACGTTGTATATGTTCAACAAACATTTCAACAGGAAATATTATTCGTAATTTAAAATGAAAGCTATATATGTACATGCTAAAAAAAATTAACTGATACTGTATATTACAAAGAGTAAAATTATATCATGTACGCTGCTAGCCATGACAATTTAAATATAAAGCAAATATTGTACTTTATAAGGCACTGAATTTATCACCTCTGTATTTACTTTATACGAATATATATTTATATTTAACTCGCCTGTTCTTTGTTAGGGTGAAGTAAAATCAACACGAACGTGGTGTTCACTTAACTTTTATATTTACAAAGAGAAATTAAAGCATGTATAACATTCAGGTGTAAATGAAAGAAAAATAAATTTATTTTGCTACTCTTATGGCCGTATGACATTATATGTTACGCCTCTTGTCTTTTATACCGAAATTATTCTGTTTCGTACTATGTAACAAATACACGGTACCGTTTTACCGAGAAACAGGATCCATAACGATGATTCCTATGCTGTTTCATACTTTGTTTGTATGATACTATGTAATTTCTTACACCGTTCACAATTTCAATATTTAGGCTGGGTTGTTTAAAAGCAGAGTAATCTGAGATAATAATGAATCGGCGATTTAAATGGCATTAATAGATAAAACGACATTGCTATTTGTGAACAAATGTATATAAGGCCAAAATATGTAAAGTTAACAAATCATCCAACGTGTATGTTACGTACCCCCACTGTGTTGGGCACCGTAACCCAAATAGTCCGTCTGCATAATTATTCAGAAATATTTATTGCTTCTTTACGTGGTCGCATCGCAACCCTGGCCAAAAAGGGTTTAGCGAGAATTTTGCATTTTAGAACGTTTTTTGGGTGATTATTGTTGTAGGTATGCAAACGGTACATCTAGCGATCAGTTTCCCGACATCTGGGCACCAGTCGGCCTGCAGAAGATATTTGTTGGCAACATGGCAAAAGTGGTAGCCACTCTTCATTTAGATGCACCATCAAGATTAGACCAGCACTTAGCCCAAAGGGGTTTCTCTTTGAGCTAAGTCCACCCCCTTGATACATTCAATCGATGCAGATAGTGAATATAGTATAGCCTTTGCGCTCTGCGATTGTTAGATATCGTTCGTCGGGCCATTGCGTGGCGAACATCGCCATTGTCGGGCTCTGAGATTATTGTAAAAGTGAACACTAGTAAATATAAATATTGCAAAATTTGATTTGATTTGATTTTACTTCACATCACATTTTTTTGGTCTTGCGAACCGGATAGTTTTCAAGCTGTTTCAAGCCGTGTATAGTGTATATACTATAAACAGTAACGCTAACAAATATTTCGATATATCAAGTATTGTGTCTTAGGTGGGCCCTTCCGTTACTGAACAATCCAATTTGGGAGGTTATGCTTCTTTGCCAAATGTCGCAAACGAATTAGTTAGTGGTTTTTTCGGCCTTTTTTGTCTCTACTTGAAAGCTGGAGGTCCTTTTTCTCCATTTCGGCATATCCATCGCCAGCTGTTCCTATTCCTCAACGTGTATTAGTGTAATTACAGGCTATATATAACTCACCTTTATACAACCCAGTCTTATAGATGTTATATCTTTATGACACCACACATCACATCATCACATATACTTGACTAGGAAAGGCAGCGGGGGAAGATGGGCTAAAGGCAGAGGCTTTCGAAAAGTTACCGGAGGAAAGAAGGGAGAAGGTGTGGCAGAGTATTAACAAGGTGTGGAGTGAAGAGGAGGAAGTGCCGGAAAAGTGGCGTGTGGGGGTGGTGGTCCCGGTGCAGAAAGGAGGAGAGGCCTCGGACGTAAAAGACTATAGGGGGATCACCATTATGAGTGCCGGTTATAAATTGATAATGACTATGGTGAAAAATAGAATGGGTAGGGAAGTGGAACAAAAAGGGCTGCTGCCGGAATGCCAGGGTGGGTTCAGAAGGGGAAGAGGGACGAGGGAGCAGATTTTCACGCTGGCGAGAATGGTGGAGGAAGCGCTGGAATGCAAAGGGAGAGTGTATGCGGTGTTTGTGGATTTAAAAGCTGCGTATGACTCATTTCCTAGGGGGAAACTGGTGGAATGTGTGGATAGATTGGGTATGGAAGAGGAAGGAGTGGAGTGGGTGAGAAGGGTGTATAAAGAGTCATGGGCGAAAGCAAGAGTGAATGGAGAAATATCTGAGAAATTTAGGGTGAATGTGGGAGTACGGCAGGGGTGCCCGCTGAGCCCCCTCCTGTTTAATCTGTACACGAGCGAGTTGGAAGAGGTGCTGAGGAGAGGACATGCAGGAGGGGTCGTGGTGGGTAGATCCAAAGTGTGGATGTTGGCGTATGCAGATGACGTGGTGCTGGTGGCCAAGAGAGTGGAAGAGATGCAAGAGATGTTGGATAGAATGGGTAGATACCTGGATAAGAGGGGACTAGTGGTGAATGTAGAAAAGATCAAATGAATGTTGTTTAGGAATAGGAGCAGGAGGGGTAAGGACGAAGGGCTAAAATGGAAGGAAAGGCTGATTGAGAGAGTGAATGGCTTTAAATATTTGGGCTTTTGGTTTGACTGTGGAGGAGGGCTTAGGATGCATGTGGAGTGTATGCAGGCGAAAGCAAGAATGGCTTGGGGAATTGCGTGCAGAAAATGGGGGAGTTTGTGCGGTGGTAACCTCGTAATGGCGTGCAAGATATGGGATGCGTGTGTAAAACCTATATTGTTGTATGGAGTGGATATGTGGGGATTGCGTGAATGGGAGGTAATAGAAAGGGAGCAAGGTTGGTTTCTGAAGAATCTGCTAGGACTCGAAAGGTCGACACCGAGGGCAGTGCTGTTGCAGGAGACAAATCGTATGAGTATGTGGTGGGAGTCGTGTGTGAGGCTTGTGTAGTTTGAGGAAAGATTGCAGGATTTGGGCGAGGAAATACTGGTACGGGAGGTATGGATGAGGTGTAAGAATAGAACAGAGAGTAGATGGAGGAAGGATAGAGAAAGGATGTATGAAAGAGTGGGTATGTCTGAGGTGTGGGTAGAAGAGAAGCTGAGAGAAAGCCTAGGAACTGAGGTAATGGAGAGATTGAGGGATATTGAGTGGCAAGAAAGGCAAGTGAGAATGGCTGAGAGCTCATACAACCCTGGCTACGTAGAGTGGCAAGTGCAGGGGAAACTCCCGAGATACTTGGCCAGGAGAGAGTGGAGCAGAGAGGCTAAGTATGCATGGCAAGAGCGAGGTGTGGTTCAGAAGAGCGAGGAAGAAAAGTGTGGATGGGGCTGGGGTACACCGCGTGTGCGCTGTGTAGGAAGGGGAGTGACACGTGGTGGCACCTTAGCAAGGAATGTGAGGGAGCGAAAGAAGAGTGGGTTGGAGAGTACAGAAAGCTGAACGAATGGTTAGGAGAGGATGGGAAAGGCGTGAAAATCGAAAAGGAGGCTGACGTGGGAAAGGAAATTGGCGAGGGCAGAGGGGGTTTATTTTAATGGATAGAAAAATGTATTTTATGTTAATGTGTATTCTTTTGTTTTCTTTCTGTGAAAGTACGATTTGGCAATGTGTGTAAAAGGGAAGGGTTGGGCTGATATTCCAAATAAAGGTCTTTTTTTTATTTATTTTTTTTATACTTGACCGTAACAGCTTTTTTGGGGCTCGGGGCATGACCTAATCAGTAAGCCCCCCTACACTAAATTTTTATGAATTAAATAAAGCTACTTATTTCCAAAAAAAAATAGTTTTAATCAGTACAATCAGAAAAAAATGTTGAGAGAGGTAAATATTTTTTTTATCCAGGTATGTTTTAGGGCAGGTTTTTAATCAGTCCTTTTATCTGGGCCCTGGGCACGTGCACCTCTTGCCCCTGCCTAGTTACGGCCCTGCTTGTATGCCTCATGATAGTTTTGAACCGTCCCGAGTATTTGATTTCCTCGGTACCCGCCATATCTGGAAGGCGTTCCCCTATCCGCCACCCGGGGAGGCACTCGATGGAGTACAGTAACCCCACAACAAAACAAATGCATATTATTCATTTCTTTAAATATACATGTTTATTATTATTGTAGTATACCGAGTAACATAACATAGTTTTGTGAAAATTGTGAAATTTTTGTGAAACTGTTCCCAGACTTCCATCCATTTTATTATGGATAAACGTCATAAGAAAACAAGTACATACAGTGTCATACAACTATCAGCTATACGTTATGATATAAAAGTTACAATCGAACTAAAAATACATCAATAACATTCAACATTGCCTCGTTGCACCTAAAACTCATTGCACGCGATTTGAAATGAAATTGAAGATAACACTTTTTACATGCATATTGTTTCACCGAGATAAACTTTGGATATGCATACGTTATATGTTGACTGCCGCATATGTTGAACAATGACATCTGTCTGAACAATGCGCTTTTCATGTATTGCCAGTCCTTTACATGCATGCTCGCGCTGTTCATATCATACGCTAGTTTTAATCCTCATCTTCTAGTGACTCGTGCACAGCCTACGTGGGCGAATTATTCAATTTAAAAGGCGCTTGCTGACACGTTGTGAGGGGCGGCGGTTTTCCAATTGGCCGTCACCGTGCGGACATCAAAGGCCCTTGAATACTGATATGAAGTTTAACTTCAGTAATATTCCCAGAGTAATTTAAACTAAAATTACTTTACTTCGAAAGTTCTGGAAACCTCGTGTACAAATATACGATAGACGTGGTAAATAGCAACGTTTGATATATTTATAAGCACAAATTGTTGCAAATTAAGGTACTTTAACTCTAAAGTAGCACCCAAGTATTTTCTACATGAATGTACATTGATTGATAATAATTTTAGTAGATATAAGATATAAAATAATAATATAAGAAGAAAGCACAGAACAAATGTAAAATATTCTGGAAAGTTGGAGTATACAAACAATCTAATATCTTACATCATCATATATTTTTATTACAGATCTATTTCAACATTATTATATTTGCAAAAACAAATGTATGGCACTTAATTTTAAATATAATTTTATTTTCATAAGATTTATTTCTGGAGGTGAAAAGTTATAACATTTTGGTGCGATATAGTTACAATATATAAAGTTAATGTTTTTTTTAAAATTAATTTCACATCTTAATGTATGTAGTATTATAATAAAAAAAAACATAAAAAATATCACCCACGATGGGATTTGAACCTGCGACCCACACCATCAGCACAAAAAGTTGGTCGACTTCAAAATATTGTTTTCGTTTTTATATTATAGCGGTTTATTATTAGATTTGTTTTATATAATAATTATTAGTATATTATTCTTATTGTTCTGTAATTGTATTTATTCTATAGGACAATATAGCTTATTATTATTATTATTTATTATTATTATTACAATGTTAATCAATAGAAGTTAGGACAATGATGCGTGAATTTATTAAGAAAATATAACTATTATATTTTTACTACTTTTATTATATTCGCTGAGTACTATATTTCAAGCACATCAAGCTTTATTGCAACTCCAACATGTCTTAACTACGAATGCAATTCAATTAGGAAGAACGCAACTACGCTCACTGCTAGTGTAATTACAACCTCAATTATACCCGGGACTACTAATCACAATTTTGCTAATGATCTGTTATTTCCAATAATCATATAGTACCGAATAATTTCAAGTTGTAGGGTTAACGATAATTTTGTAAACATAATGCGTGCTTCAAATGATACATAAAATACATTGCAGACTTAGCTACATATACAATTACGAAATAGAAAGCCATGACTATTATGAAATTTCGTTGTTAGCCAACTTAGCTTTCACTGCTCTTTAATCAAATTCACCACTTCCAACACCCACAAAAAAAAATATAATAATTTTCACCAAGCGCAGCGCCGGTAATTATAACTTTACTAATCTAATTTGTTTATAATTGCATTAGGAGTTCAAACCTCATACATGATAAAAAAAGTTACATAATTACGTACATCCATCCATTCATACATACACACAACTTTGCTCGATGGCCTATTTCGCACTGCAGCACATTTCGTGTGCCGCTATTTGAATGGCCGGGCACGGAATTTTATGACAAGCTTTCCAATTTGATTTAACACGAGAAAACGCTGTTCGCGTTTAATGCTGTGTATACAAACGACCGAAAACTGATTGTATTAAAACCGTTTTCGGTGCAAGTTTATGTCCCAAACGATGATTTAAATGTAATATGTCGTGACGGCTCGCTAAAAATAGGCTATTATCGCAATTAGAATGCAATTACGACATACGCAATTGAGAGAATCATGTTCTAGGAATCATTAAAGACTGTTTATTGTTAATGAATGCCTTATTTGTTTCCAATATTGTAGCTGTTTTTTTGTTGCAATAATTATTTATGTAACGTATTAGTGTGATTTCAGTTTTTTAAAACTGAAATCATATTTCATGAGTTATGATATACATAACAGCTTATCTGATATAAACAAATATAACACTAACATTGGCATCATCATCCAACAGCTTATTTCGTCAACTGCAAGACATAGGTATATAGCCAGAGCATTGGTATTTTCCATTGCGTTCGGTGCTCGAAATTAGTATCTGTGTGATCATCCGTCCATCGGGTTGGTGGGCATTCTCTGCATCTTACCACCTCTGGTCTGGGTCACCCTTCCAAGATGATCCATTTATCATTTTCATTCTTGCAACGAGTCTGGCCCAGTTCCACTTTAAATATGCAATGCGCTCAGTTGCGTCCTAACGAAATAGTAATTTTTAATTCCCGTATCTTTATTCTTTTTATATTTGCCTGTAAATGGACAACTATAGAAAAATGAACGTTTATTCTTAAGAATGGGATGAAGCTTTATTAAGTTTTTAGTAAAAATAGGCAGTTTCATGGCATACAATGTACACAAGTTACTAACACTATGATGCTGGCTCTGAAACTTATTTAGTACGAATTGATGACCGTAATTTGTCGTTACAGCCCGTAAAAGATACGACTATATAGCAGTAATACATACTTATTTTCTACGATCTATAACTTATTTTGTAATAATTAATAACAGTAATTTGTGGTTATCAATTGTTACAAAATAAGTTTCAGGGCCAATAGCAAAGTGTTTTATTAACTTGCATAAATTGTATGCCATTCCATTGCCCAGATGATGCTAAGAACTTAATATAATTACACAATCCGTGCCATAAAAGTAATAAATTTGTGATCCCACAATTAACTTATACTATGGCGTCCAATTTCGAACGTGAATGATATTATTTTTATTTCTAGTCTATATTTCTTAAATGTTGGTTCCTTTCGTGTCTTGCCAATAGTACAACATCGTCAGAAATTGCTCTCTCGGAGATGTCAACTCTATGTTAGAATCTATGTACCTTCTCTTCTTCCTCATGTCAGGATCGGTTCCGATCATTGTCTCTCATCTTGGCTACCTCCGTCTTGTTTACTACAGCACGAATAAGCTGGACCGTGATTTTATCATTCCATTGTAGTTGTTCTTGAGTCAAGTTGTATTGTACGCAAACCGACACTTCTTCTTCCCAAAATTTTCTTCTGTATTATTAAGCATGTGCGGGATCAATCATTACAAGCCCCAAATACTCATGTTTTTGCTGTTTCATAGTCTTTAAGATCACGAGATCTTTTTTCATTTGGTGGACGACGCTTTGGTTCATAACTCTTTACACCTGATCTTTAATAATCGTATATATAATATATATCTATATCTCAATCGTTTTCATCTTCTTGAGCAGCCTTTCAGTTAAGTCCCAGGCTTCAGCACCGCATTGGAGAACCTGGAATATGTAGCATTGCAATTTTTCACATGTCGTATTCCTTCACGATCCAGCGTAAAGACCTACTGACTAAACACCCACCTCTGACCTACCTTCAACCCGGTACCACTCTCGTATTTCTTCGAGTTGAAGGGGTCTTATACTATTAGCATATGAGGATCTCATTTCTCATTTCCTGGGTGGTTCATTATTCTGCCTGTCTAGTTCTCTTGCTCTTTCACTCTCATAATATTGTTGATATGAGTGGCAATGGCCCGTCATTGCCCCTCAGCCTGTATTATTGTCCGGGTAAGGTTCGCGGTTCCTAGTTCCACCCCAACTTCTCTTGCTAGTCTGCTTTTATCGGAGTACCACAGTGGGCACTCGAACAGCGTATGTTCTGCGTCGTCGAGTTCGTGGGCAAATTGGAAACAGGCCTGATCACTGGACTTGCCAATCCGGCAGAGGTATACTCGGAAGCATCCATCGCCTGTGAAGGCCTGCGTCACCTTTTTTGTCCACTCGATTTTTTCCTCGCTGGCATCCCAGGCTTCTTACCACTTTGCCATGGTAAAAACCCTTGTAGCCCTTAGTGCCCTCCTGTCCTGCCGTTCGCAGGTGAGGTACTCAATAGGAGCCTTTCCGGCTACCTCAAGCACTGTCTCCCTGGAGACTGTAAGGTACGCGCTGGACAGCCTCAAATTGATGTTGCGCTGCGTCTTAGGCAGGTGTGCCCTCGCCGACGCTATTTGCATCTTCCCGGCCTACACCGGGGTACCGTATAGCATTATGCTCCCAGGGCCGTCGCCACTTGGGTTGCCCTTGGCGGCCGTACCCTGTGCGTGTAAAAAGAAGGTTAGTGGATAAATTCCAGGGGCAGACCAAGGTATTTGAGGCTATTTCCGGAGGTAATACGCTGCCCTAGTATTGAAAATAATATCGGTACTACACGTCTTCTGCCGGTGAACAAAATGGCCTCTGTTTTCTCCGGGGCCAGTGATAGTTGATTGGATCCAGTTGCTAATTTGGTCTAAGCTGTCGTCCACCTTCCAGACTAGCTGATTTTTTATGCTGGCATCTGCCACTTGTGCCAGATCATCTGCGTATCCCACCAGTTCCACTCCATCTGGAAACCTTCAGAACACTGCAAGGTGCAATGAAAAACACTGCTTGTTCCTGTCTCATTCAAAAGTTAGCGCCCTTCCGGATAGCTTTGGCTGGGCCTCACAAGATTTTCGTGGATTCCCATGTGGGTGCACATTGTCACGATGAGCGGCCATGCCATGAAGCTGTACTAAAGGCATTTCTGACATCGAGTCACACTCGCAGCGCACAGAGTTAGTTCTGATCTCGGCAATAGCCTCAGTCTGTTCATCCAAATCCATGCTGATTCTCTGCTAGGCCGTCATGACCTTTCGTGTAAGCAGTGATCCTTCCAAGCATCAGATCTAGCAGCTTTCCCACGCTGTCGAGCATGTAGAGCGTATTGAAGGACGACAGATTGTCCATAGGCTTGCCAGGTTTGGGGGTAAGGACCAATTTAGCCCATTTCCACTTAGCGGGAAAACTCCTGTATCCAGTGCCTCATTCATGGCCTACGAGTAACTACTCTACAGTTACTCTAATTATTTCAAAGGGCACTCCATCGGGTCCAGAGGCTCTATTACCCCGCAATTAATGGCTGGCGGCAGTGACCTCTTCCTCATAGAATGGCCTTAGGACCTCTTCGGCAAGATTGAGCTCCCGGTCACAAACTGGGGAACAAGATTCTGACATATGGTTGATTTGATCGGCTTCCATTTTCGGCAGGGCGTTTCTGGACTTCTCTCTTCTGAGGACAATCTTATAGCCCAAATATCCACATCAACGGCAGCAACCACTTCCTTCCATTTCTGTCTCTTAGTGTAGATGATTTCATCCCGTAGCTCTTATTTCACCGATTTGTACGATGAAATGACCTGTTCGTCCCATGTGTCGCCCCTTTTTCGAGTCATCTTGCGCAGACATCTTTCCAGAAGGTTCCTTGTGGCCTCGGTCCACTAGCAAACGACTGGTCTTTTACCACGATAGGGCACGGGTATGGACACGCCCTCACCCGTCTCAAGAAACATACACGTAAATTTAGAAATTGTTCATAAGTGAAAACATGCCTAGCTAAAATAATAGCTTTCAATATGAATATGTGATCTAGTACAATTCTACCGTTTCTGAAACCACTGTGTGCTTCTTCTAGTTTGTTTTCTACATTTGCTCATATTCGTGTGAGTAGATTGTTTTCAAATATCAATCTTTATTCGGCTATTCATGTTTATGTTGTCCTGGCGATTTTATATTCCTCAGCTTTCTTACATATATGCATTTCTTTTATATTCATATCGCCTCCAAGGTATGTTTAGTTTATTATTTCTTGTTCTGTTATGTACTCTCACCTCCTTGATTTAGCAGGTCTTGGAAGAATTCTTTCCGCCTGCTCATTACTTTTTCTGTTAACATTTGACTCTTTCTCTGTAAAATAATGTTAGGTTTTCCTTCCTGTCCAGTTCGATTATCTCTGCACACCACTTACATGTCTCGTTCTTGGCTTGAAACCCAATACTTTATTGCACCTATATTGGTTTTCAAGCCAAGAACGAGACATGTAAGTGGGTGTTGTTTTGCAAGGTTTTCAGATGAAAGAATGCATGTTCGATTTTAAGGTAATTATAACTACTTTGGCTAGATCTAAACACTGTTACAGCCGCTTTCGTTTATCGTTAGTGAGCTGTTCTGAGCTGCTCGATTATACGTGCGAGCCGCTCCTGGAACGCACGATTTTACCTTGTCCGCTCCGCGGTTATACCTACCCAAAACTTACTACGCCAGAACGGGCATGCATATTGAGGATTTCATTCAAATAAACAATTAACACGTAGTTCCCCGGCATGAGAAACGAAAATCCGACCCAACATTTTTTTTTGCATTATTAGTTTTATATTAACCATATATATCCAACATTTTTTTTTACTAATGAGTCTTTTTAAATGTGTGATTTTAAATGTTATGCTTTTGTAGCATCACATATATGCCTCGTCGATTCTACAACAATGTTTGCTTTTGCCGACCGCGTGGTATCAATGTAATGACTCATATTATATCGTCGTATAAACAGGACAAGACTTGCATTAGAGCACTTAAAACGAGTTTTGCGAGGCATCACATGAGTACCACGCCGTCCTAACCTTCCAGATAACGTGGCATCACGCTGATGCCACCTTGGGCTTAACGTGCTAAAACTTCTTTAAACCATTTTACGAAACATTTGAATTTAATTTTCATAATGTTAAAACATTATATAAAGATTGAAATGATGTTATATTATGGAAAATGTACATGATGCAATTTCCCATAAAAAAAAACACAATTGTGACGACCGTATATGTTTTCGTTTATCATTGTGTGCTGCTTCGGGCTTATTGTCTCTAGTTTTAATTATCGTGCAAGTCATTCCTGATGCGCATAATTCTACCTCGTCACTTACAAACGGCACACGACCGCAAATCTTGGAGCGATACAGCACGCCATGGGGCGACTAGTAATGTTAAACGAAAGCACCTCGTATGTGCCGAGTAGCTGCGTTGCGAACCATTAGGAGCAGCTAAAAACAAATATCTAAAGCATCTTATATTACTTATATGTAATAGGTGGGCCAATATATTTGCACCATGTAAACTTAAAATTATTAGCTTTGTAAAAGCCTGCTTGCATGCGCCTCTATACCCAATAACATTATCCTTCGCCCGACTTCATCTTTGTATAGATTCATTTTTTGTATGATTTAAAACGTTGGTCTTGAATACTTTAATACTATTAAACAATGATGGTATTGTAATACGGTTTATTAACGGAATGTTTTGAATTTTAGTGGATTAAGATCATGTGTCCTTGACGTTCCAGGATCTAGCCCGCCCCTGTCTATATGACGATTGAGCATAAACTATTATCTTATTTTTAAATAGACTATAATATAAAAGTGATAAGATTTGTTCTCCATTTTTAAACAGGCGGTCCATTACTTATCCTGGAAGATTATTCGCCCTGCCAATTCATTCGATTTATCGCATAGCGAGTAATCGACCGGAGCGTTGTGGAAAAGCTTATCGTGCTATGTGGCGTAAACAGGCATTATAATTCAATTTCTAATGAATAATGGCTCACATATGCAACTGCGTCTATCCATTTACTAAAATTAAAAACATGCATTAATCTACGTAATTAATAATTTTATCAAAAGTTGTAACAGCTAACACAGTCTTGTGTCTCTATAAATCACACGTATGTTCTTGGATCAATAATATTCAACAGAACTAAGAATATTAGTATCTGGTTTAATATAGTGCTGTAATTGTCATGATTGTGATTATCGACAACTCCATGGTATGTAGAATATTTATGAATTATTATTATATCCGACAAATATTTAGTAATGTATTCAAATATCTGTAATAATAGTTGCAATAGTTATTCTTCATATACTTGTTTTAGGTAGTGTTCTTTTCCCGCAAGGATTCTCTTGTATGTATAAAGCGCATCTATATCCCGATAAATACAACTTTTATCCACAAACAACATAATTATCCAACCAAAATTATTGGAATAAAAAATTCAACGTTATGGACGTAATAATAATCATTTTCTTTTGGTATATTTTTATTTTTACGTTGGCGTATGTGCTTATTTGCTTCCATCTAAGGCAGCGGTCGGGAAACCGGGGTAAATTGCCCCAAACATTAAATTATTGGGAGTAATAAGAACATTTTCTATTTTATAAATGTGGCAGCATTTTTACAAACCATTCATTTCAGCGTAAATATACGGGCCTTCTGTTTATATTTGAAATTTACATTGGTTTTCTTCTTTTCGAAATGAGTTAGGCGCAGATACAGGGGGCAATTTGTGCAATTGGAATATTGTTGAATGCTTCATTTAAAACTGTCAATTTTCGATAGAAATTTGGAAAATACCGAAAGCTAACGTTCAATTTTAACACATATCAATCATAATGGCAAGAATATTTTAAATACAATTAGTTATATTACCCATAGACAAGAGCAAGAGTAAAATAAAAGCAGATAGACATTACGTAACGGCGTATCACAAAATACTGACATTGTACATTCAATGGTTCTAATTACATATTAAAATTTATTATATTAAATTTATGTTTTACAATGTTTATGTTTCCATGTATTTTTTAATAGTAAGTAGCACCAGCAGGTAAATGATATTCAGTCATATGATGCTAAAAATCAAAATGGCAAACTAATGCATATATACTTTTATACCATTATAATTAATTGAAATGAAATAGTTTCCCATATATTAGTTGCTCTTACCCTTCATACTTTTATTTGTGGTTGTCAGAAGTGATGGGGAGAATCGAGAACTTCGTTCTCGATAACATTCACGGATCGAGAACTTGAAAACGAGTAGTGAAAAACGAGAACCGAGAAAAAATTTCTAACTAAGAAGAACCGAGAATCTTATTAGTATGTATTTATAACCCATGTACTTCTAAGAATACATACGGTAAGGTAGCGGTAATAAATATGATTTTATTTTTAAAAGCTCTCGATCAAGTTGTAGAGATGTTTTAATAATCGAGACTGCACTTAGGATGTACCTATTGAATATTTTGACGATTTTTAAAGCAAATTTATTCAAACAGTAATCCTATTTTACGCCTATAACAAATTACAATGTGATTTATGCGTAGTATTCTAACGTATACGAAACGAACCGAAACTTCTATTATAAACAACAATTTTACTTTATAAAAATTTGTCTTAATAACACATTTTATTGTTTCAGGTAAGCAGAGCATAGCGTTACAAAAATGATTTTCTACAATACGTAAGTTCCTGCCATTGTTGTATTCTTCTCTTATACATTAATTATAACTATGTATAGAACTATCTATTATTACATCCTATTATTTTTCTAAAATGGTATTGTCTTATGTAAATAATAATTTAAATATCCAGTAGAATAATATATGCTGTTAGTAATCAACAATCATTAATTAATTAATTGTCATCCTCTTTAAATTAATATTTTTACTCGAATTGGTTAGTAATTATTTAACAATATTTCAGAAAAAAATCTAATGTCACAACATATTTCTTAACCCTTAATTAGGCGCACTGGTGTATAGCGTGCCCCATCGTGATATTGTATTGTACCAGATCGTAACACTACTAGGCTGGCTCTCTTCTAACCTTTTATTGACATGTTGAACAGTTTATCTACTTCGGTCATTCTCTATCATCCATTGTGAGTTTAGCGAAAAGCTAATAACTTATACAGGATTGGAGTACCGCGCGTGTGACGCTAGCAGCAATGTATTCCAAAAAAAGCAAATGTGCTTATATCAAGCGGGGATAACCAGGAGAAGATGCAGAATTACGGAAACCTAAGACCATTTTAAAATTTAATCAAACTTTAACTCTGATTTTTCTGGATATTGTTGAATTTTTATTGATTTATAAGTTATTTTATATAATATCTCAATATTTAAACTAAGTTTTTTTATATACATTATATTTAAAGTCATCATTATTCGAATAATTGATTGTAAAATATTCAGTTATTTTTCTTGCACTATTAAAAGTGAGGGTACAAAATACCCCCTGCGGCCACCGACGATATGTGAAACACGGTTCGCCTAATTAAGGGTATCATAAAAATGTCTAATTTCTATCATTATTATTTTTAGATAAAAAATATATTTTATCTTATCAATTCATTTTAAATTATTACCATATCATACGAAATATATGTGCTTATAAGATTTTGGCAAAAAATAAGTTTTATAGGGATACAATGTCGGTTGCTTTCATCAAATTTCTGATTTTGAATATAAATTTACATGATGTTTACAAAAACAGATTTCTATTTCTATAAGCGAGTGAAAATTAACATAAATAATGAAAAATTATGTAATGGTCACTGCCACATCAGATTTTTTCTTCTATAATAAAATTCTCGAAATAATTAATTAGAATTTTATATAAAATTTCCTATAACATGTTTTGTTTCAAAATCGGGAAATCACAGATGGTTGACATGGACTTTGCCCTGACACATATCCACCAGAATCTAAGCAAGAGTAGGGAGCGTAAGATAACACCCGCATACAAGATATGATGTTAATTAATAACCAGGGGATAAACAGGTTTTCTTTTTTCAAAAATATTTTTTTTACAATATAGTATCTATATTCATCATATGATAAAGACAAACTACAATTATTTAGATAGTGTGAGTATAAGGACCTCCTGTTGTTATTATTTTTAACTTATTGTAGAATAAGACCCTCTGTACACGAGGCAACTGTTTTAGAACTTGAATTATAACCTAGTATGAAACTAGTCATACACAATCAGTTTGCAATCAAAATGAAACCTCGCACTCATGAGCAGTAACGAGTGCGACTGATTCTGGGTCAGTCGTAGAGACGCTCTCCATAAATTTTAAGTCCCGGAGCAATTTTTGGAAAAGTGTCAGCCACAAGTAGTAGTTCAGATGAAGAAGACCTTATTGCGTACTATCAGTACCGTAGAGTACGAAGAGCAAAAAAGAAAATACTGGTGACATCCGTATGTACAGAGACATATTAAGTTAAAAAATTAATATTGTTTATATCAGCAGAACAATTGACTCAAACAGATAGCAAGTTTATTATGTTCTCTAAATTGTCCAAAGATTCTTATCTGGAATTGTTGAGAATGGTTTCTACTTCCAGCACGAAGATGGATATAAACATTAAAGAGTGGCTGCTTTTTGTTATGTCTCTTCTTGAGTTTTGTGGAAGTTTATAATTTGACAGAACTTCATGCATTTCTACCTCTCACAACTGCAGTCATTCAAATAAATTTGTTTGGGACCAGGAAACCCAATCGCACGCAAGCAGTTGCAAACGTATTTGAAATCAGTCATGTTTCAGTCGACCCGTGTGGCAAACCAGTTGCTTGTCCAACTCTAGTCATAAAACAGTTGCCTCGTATGCTGAGATCCTAAGTGTTGAGTTGAGGGTTAGAATCGAATCATGACAATTTAAACATAGCCTAGATTAATAAAGCGTTTTATTTTTTATTATTTTATTAAGTATATGGATGGAGTAACTAACCACATACTAATAGTAAAATATATACAATATAGTAATAATGCCAGTGATAAGCATAGTTAGTGCAGAGTGCATTCGAATTTACCTAAATCAAATATATAAACCTAAAAACTCTACTCGGTAACCCTTAGATAACAAAGTTATGCTCACTTTCAGCAACGTCTCGTGAATCAAGGTTTTAATAAGTTTTAATAGTTATTCGTAATGCCAAATAAGCTTCCGTAAGCAACCGTACTTACTTTCTAAGTAATATCTCAATTTACTACACGTTAGTGAAAAAGTGCATCTAATAAGGATTAATCTGCGGCGTTTTTTTGGTTAAAACATTCCAGTTACATAATTTCTAATAAACTCTCTACTAGCTATGCTTTTGACTGACACTATTATTATATAATATAATTCGAATTAAAATATTGCTATTTATCTGGTTAGTTAGTTACTCCATTCATATACTTCACGCTCACGGAGGATGTAGAGGGTGCTTAAAAGGGGGACACAGTGAGAGGGTTAAGTCCTAGATGTAGTCGAATTATTGAGAATAATACAAGTCTATTAATCATTGTCGAGGTACAAATTCTAGGTTTTGAAAAATCATTGATATTGCTTGGAAGTGCAGGAATATATGGCTTTTTAATACGAAATATACGAAATAGAATAGATCGAATCGATTTAATTATTTCAGTTATTACTTGATACTATCTTTATACCATTTTCGATTTCCATATATTTAATGACTCTTCTGTAGGGATTTCATCCATTTTTCTATGTAACGTATTTTGTTTCCGTTTATTTTTTGTTACAAAACTATTCTCACACATATTTTTTTGACCGTATCATATTTTTCCACGTTAGTTCTTGCACTGTAGTATTTAATTCGTATAATCTATTGATTAAGTAGTTATGTGAGTTTATGCGAACATACAATAAGAAACTAGGCATCATTTATGTTTGCAAAATATAAATATAATCCGATTGAAAGAGATAGCTTGTTCAAATTTGTCAAAACGCTACACATGGATCTATTACTTCGAAATCTTCTGTCCATCTACATATAATTTCTGCATTATACCTTATGATTCTATCTTGTTCTTTAGTTGTTTTAATGTTGTCTCTTTTTCATTTCTAAATTTTTTCAGCGTTGTGTAGAAAAGTTTCTGATTTTCTTTGAAATTTTCTTCTAGCTTTTTACCAAAATGGTCCCACGATAATTTTTGTTACCCTCAAATAGTACAACTTACCCTCGAAGAGGGAAGTTAAACGCCATCTGGCGGCACCACATCAATTAGCAATGTACACCCATATGGTAATAACCGTCAACATGCTCATGTCATCAGGATCACCGGGTAGTGCCCTCTAGAGAATAATATTCCAACAGAGTGCTTGAGATATCAGCACAAGGCCAATCGTATAAAACATATATAAGTGTGAACCCACCTCTTAGCAATCTACATATCTAGATTTCGATCTTATTAGATCTCATCAGTGTAGCTCAGCTAGTGAGGATGAATTCACACAATATCTCGAGTGGTTATATACAAAAATAGTACAATTTACCCTCGAAGAGGGAAGTTAAACACCATCTGGGTGTGCATTTCTAAATGTGGTGCCGCCAGATGGCATTTAACTTCCCTTTCCGAGGGTAAGTTGTACTATTTTTGTATATAATTAATAAAGTTTTGTTACCCTTTTTATAGAAACTTTTTTTTACTTTCCTCTGTTTTTTGTATTCTTGACAGTCTTCTTCTTTCTCTAATAGTCTCAATCCACCAATAACTTTGTTTTTTATTATTAACACTTGCGGGGTCACAAACTCGTCTTATTGTTTTTCCTATAATATATATATATATATATATATATATATATATATATATATATATATATATATATACATATATATATATATATATACATATATATATATATATATATATATATATATATATATATATATATATATATATATATATATATATAGAAATTCTATATTTCCTCGGTGTTGTCCATAATTTGTTTTGGCGTTTCCCTCATTAGTTCTCTTAGCCGCTTTCGTTTTTTGTGTTGGGCTAGTCTTAGCTGGCTTAGAACAGCCCGGAACAGCTCCCGAACGATAAACTAAACCGGCTCTTATGTGGTTTCGGTACTTCTCTCTAGTATCTGTTTCATTTAGTTTGTGTACTTTTAGTGTCTCGAGTTTTGTGTGTTTTTATTTTGTTCAGTTCTTTTATGATTAATTTTAGTCACTACGAGACAAGAGTCCCTTTCTATTTCCCTATTCCGTTCTACTTTTACATATTTTGCTTCTCTTTCTATTCCCATATTTACTATTTATAAAGTAAACGGGTATATCGCGTAAACCGTAAATTGAATTAATAATCACAAGTGACCAATTAATTAATTGCCATTATATAGTATTTAAACACCGTTTTGCCCTTTAATTGATTCATTAGGTAATGAATTCCTGGGAAGTAGTCACCTTTTTATACTGTAATATAATATTAAAAACATTCCGAATTATTAATTCACTAACGTGACGTAACTGAACGATGTAAGACAAAGAAAGTTAACGTGCATTATTAAATTATCCTCTACCTTCCATATATTAGCTCGCATGTCACTGTGCACCTACATATTTTATAAGCAAGAGGTGGATCAATATTTTATTTTATAGATACAAACTGTAGGTTTTGCTGTAGTGACGTACTTTGGTATTTATAAGATATGTATTTTTCTAGCAAATCGTTTACCAGCTAGACGAATGTGTGTCATACAAACTACTTTTTTCATTCAATAATGTAATACAAACCCATTACTACGCAAACACAGCTGATATATTAACATGTAATGTTACTCATTTGTATGAATAAATACTGATTATAAAGCATTACATTTAATATGTGTTTAAATAACAGTGCAGAGGGGATTTCGAGAACAGCTATTCTTGATTCTTATCAAGAATCGATTATTAAAAGCTCGCGAGAACTTGAGCGAGAACCGAGAACAGAAAAACTTTAATTAACCGAGAACACATTCGATTTCCAAGAATCGCATGGCAAAAGCTGCAGTATTATGGGTATAAAAAACTACTTTTTATAGTCAATTTTTAATTTGGTACTAATTGAAATTTTTAGGATAAATAAAACGATTTTTTAATTGTGTTTTTTTATCACACTTCAGTTACACTTGCAACTTGCCATTATCGAGCTCCTCCGATGACAAGTCTACTTTTTATAGCCAATTTTTAATTTGGATGTTAATTGAAATTTTTAGGATAAAAACGATTTTTTACTTTGTTTTTTATGACACTTCAGTTACACTTTGCATTTATCCTTTAAAATGAATTATCACAAAGTAGAAGGCTTAAAAATCCAATCTGAAAATTTTAGGTTAAAATCTATCCAACAAAAAATCGTATCGATTATTCAAAAAATATAAAATTATAAATTTAAAGCATAAAATTATTTAATATCTCGGCTTTATGTTTGCAGTTATATATACTACTACATTTCATAATTGCTTCTAATTGTTCAATTATTGTTGGAAATTTTTTATTAAATGTCTTAAACAGTAGAAATTTTGCCATTGAACAATAATGCAATCGATCATGAGTAATCCGTTTCTAAATTGGAACGTATACAATATCATGTGCGAGCTGCAATTCGGGGAGGGATGTTTAATAGCGGGATTCTTACAAGCGGAAAGTATTGTATACGACATCCGACAATGCGAGCTAAAGACGCGAATGTTTGCCCATTTCACACGTATAGCTGCAACTCATCCACTCAAAATTCTTTTGTATAGGCTTCTTCTCACTATATATAATTTTTCTTATTTTTTACACCATGTTATGTCTTAATATTGATTTTTTTTCTGTTATATACACGGTGTCCCTAAAGGATGGCATAAATTCGATAGAAATTGTATTTATGATTTTTGTAAAAATTGCTCGGATACGTCGATTTTTACTTTTAAATTGCTAATTTTTAATGAAATTGTCCAATCTTTTCGATCATTTTTGAATGGGCGATTTTTTCCTTTGGGGATATTTAAAAGTAAAGTTTAAATAACACGCCCAACGGATTCAGATGATTTAAAAGCAAGGATTCATCATGAAGCACGACTAATATCTCCAGATATTATTGAAAATGTTGAAATCGAATTTGTTCTCGATTAACTCGTCGTCATGAAAATGGTGCACAGTTTGAGCCTTTACTTGAGCTTTTTATTGTTTAATTGAATATTATTTCGCTTTTCACGTTTTTCTTCATTCTGACATTTAAAACTGATTTTTCATGGAAATTTCCCTATGTGACCTATATCATAATATACATCGCTGATAGCAGGAAAATATTCCCTTTCAGAATCCGCACTAAAAATGGGGTCGTCATTTGAAAAATGACATCATAAATCATTCAAAAAAGATCGAAACACTCACTAAATATTGGCAATTAAAAATTAAAATTCGACGTGTCGGAGTAATTTTTGCAAAAATCATTTCTTTTCCCTGAAGGGTCTGGTTTCGCAGTAGCATCCCACTGCACTGCGGCCACGGTTGGCCTATTGTGCTCCCCTATAACTATTCCTCATTCATGAGCTCTGTATCTTCAATGAGTCCAGAAGTGAATAGACGAGCTTGGAACTCTTTTAGGTTCATTCACGTTGAACCAAAGAGCTTTTTCCTGCCTGAGTTGAATGCCTCGCAGCTAGTTATTACATGTAGTGCCTCTGCACGTTGGTGATTTGTCTATCCCCATGGTTTGCAGGTATTTATTTAATGTGCAATGTCCTGTTAGGAGTCCTACGACATTTCTTAATTGGTTCCTATTTGGTTTTAGGATTTCTTCCGTCGCCTCCGTACTGGGAGCCTTAATGAACCTCTTCGAGTGTTTCATTCCAGTTTGCTCCCCAGTATCGGCTGTGGCGGTTTCTTTGATGCTTTCTCAAGCTATTCCTTGCGGTTCTATATGGTATCCCGCAGGTTGGTTCGGGGCCAATGTATTTTAATTTGCTAGTCTCTTTTGCCAGTTTGTCCGGTTTTTCGTTGCCTTTGATTCCCTGATGTCCCGGTGTCCAACCAAGTGTTACTTTGTTTCGGGCTCCCAGTATCATCAGGTCTTCAATGCATTCTATGACAACTCTAGGGTTATTCACGCTGGAATCTAGAGCTCTCAGCACTGTCTGTCACAATATTGATTTCCTTCTTACTATAGTTTCTTTCCTATAGAGTTTTAACGCAGCATTTAATTGCGATAATTTCTGCTTAGAACACGGAGGTATGCTCGCCAAGCTGGAGTCTTGTGCCTCCTGCCGAGTTGCTCTCATATACTCATATATTCCTGTTCCTTTGTTGGATTTAGATTCATCGGTAAACCAGATTGATCCTTTAAGTTTTTGCATATAGCCTTTTTTCCCATTCTGCCCTATCTGGTAATATTATCTTGTAAGGTTTCATCATGTGAAGTGTATTTATTGTCCTGTCGGGACGCATTCTTAGAATGTATTCTTCGGTTTTCCCTAACGCTAGATGGGTGTGGTCTTGGATGAATCGTATGACTTCCCCATGGCGTTAGTTCTGTAGATTGCTATCTTGGCCTCTGTCTCCACTTTGATGTGAAGTGGAGGCAAGTCCAATATAACCTCCATTGCGGCGGTGGGGGTTGTTGCCATTGCCCCTGTTATTCCTAGACAGGCCATTCTTTGCACTTTGAACGCTTTCACGGCTTTGTTCGTAATCTTTGTGGCTTGAAGATCAGTTTAGAGTCTAGGTTTACACCTAGATATTTAACTTGTCCCTCCATTTGTATTTTTCTGCCGAAGAGCGTCGGTATTTTTCTTATTTAATTTCCTTCTACGTGTAAATGGCACTACAGATGTTTTTCGGGGTTAACCGTGAGGCCCGCTGCTGCACACCACCATTCCATGTGTTTGAGTGCACCTTGCAGAAGTTCTGATGTGATGCCGATGTACCGATCGCATAGTCGGCTACGTAGTCGGCGTAACCTTGTACGCAGCATGCTTTCTGGTCCAGTTGATCTAACAGATCGTCTATGACTAGGCACCACAGAAGAGGGCAGCCCCTGCCTACCGATACTTCCATAGTTATTCCATTTAGTAATATTTTTGTTCTCCTCCCACTTAACATTTGGCCGATCCAGCAAAAATCATAAATATAATTTTTACCGAATTTATTCCATACTTTAGGGACACTCTGTATGTATCTCTGCTAATTTGCAAGGACCTTGTTGATCGTATTGACTCTGGTTTATCCAATCACGGAGTCTTGCTGTTGAGACTAATATTGCAGTTGAAATAATAATATAGAAAGTTTATTTTATTCATTTATATCAAATTGTAAAGCCCTGGCCTCAAATAGAAAGCAATACAGGGTGAGTTATAACTAGAGGACGAAAATTAAAGTCAGATATAGCTTTAAAAAATCTGATATTTCATGTTTTCAACTTAGAATTTAATGCTGTATATAGCATTTCATTTTTGTCGTCCGTTATAAACTCGCCTGTATATCGTATATTGAGATCGTGATAGAAATATATGGAAATAAATATAATTTTAAATATAGAAACAATCCCATTCTCTTGGCTCAAATAATTAGATAATATTGATTAAAATTTAAGTTGAACATAAATAATGTTAAAATTATCTTTATTTCATATCGAAAACACTTAGCTATTACAGTGATTGTGGAAACTCCCAGGCATCATTAAAGCAAAACTAGCAAAAATAAGTCCTTGGGTATTTTTGCACCAGAATGTTAGTAAAACATGTATTTATAAAATAATAGCAACGCCGACAAGACAAACTGGGTCTGCTAAAACGGATCTGATTAGACCTAGGACAAGTTGCAAAGTAAATTAAATATAACGATATTGTTAATAATGTTTAATAAAATACTCTGAGTAGCAATTCAAGCTTATCCAGCAAATAATTTCCGAAATACAGGCCATACGCAACTGTGCAAAGCACGGGAATATAAATAAATTGTGCTACAGATATAACAGCTATGGGATTAAACTACACAATAAAAAAATGAGTACAATAAAAATAATAAATATGTAATCCACAAACTAGCTACACTACTTATCCTAAGAAATAATACCAAATTTAAAACTTTTCTTTTGTTATTATGGATCATGTATTTAATCATTATACACTTTTAGCGCTCCATTCTGATATGACATGATATCAGCACAGCATTGATAGTATAATCAAATTATATCTAAAATAATAAATAATGTGCTTCTTTTGCAACATAATGATAGGAATGGGAAACATGATTCAGGCAAATTTTTGAGTCAGTCAAAACCCACATAGGACTGCAGGACTGCAGGACTACTGGAATGATGAAATGATGAAATGATGAAATGATGAAATGATGAAATGATGAAATGATGAAATGATGAAATGATGAAATGATGAAATGATGAAATGATGAAATGATGAAATGATGAAATGATGAAATGATGAAATGATGAAATGATGAAATGATGAAATGATGAAATGATGAAATGATGAAATGATGAAATGATGAAATGATGAAATGTTGAAATGATGAAATGATGAAATGATGAAATGATGAAATGATGAAATGATGAAATGATGAAATGATGAAATGATGAAATGATGAAATGATGAAATGATGAAATGATGAAATGATGAAATGATGAAATGATGAAATGATGAAATGATGAAATGATGATGAGTTCTTATTTCCATATTTTACTATAATTATCATTCAAATGATACGAAATGTATTGTAATTGGCCAAACTGTTATCTATTAATTTGAACAGAATACATTTATAAGATGGCATGCACTGATCATTTAATTTTATATATGTCTGTCTATCTGTGACAATTTTGCTGTCCGTCTGTGACAAATTTTGTATTTTTACAAAAAAAAGAACTGTATATTTTACACTCAAATATGTGCCTATTCGATTCGTTTAGTTTTTGGTTGATATGTCGTGCCAATGCAATTTCGTGACCTTTTCCTCAAAATATTCATTCATTATTTCGAGTATTTTATTATTATGAAATGAAAAATTTATCTCGTAACAGAATTGGGACTTACCTGCAGCGAATGTTGATAAATTAATATTCGATTTAGTTAAAACTTCCCTGAAAGATATTATTTGGACTTTTTAATTATTGGTATTTTAAATGATATAGCTCAAGTTTTTATTATTTTGCGAGCAAATGGTATTTTTATAGTGTCACGTGCGTGTTGCTAGATTGATATTGATGGAGGACGTCATCACTATTATTACTAGAAAATGTAATTATACATTAGTATTACAATTATAAACTGTTAACTAATACATAATTTGTACATTATATATTATGTTTACATAGTTTTATAATTAAATAAATGACCTTCTTCTTTGTGTCATTATGAAAAACTGGCACGGGGCGGAATTTGTCTAATAAAACATGATTTTACACGTGTTTACTTTCAAATGGCGGCCAGGTGTCGTAGAACGGCTCGTTCAAACGATACGACTGTTGTAAGCTTTAGAAATAAATTAGAACTCTGCGGAAATAAACAGCACTCTCTATGAACAAAATAGATTCCTTCCGTACATGTGTGTGTGTCCGTACAAGTTGTTCGCGTGCGACTGGCATCACCTGTATCACTGGCTGACAAAGCAATAAATCATAAACCACCCGCAGCTTAAGTCTGATCGTGTGGACGAGGCGCTAGGAGTCTAATAATTCTGATTTAATGTCAACTATTCCTTTTAAATCAACTACCAACTACCACTAAGTGGGTTGTAATATCGACTTTGGTTGTCGTAATATGGGTTTTTATACTACTAGTGGTAGTCGTGTAGTTTTCAAACACGGTAATTTGGTATTAGAACCATTATTATAAATGATTTCCTGCAAATGTACTATCCATATTTAACAATACTTATTTACGCATACTCTTCTAGTATATATAGCAGGGGTGATCAGCTTTAGTGTACAAAGTTCTACTGTTTACCTTAAAAATGTGTCGCCTTCGACTTGTTGTCATATGCGTAGTCTAATTGAGGAGGGGGAGATGTGAAATATACTGTGTTTCAGTAAGAACTATGGGCAGATAAGCAAAATATATGTTTAAACACCTTCGGTCGATCACAATCGAATTGTTGGCCATCTTTGATTTATAGCAATGGTGGGCGAACGCGGCTCTTCGTTAAGTCGAGTGCGGATCCTAGTTTTTTTTAGTTTTATTTTTATTTTTACCCTTCTAATTTTGAAATGATTTATTTCTTTTTCATAATTATATTTTTATATCGCACTGAGAGATGACAAATGTCGTAACTTCCAAAATCAGTTTTTGAGATAAATGCATCTTAAAGATTGCAATACCAATTGAGTATAATATTATTATTTTTTTAATAGTAACTTGGTTTATTCTAAACCCAAAAAAAAATATTAAAAGAGCGTTAAAATATTTTAACGCTCCTTTTAATCTTTTTAAAAAATTAATAATATTATGCTCAATTGGTATTGCAATCTTTAAAATGCATTTATCTCTTAAGTATATACATAAGTATCATCAAAACAAAATTGAAAACCTCAAAATCGGTTTTTGATGTTACGAGACTTGTCAACTCACAGTGCGATTTCTTCTTATATGTGACTTCTGAAAATATGCAAGTACATAAAGTAACAAGTTGTGTATGAGTGTATCTACGTGTGGCTCTTTAAAATAAAAATAAAAACAGATTGCGGCTCTCTTTGGCCTCATGTGTGCCCTCGCCTGATATATAGGATGAACCATAATAGTGATCGCCTCACGCGTCATCTCTATATCAGACATATTTTAATTTCATCACCTCATTCAATTGAACTAAATTAGTGAAATGGCGTTTAGATATTAAATACTAAGCGTTCCAAAAGTAATAATCAACATTTAATTGTTAATTCAACAGATGACACTTTCTCTACAGTGTAATAGGGCAAGTAATAACACGTATAATGTATCACTTTAGTTCTCAAACTGTAATTTGTCAGTTTGAAAACTAAAATGATGCAATATACGTGTTGCCAGATTTATATTACTGGCCCTATTACACTGTATATATATATAGACATAAGGCATAATAACGAAATTAAATTTGCATCAAAGAATTCCTATTGTGAAATAATTTTATAAATATAAAAGACAACAACAAACAACTTGAGCTGTTTTCGTTAATCACTGTGTGTTGTTCCGGGCGTATAGTCTCTTGTTCTGTTTGTCGTGCAAGCCGCTTCCGATGCGAACAATTCTACCTCGTCCGTTCCAACCGGCGCACGACTTTGGAGCGACACAGCACGCCACAGGGCGGCTAGTAATGTTAAACAAAAGCACTCTTCATTTTGGTACAACAGAAATGGATAAAAGTGTATCAATGACCAGCACCATTTCAAATTACAATATTGAAATTAATTTACAAATTTCAAACCTATGGTGAAGTTACGGATATAAAAAGGCATGATCGTCTGAAATCTGGTCTTACTGTGGAAAATGCTTCTGATATATATATATATATATATATATATATATATATATATTATAATTACACAATATACATCTAGAACTAGAAGATACTTGACAGCGCCAAATTAATTAATTATTCACATCCCATTATAAATAATAATAAAGTTCTAATTGAAATGAGTATACACGAGTTAGATGTCATTAGAATTGTTAACTGTCTATTAAAATAAGCCAGAGTTTGATTTCAATTAACAAACAAAATATGTATATATTTCAATTGTTATTAAGTATATATTGATGTTCGTTCATTTTATCGAATGTGAAGCAGCCTAACACAAATGCGAATAATGCCGATTTAGTTAAGTCGCTCTTTGTTTTGTGTCCGTGTACAAATTTAACATTTGAGCGACAGCATAGGATACCAACAGTTTTAACTTGTCTATACGTAAATCAACCAATTCAATTTACTGCATTCGCTCGGGTTTGATATTTTCCCGTCACTCTGTGAATATTTAAATAACTAATGGATAAAAAGCGTAAATAACTACAGAGTACAATCGCCAAATATAAATTTAAATGATCCATATCTATTTTATTGATACTGTTCATTTTAATTTGTTTAATATGTTTGTTCCTGATATTATTATGTAGGAGCCACTCGTATTACATAACAATACTCACATTTACACAACTTACATTTTAAAATACGATTGTTATGTACCTACTTCATTTTATTTTTCTAATTAAAATAACCTTATTGTTGCCAAATTTTAATATTTCTTAGGATAAATACAACAACTTTTACTTTGTTTTTTTATCACATTTCCGTTCAATCTTTTAATCATTTATCATATTAATGTACTAGTTTAATTTATATGTATATTTTAAGGATTTGTATTGCCATTGCCGTGTATAAAACTTTTAGTTATTAGAACGAAAAATTTGAATTGAATTAAATTGAAATGCAACTAGCTTCGACTAAGCCATTTTCGAGCTTCTCCGATGAAAATCCAATATTTTATTTTTCAAAATTTTATAAACTTCTACCTTCTATAATTACGAATTTTTGCAAATTTTAACTAAAGTGTGATAAAAAAAACAAAGTAAACATTACCCTTTCAAATGAATGATGAATGATGACAGTCCAATATTTAACATTTGCTTGGTTTTATTTATATGGCAACAAATTCCTTTTATCCTTAATATATTTTTTTAAATACACCTTCAGTAAAAAGTAAACTAAACTATAAATATAACATGTACTAGGTGCAATGCCCGGCGTCCAAATAGGGTGAATTCTTAATTATCAAAAAAACTAATCTGTGCCTTAAGATTTACAATTAATTTTTAAATAATTAATACTTCAATTAAATAGTGAATTTAATTAAAATATATACTATATAAAAGGCACATATCTACAGAAATGTGAACTTACTCTTGCAATGACATAAAAACCTCAATGACAGGTCGTGCAGCTTCAAAACTTTGACATGGCTTTTATATTCAAGGATATTATATTCTTCTTCTTCTTGGATCCTGTAACTCCTGATCTGGAGCATAGGGCCTCTACCGCTCTCTTCCACCGTACGCGATTTTGCGCAACTCCATTTGCTTCCAACTCCAGCCATTTTCAGAGGTTTCTTTAATTATTCTACGTCGCCATGTTGTTTTGGGTGTTCCTTGTTAGCGTCCGACTTGTTGGTTTCAATCTAAGCTGGCAATGTAGATTGATCTCCTTATTAAGAATATTGTATTAATAATTTTAAACAGTATTATATTGGCTAGTTAAAGGGTTATTGCACCATATATTATAAAATTGATATACAGATATTTTGAGTTGTGTCGCTTTTCATCGCGATATGCGACATCTCAACTGATGTACAATCCTTTTGGAGAAACAGCCATGGGCTCTTCTTGTATACTCCCTGGTAATGAATTTCGAATTTGATCTGCGCTGAATTCTGAATTTGCGATATCATCATCATCAACCTGTGTCTCTCCACTGTTGGATACAAGCGCTCCATTGCATCCATTGCTATTCTCGTCCAGCTAACAGCGTTTACGGTCAGCAGTCCATCTCGTAGGGTTGTCGGCCAACACTACGTATTCTTATACGTGGACACCACTGCATGACTTTCCTACCTCATCGGTTGTCGGTTTGTCTATTAGTTTGGCCTGACCAGTTAGCCTGCAAATTCTCTCTGCTGTATGCATATAGACATAGAGCATTGCTTTCTCTCCATAGCTTGCTGGGTCACTTGTAGTTAGTTTATGCATATTCCAGCAGTCCGTGCTTCCGCGCCACACGTTAGATCTGCATTAGTTAAATACTCGCGTTTTCAGGCATTCCGAAATATCGCGATTTAGCATATATCTGAATTTTCTAAATGCCGCCTACCCGAGCTGTGTACATCAGTCCGCTTCTTTTTAGAAATTCTCCTTGGCGAATTAAATAGTCTAATCAAAATACACATTATCTTCTACTGTCTCTGTGATCGTATTGTTAACTGTGATTGGTCTTTGGATGATGTGGGAATTCGCCATTATCTTCGTTTTATCCATGATCATCTTTAGCCCAACCTGTTGGAAGGCTAGGTTAAGGTCATTCAGCATTTTCTCCTAATCTTCGGTCGTCTATGCCATGACGACTATATCATTCGCGAGGCGTAGGTGTGAGATGTATTCACCATTGATATTTAAACCTAGTTTATCCCAAAATAACTTAAAGATGTCCTCGATGGCCTTCATCAAAAGTTTTGGGAAGATTATATCTCTGCCATACACCTTTTTGAAGCATTATAGGTGCTCTTTTAACATAAATCTAGTTGACAGACATTTGAGTATCTCAATGTAATCTACTCAAAACACAGAAATTATATGATAGCTCAAATTTCGATGGAGTCGAACGCTTTCTCATAGTCAACGAAGGCCAGACAAATAGGCTTGTTATACTCTTCCATTATTTGTGTAATTTGTCGTACTGTATCGATATGCTCTCCGAACGAAACCCTTTTTAAAACTTGACTGTTCAAGTGGTAAGAACTGGTCTAATTTCGAGTCTTCGTCAGGATTCTGGAAACAGATTTAGCTCAGTATCGATATAGGCCTATAGCTTTCAAGCAGGTTTTGTCTCCTTTCTTCTTCTTCTTCTTCTTCTTCTTCGAGTGCCTTCTCTATTACTGAAGGTTGGCAACAATCATGACAAATTCCGCACGGTCTTGTGACGCTCTGAACAATGAGTGGGAGTCCAGACCAGTCCAGACCCTTATGTTCTGGAGCACTTCCTTCTTCCTGGATCACGGCGACCCTCTATCTTGCCCTCCATTGTTAATTTTAGAAGGCTATATTTTGTACTTCTGAAGATATGTCGTAGGTACGCTGTCTTACGTTTCTTCAAAGTAGTCAATAGTTCTCTGTCTCTGTCCATGCGTCTAACAACCTAATTATTCGTGATATGCTCCACTCAAGATATTCTCTGCATTCTTCGAAAGATCCACATCTCAAACGTTTCTATACTGTTCATAGTATTGATCTTCAACGTCCAAGCCTCAACATCACACAACAGTACCGAGTGAATGTAGCACTTCACGAACCGGTATCTTAGTTTCAGGTTTAGGCTTCTCTCGCAAAATACTTTTCTCATCTTAAGGAACGTGTTCTTACTTCCAGATCTGGATCCAGGTCTTCGGTAATCCAGCTGCCCAAATATTTAAATTTAGCGACCTGTTCTATTTGCTTATTGTATACTTACAAATTGGCTTGGATATCTGGTGTTCTACTGATAACCATTGTTTTCGTTTTGGCCGTATTTAATTTTAGCTCAAGCGCATCACTTTCTGCTATTATTTGGTTCATCAGACGTTGTAGGCCAGCTGCGCTGTCTGCAATTATAGCCGTATCGTCCACGTACTTGATGTTGTTCAATAATTCACCATTGATCTTGATTCCATCTGTAGAGCTTTCTAAGGCTTTCACAGGAATATTTGCTCCGAGTAGATATTGAACAACAATGGTGATAGTACACAGCCCTGACGTACTCCACGTTTAATAAGAATCTCGCTGGTCGTATCGTCCTCGAGTCTTACTGCAGCAGTCTGGTCTTCGTACCAATTTTGTATGAAGGAGCATAACTTTTTGGTCGAGGCCTTTGGTCATCAGAATTTTAATTAGGACGTCGTGTTTTAAACCGTCAAATGCCTTTACATAATCAATAATCACTTGAGTACAGCTACATTCTGTGGATACAATGTAATTAGAAATTAATAATTGATATTACTTTTATATATGTATTCGAACAATATAGTTCAAATATCATAATCAGATAGAATACATAAAGCATAATAGATAATGTCCAACTAAAGCAGAGCTGTCATTGAATTTCGGCTACATTAATGAGTGTAATAGACACTTATAGGTTGAGCTATTTTTTACACATTCAATACCAAATGTATATTTTGTTGATCCCTGATTCTAAATATAATTAGTTATTGGGTTAAAACAAAATAAAATATCAGCTGCAGCATAATACAATTTACGATATCTAGCTCTCGTCACATCGGATTTTATCCATTAACAACCAATTCAATTATTTGTTTATTTTTAATTCACCGAACACACTATTATCATAATCCGTATGTTTGAAATTCGCCGATCCTATTAACGTTTTTTCACACGTCGTATAATATATTTGATAAAACTCGGGGCCGCGCGCGTGAAACACGCGGATGATTTTATTTTTAATACATAAAGTGCAACACATCCATTTATACATTGCGGAATCCCCAGTAATCGAATAACAGATTGGGTTTTTACATTTACGCCGCTTCCAAAATAGAACAGCCTGGAACTTGTATTAAAGCTTTCCGTCGATACTATTCCATTTAGTTTATGCTTCGGTTGCGCTTTGTACGTACGTAGGTTCCACATTCTTCCGAGTAGTGCCTTACCAGAAAACACAGTTGGAGAATGAAAATTATTATTGTACATCAAATTTCAACGATTTTTACATGTGATGCTTAAATATATAACAGCATGAATTAATTTACTTACTAATAACAATATTTATTGCATGACAACTAAACAAAAGTTCCAAACGTCAAACGAAATATCTGAAAATTTAGAAATAGGTATTCTTACAATTTTAACTAGAAATACGAAAATAATTATATAGCGTGGAAATTAAGTAGCGAATAAATTCAATAAAACCTTTATTTAGGATGTTTGCAAAAATTGCCCGGACACTTCGATTTTTAATTTAAAGTGTCCTTTTTTGTCAACTATTTATAATGAGCAATGATGTCATTGACAATATTTTCAAATGACAAATAATATATGTCCCATATAGACATTTCGGAGAAAAATTATTTCAAATGTCGCAGTAAAGAGAAATAGGAAATAGCGAAATAATATTCAATTAAGACCCAGCTCGTCATCCGTCTCGTACTGAGCATTCAGGAGCCTTAGTGCGAATTTTCGCGAATCACCTTTCACAGTTTTTCAGAGGTTTTCTGTGAAGTTAAGATAAATACTCCTCTGAGCTTCTCCCTTGACCGGCGGAAAAGCTGATAGCCCTATAAAAATTAAAAGTTTTTTCATTCAATTAAACAAACGACTAAGATCTCCAGATATTATTGGAAATGTTGTAAACGAATTTGTTCTTCAATTAGCTCATTATCAGACTGTAAATCGTGCACAGTTTGAGTATTTACTTTTTACTTTTATTGTATAATTGAATATTATTTCGCCTTTCGTATTTTTCTTCACTCTGATATTTGAAATGATTTTTCTTGGAAATTTTCTTATGTGACCTATATCATTATATACATCGCATAAACATAATCCCTTTCAGAATCCGCAATAAAAAATGGGGTTGTCATTTTAAAAAAGTCTATGGCGTCATTGCTCATTCAAAAATGATCGAATAAAACTTTATACTCATTAGAAATTGGCAATTTAAATTGTGTACTTTTTTTTTGGAAAAATCATAAATAGTGGTTTTATTGAATTTATTCGCTACCTAATCTCCAGCCTGTATAATATTAGGTGGTCCATCATAAACCATCCATTTGCTATCCTTGCTATTAGGACTCATTTTCAGAGGACTATTTTCCATAATTTATTGTAACAAAATAAGTGCTATAAATTATTCTAGGTAATTTTTATTATTTTGTGTGCATAAGTAATTCAAATTATTCCTTATTTTACACTGATTCGTTCTCTATAATTTATTATTATTATTATGTCAGTATAAGCCCACCTTTAATTATAATTATTTGATAGAAATTGAAAGTACAAATAACACTAATGACTAAAATGCTATGTTGGCATCAATTTTATAGTTGTTTTTTAAAAGATTTTGTTTATATATTACAACTTACACTTATAATGTTCAAATGATCACACTGAACACCCAATGAATGTTTATTTTGTAGATGCAAGTCATATTGTTTGACATATATTATGTAGTGTTAAAAATAAATGACCTGAAGGTTATTAACATATTTTGCCAACAAATTGTTTAGGTCATGGTTATGCCGTGAAATATTGTACTATACATTTTTTGTTCATGGATATATTAAATTAACATTCCGCTATCGATCACATTCATAGATCATGCAGCACGCTAAGATTCTATAAATATCGCTTAATATGACGAATATAAACAGTTTTAGATATAGCTAGAAGTCTTATTTAATATGACATACTTTGTAACCTGCTTCATCAAAAGTTTAGAGCTTTTGTAAAAGATAAACTGTAACTGATGACCTAGTTTAAAGTTGTGGCTCTTTTTCGTCCTTGCTACGGCTTCGGTGGGTAGCAGATCAATAGATGGATTACTTAGTCAAAACCAACGTTCAATTACCCGTTCTCTGATATAACAACCTCCATTTATCTATTACACGGTGACATTTTCGAGTAAGTAATGAAAATTTCATGACCCGTCCTTTGACGCTTCATTACTTCTTTTCTTTCTGGGGAGAGGGCTACTTTGTATGCCCGATTTAAGTGGCAGCTCTTTTGTGCTATTGTAGTAAAACTTCATTTTATTCACTTTTGTATTTTTAATTAATGTAATTTTATTATAACATTAATGATAACGTCTATTATTTTTATCGTGTCACGGCTTTATGAGTTAAGGTGGGTTTATGCTGACATAAAAAAATAAGAATGGTGAATGAAGGATTATATTGGATCACAAAGTAAAAGTACGCATCGTAACGCATAACGCTATAATAATAGTAATAATGATGATAACCTTTAATAATAATAATCTTTATTTAGTAGTTACAATACAAACTATTTTACACAAAATTAAAATGAGAAATAATACAAATTAATGAATTAAACATATAAGATTTAAGTCACATACAGTAACTACTTCTTAAATAATTCGTGTTTTATGCCGAAACAGGGTTTTCTGAGGATTGACTAGTCCTCCATATCCATTGATGTTTCTTTCTCGTGCCTCCATCATTCATCCGGGTCGCCACAGAAAACTCACCCACTGAAACGTTGGGGGAGTGGTCTCTTTGGGTTAGTCTTATCGTGGAGATTTTATTGTTGTCCCCTCACTAGACTGTGCCCTCTTATGTAATATGACATACTTGGCACCATTACCATCATCAAAAGTTACAGCTTTAATAAGATGATGGTATCGTTTACAGAAAAACTAGTTAGGCATGTGCAACTCCTGGCCAAGGGCAGTGAAAACTCCTTTTTAATGAATCGTATATCTCTTAATTTTAACCTGTTGTCATGTAGATTCTGCCCAAGGATAGTGTATAAGAGGACACCGAAATTGCATAATCACAATGTAGATGCGTCGGCGCGCATTTGTTGACGAATCTCTCATAAATACCGCTTTGCTATTCATATGTTTGGTTAGATTAAGCACATTGTAATTATAATTTGAATTAGAAATCATAGCACAATTGTCAAATTTCTAATAAATTACTTAATTTTATTAAAAATATGGTATGCATCACACTGCAGCAGCTTTAAATGTGCCGTTATCCCCATCCGATCTGGCCATCATTTAAATTTTCCACCCAATATCCAAGCTCAACCTGGCCCAATGGCAATGATATTTAAATTTACCTCCAAATATCCCTGCCATATCATAGTTCGATGATGAAATGTTGTTGCCGTCACCGGATTGGTCACCAGCAACAGTACGTCCTATTGTATAAAGTTTATTTACATAATGTGTTAATTTTAGTTTCTTTGTTTAGAAAGTTTATAGTCTCTACAACTACATTTACTGCTGCTTATAATTGCATGTGGCAATATAAATCCTCTAGTTAGCGCAAGAAACAATATACACATTATTTTGACATTAAATTACAATAAACATAATTGCTATGATAAAACTAAATTACAAAAATAGAATATAATTAATTTCATCGCTATTTTTTAAAGATTAGATCAAATTTATTAGACATTTAATTGACCGTTCATAGCAAATAACGCGTAAACTACAGTTTGCAATTAAATCAGTTTAAGGTTCATTTCCTTTATGTAGGTTGCGAGTTCATAATACCGTAGAGTTTAATTACCGAATATATCACTCTGACCTCTGCAGTGCCATTTAATAATTTAATAAGGACAGTTTGAATCATCACGCTACCAATTGCAGTTTCTCCCATTGTTATTGGAGCTATTATTTGGATGTAATCCCTTATTGATTTTTTAAAATAAATTCCGGGCTAACGAACCTCGATGTATATTTAAAATTATTTTTATTGTCTGTATTATATTTATTGAACGATTAGTTTTAGAGCTAAAATATTATGATCAATGTGATATAATTTTAATATTTTAGCTGCATCTGCATGCATATGCATAATTTATTACTCAATACAACGCTCTTTCTTTTATTAAATGTATTGAGTAGTTTTTGTATTCATTTTAAATTTTTAAGGGTCTTAATAATTTCTAGTTAGCTAGTTAGTTAGTAACTAGCTAACTAGAAATTATTAAGACCCTTAAAAATTTAAAATTAATACAAAAACTACTCAATAGATTTAATAAAAGAAAAAACTTTGTATTGAGTAATAAATTATGCATATGCATGACATTTTCCAGCAACAAAACATTAAATTAATTATATTTAGTAATTATTAACTATAGGTAATAATTTGAAAATATTTAATAAAAATATAAATGTCACTAAGGACATGAAAATAACCACATGGGCAAAATCTAAAAGTTACAGTTTTATTTTTTGAGTTGAGAATTGTTAATGAAATTGCTATGATTTGAAATTATCGTAACAAATAATACAAATCAAAACTGTATTGAGTTTGTATCCTTACTATCGAAACCCCAATTAAAAATTCAGAATTACTAACAAAATCATTAATTTTCTAAATTTATTTGCTTATAAATTACTATACGTTAATTATCCATGCATTATAATGACGATACGTTTAACAACTGAGCACATGTTTCTCCCAAGCTTCGCCATACTCAAAGGACCATCTATGTATGTAATAGATACGTTGAACACCTTGTGCATATTTCATATAGAATTAATGATGCTGAACTTAATTCCTAATTAAAAAGCTGTGCAAAATAAGTTCATAAAATGTGCTAAAAGCGTACGAAAAGCATTAAAGGATTAAATTGTAAAAAGAACGAACATTAAAATACACGTAATTTATAAAATATGTTATTCAAATATTTATATAGGACTTCCTATAATATTAATGATTGTTTAGATGATTCAATTTTTTTAATAAAATTTTGAATGTTACAAATGTTACAAAGAAAACGTACGCACATTCATAAGATCAAAACAGGAAATAAATAACAACCAAACTAATCTTTGGTCAACATACCTAAGAATTTAGTATAGAGTTTGTATTCCATGTTATTTATGTTAACATAACACATTATATAAGGCGCTTTCGTTAAGCATGGTTTAGCATTGCTAGTCGCCCCCGTGGCGTGCAGTATCGCTCAGGTCTTGAGGTCGTGCGCCGCCGTTTGTAGGGGCCGAGGTAGAATTGTGCGCATCGGAAGCGGCAAATAGAACAAGAGACAATAAGCCCGTACCAGCCCAGAGTGATAAACAAAAACGACTTCAGACTCAGTAAAATGGCTAGAAACCAGTTATTTACATTTGATCCGAGTATCACTCATTCTACTATTTAACCTATCATTATATGCATCAGTTGATAAGGTAGAGGTGTCATCATAATGCAAATCATATATATATATATATATATATATATATATATATATATATATATAAAGAGAGAGAGAGAGCGAGAGCGAGAGCCTTCGGGTACACGTAAGCCTATTTTTTGCATATGTGATGCAGATTAATTTAGATCAACTAACTGCAATCTTCTTAGCTCCTGTAAATTCTGCGCAGGAGCATAGATGCTTCTCTTGCACCGTACGCGATTTTGTGCAATTCCCTTCATTTGCTTCTCCAGCCATTTTCTTTTGCTTAGTTATGTACTATATATCGCAATTTTGTTTTGGTTCTTCCTTGTTTGCGTCTGCCCTGTGGGTTCCAATCTACAGTAGTCCTTTTAATGTTATTGATTGGTCTCTCCTGCTATTTCCAATTTTTGTATTTATTTCCAGGACTATCAGTTTCTGGTAGGCTAGCTTCTAAAGCTCTATATTGAATACTAGCTCATACCATCTTAATATATCTTAATATCTCGTGAAGTCATCTATTTACAAAACATAATAGGATCGCCTTCCTCTCGAACGAACTCCATACGCTTTTGGGAATATGATCTGATTAGGTTTAAGCTACCATCGCTGAAAAGCATATTATTGTCCTCCAAGACTGTGCATGGTTTTCTAAACACGGTTCGTACACTTTCTTAATATAGATGGACATAGGTACAAAATGTTATACCTATATTTATCGTGTGATCTTTAATTGTTTGTACGTGGCTTAAAAAATTAAAAGATACATTAGATATAATGTACCTATTCTTATATAAGTTTGAACCCACCTCTTAGCAATCTACATATCTAGATTTCGATCTTATTAGATCTCGTCAGTGTAGCTCAGCTAATGAGGATGAATTCACACAATATCTCGAGTGGTTATATACAAAAATAGTACAACTTACCCTCGAAGAGGGAAGTTAAACGCCATCTAGCGGCACCACATCAATTAGATATTGTGTGAATTCATCCTCACTAGCTGAGCTACACTGACCTAGAGATCTAATAAGATCGAAATCTAGATATGTAGATTGCTAAGAGGTGGGTTCACACTTATATATGTTTTATACGATTGGCCTTCTGCTGATATCTCAAGCACTCTGTTGGAATATTATTTATTCTCTAGAGGGCACTACCCGGTGATCCTGATGACATGAGCATGTTGACGGTTATTACCATATGGGCGTGCATTGCTAATTGATGTGGTGCCGCCAGATGGCGTTTAACTTCCCTCTTCGAGGGTAAGTTGTACTATTTTTGTACCTATTCTTCTTTTTTAGGACGAAGACGAAATTATCTTTTTTGCTATGGTACAAATTTTAGTAATTAAAAATTCACCTTCTAATTTTTTTAAGCCAAGTGCAAAAAAATAAAGATCACACGATCCACATAGCACATTTATCTATATTATAAGTATGATAGACATAATAAGACGTATATTTTATTGTTATATTAGGAATATTTAAATATCAATGCGCCACACGCATATGTAGACGTTGCACGAAAATCGACTAGAGCTATAGCGTCTTGTTTAGTGACTCGATTTTAATGATCGTTGAGCTCAGAGCCATGAAAAATAAATAATAAATAGCAGGAAGTCCGTATAGATGAAAATATCAATTTCCATATAAGGTATAATAATAACCGAAAAAAAAAATAATGCAATCCATGAGGCTATAAATGATTAAATGAACCATCCAAATCCAGCAAACTTAATTAATTTAGATATGTAAGCAGCTGTCCAGTGATATGCGAATCATCCATTTTAGCTACAGATCTAAACGTAGTTACCGTACACCGTCCACTGCAGATGTACAATTGAAGCCATATGGTGTCTGTAATGTAATGATTTTGCCCTTACAAAGGCAATTTCTTGATCGTATTCCATGTATTTCATTTACTAGATGAATAGATTACAGAGCGTAGAATCATAATAAATTACTAATATCAATGTCACTTTAACCTTCCTAAAGAAAAATGTTAATAGATTATATAGTAGTGTTTTTAAAACCAGCTTTAATTTTGCCTAACTGGAATCATTATAATTCATTCATTCATTCATAAATATTAGTTCAGAAAGCAGAAAGTTTATATCCAACAATAAACTCTACCCAGTTAACCTCACTGTGGATGTCTATTTCTCATCTCATCTTCTTACGCACAATGAATATATTAGAAGAAAAAAACCAGTATAGGTTGTGGGTAATCACATTACAGAGAGAGAAATCAATCTTTATTAGACTATCGGCCCTTCTTCCGCCATCACATTATATTTTTTTATTAAATCCGAAAACGATCTAAGAAATTGTTCGTCGCTAATAATTCACCTTTATATAATTTTAATCTGAAAATTAGTAACATAAAAATATCAAAATTTGAACGCAATGATTTTGAGGTTTGTATTTTTTAAATAACCTAATGTATCTAAAATAAATATAATAATAATTATAATAACATCAATTTCTTCACAAACACGTTAATTTACATTAAATTAACACCCTTTTTAATTATAGCGTATATTCCTAACATAAACACATACTTAATTAGTTATTACCACTTCTCGTTTGTAGTTTAAATATGGCGCCTCTCAAGTGGCATCCTAGTGCTTAATTTTAGTTTTATGACGAAGCCAACTTCCCTGTTTGTAAATTCCTAAAAATATTTATGTTCCGCAGTGTTAGCATTACGTAGAATGCATTTCTTGCTTTCCGGCATATATTTAAGCCCTAGATAAGGAACGCGCACCTATTCTCGTCGTTGCCGGATTTATCTTCGTCTGATATCAGGCTAAATTTGTACAAGTTGCATATTATCACGTAGACGGGTCAGGGGTTACGGAACTCGACGGTGTTATTCACTCCACTGAAATGTGGGAGACTCTATAAAGGATTAAATTATCTTCTCATCGTGCAGCTGATGAATGCGTCTACGAAATTTAATAGAAATCCTTAATAAAATATGCGCATCTAATTTCATACCGTTCTGAAGAGTTCACAACAGATTTAATTGAAAATTAATTCAATATAAACTATGTTTAACTATTCTTATTCGTATAGTAAAGGATATGCTACGTTATTACATATATATTTACTTACTTTAAACTTTTAATTTACCTGGCGAACAAAACATCAATTTACTTATAATATACATATAATAGACAAATATATAATAATAGTGCGATATACTATAAAATAAAATAATAATATTCTGCACCTAAATTTAAAAAAGATTTTTTTTAATTCCCTCCAATATTACTTTTATATATAAATCGAGCTTAATTCTTATCATACATACTCATCAAAGTTGTTGTAGACAATAAATCCTTACATTGTTCTCAGTTTCTATTTCATCATAGGTGGCTACTTCCGGAACCATTATTAAAAATTCAGAATTATTAAAAATAATTAATTTTCTTAATTAATTTGCCTATAAATGTCCGCCCGTTAAGCTCTATATTTAAACTTGTTCGTACGCAAAATGCGGGATCGCTCATCCATATTATTATATTATAAATTAAATTAAACATCTTTGTTTAAAAGGAAATTAAAAATAAAATACATTATTTTTGTATACATAATTTCACAGTTTACATTTACATTTCTCTCTTAAACGAGCTATTATATTATATTATGTGAGAATCACATTATTATTCAACTTTACTATTGTACAATGTTGTAAATAATGGCACTACATATTTAATTAATTTTGCAGATGGCCTATAACATTAACAAATTATATATAAATAATCCACGGTTATTAAACCTTGCCATATGACAGTTCCAACCTACGTAAAATCGAAAGTTACCCGTCCAACTATGCATTACTTCCTACTTCCTACTTCCTTTTTGAATTATCAGATAAGTATCGATGTAAATAGAGGTGTGATTGAATGCTGTTTATACATGAATAAGAACACACAAAATATGGCCCAAAATTCTATCTTTCAATACATTCTATATATAATTTTTCGAGAGCTAGCTATTTGCTATATTATAAAACTTTGCATTCAAATTATTTAAAAAATATTCATTTTTATTGCTACAAATTACATCACATAACAACGTGAAAACATATATAATACATATTAAATAGAATATAATTGTAACTTGTTGGAAAAATACCTGAGATTCGGGGTACGAAGAGTACAGGCACCTTACTTTAATTTTTTCTAAAAATTATCCCTATAATATAAAAACGAAGACAATGTTTTGAAACCAACCGACCTGTCATTTAAGACAATTGTGCTGTCAGTGCATGTCGTGACAATTTTTTTTATTACTAACAGTTATGTTCGTCAAATAGGGACAAAAACAACGCGAGTGTAGGATAGTTGTTTCTATCGTTATCTTAGTTGCAACTACATAGTTAGAAGAAGAATAAGGATCAGGGCGAAAAAGGAAATAGTAACACGATCTCAGAGAAGTTGGCGAGATAGTTGATGCATAACTTTTTTAATTTCACCAAGTATAATTATATAATTAAATACTAATGAAATTTTCTAACAAATTATACCGATTTTGCTATCGCCCACGGGCTTAATATGTTATTTGTAAATTACCCCTCGTGAAATTCTTCCAATTAACAACTATTTAAATTCAAACATTCTTAGTCTTCATTAGTCTGAAATTACTTTTCATCTTAACGAATCTATCATGCATGTATGAGTAGGTAAAGAAATAAAAGCAGCTCAAGTTAATCGTACACATGACTAGAGGGCATCACAAGTATAATTATATCTGATCCCTTTGCCTACCGTATCTGCTTAACAATTAGTACGTTAATTCCGCCCGGGAAAAGTTTTCCCTGAAAATTATTTCGCTGCTGGAAATCCGGCCGATAAATTACAACCCTCCCTTCAATTAAATGTTATCCGTGCATACTGTAAGTTTAATTCATTCCCAAATGCATTTCCAATCGCGTTTTTATTTGGGTTTGAGCTGGTCCTTGCGCCTTTTTATATTTATTAATCATCCCCTCTGGGGCATTGATCACCCCATTCGGAATGACCTGTGTGTTTCGCAGAACTATATCACGGAAATATATGCGCTAATAAATCTATCGGGATATGAAGCTAGCAGTCTAACTTATTTAATTTATATGCGCGATACGTTCCATGGATCTTATGTACATTTCCCAAATGTATTTTTGATGAGGAACTTTAACCTATACATGAGCGCATGCTTAAGATATGAGGGGATATTCGCAGGAATTACGTTGGGAAATATTAGGGTACACCGGAATTTTGGATATGAGACGAGGCGACGCTGGTTATTGGGTATGTGAGCACCTCGCAGCTGGGATATGTATTAATATTATGATTTGAGCGAACTTCATTTGAGTTTAACTTAGTGCCTTTTGCATTTAGAGTGGCTTATAACAAACCAGACAATATTAATGCTTTACTGAATAACTGCAACTAAATACGACAGAGTAAATATTGTACATGTTTAATGTTATTATATTTAAAATAATTATTAATCCTAAAATAAATTTCTTTCTTTCATCGTGTATTGTATTTCCGATTAGTATATACAGAATTGCCTTATAAAATACGTAACCTTACACATAACGATTCAAAAGGGTTAGTGTTGTGTCCCAACGGTTCAACCCCACATTTATTATTTTATGTGTTTATTTTACCCATAATTCTCGGAAGTAGGACCGTTTTCCAAAATACCCCGATACAAAAAAGGGGTCAAGTAACTTTTTGCCGCTAAGATGTTACCGCGAAGGGTTTTTTCCGCCACGACCAGCCGAGATTGTACAATCCGGACAGTGAAATCCATTCAAAATCCGGAGCGCTGATTGGCTACGACGACAAATACATAAACCACCCCAAGAAAAAAGTCAACACGTTGGTTGTATATTATAGTTTAAATAACGCTACTGTTGGACCGACCCGGTTGGAAAATACACGTTGCGGCCCTATGTACCTAGATTGGAATCAAAGGACCTACACGGTTTAAATAAACCAGCTTAGGATAATTTAACCCCAATAAGTCTCGACACTACCGAAACAACTTATATTGTCCTCCGTTGACACCATACGAGTTGACTAGAACGATAGTAGGCGTGGGAGTCAACTCATGCTAGTAATATTTTGAAGACAGTCTCTGGAAGATAGCTCAGCTGTCATTTTGTTATTCTCATATTAAGATTCTTCTCAATTCAATCTCAATAATGTCCAGTTTGCAAGAATTACTAAATATAGTAGCTGATATGTTGATTATACATTTGAAGGATGATAATAACAAAACTAATTTATTTGACGCCATCTCGCATGGTCAAGTGTAAAAAGTCATCCTGAGTTCACTCGCTCCAGTCAACTGACTTTACAGTGTCTTCATGTGTTGCCACGGTGCGAGTGAGAATCAAGAGTTGCGTGGGCATACAAGCCAACCCACTTGTTCCAGTGTCACTGGATGCACCGGGCGAGCTCTAACTCATCTTCTCAACTCATCCCAATATTTTATGTCCTACTTCCTGTAGATAGCGCGTGATGCATTTGGGTTCATCCAGTGATGCCCCAAGCGTATGTCTAATTTAAAATAAATATGCTCCTACACTATCCAACTCGCGCACTTTTACTCTGTCACAATCATTTTGCTAAATCGAATGGTTTTATTCTCTTCAGTCTTCTAGGATGATGTTGGTTGTCAAGCAGTTGGGTTATTTCCGCATTGACATGATGGTGCAGCCTATTTTCATGTTTGGCAGCGATTCTTTTGATCTCTGCTTTGACATAAGGAATACCGAGGTCCCTGTGAATATCTGAGTTGCGTATGTACCACGGTGCATTTACCGTAGTGCGTAGAACTTTATTTTGGAATATTTGTATGTAGTTTATAATACTGTCTGTATTTTAAGTTTAGCTCAGTCTTTTTTTCTTTACATGCTCTTTCCATCGTAATTTCGCATCCAGTGTTATACCAAGATATTTTGCGTTATTTTCATAGGGGACAATAGTACCATTGATAGAAAGAGTCGGAGGATCCACTAGTTTTTTATTAGTAAAATTAACATGGATTGATTTTTGTTCGTTTACCTTTATTTTCCATTTTTTGTCTAGTTGGCTATCTTATCACAAGCATTTTGTAGCTTGGATGTTGATTGTTCGGCATTTTCCCCCACAACTATTAGGGCAGTATCGTCTGCAAAGGTGTCAAGTTTAACATTATGATTTGTAGGTCACTTGTGTATAGTAGGTACAGTATAGGTCCCAGTACACTTCCCTGAGGCACACCAGCTTTTATTTCAGAATATTCATCTCCTTGTTTTATTCTGAATAATCTATTTGTTATATACGATCTTAAGATCTCGACAAATTGAATTGGGAGCATTTTATTTAATTTATGTATTAGGGCATCACACCAGACCTTATCAAATGCCTGAGACACATCTAGGAAAATTGTTGAACATACTTGCTTTCCTTCAAGTGCTCTTTCTATAGCGTCGGTGATGCGGTGTACTTGGTCTATTGTTGAGTGGTTGTGTCGAAATCCGAACTGAAAATCAGGAATCAAGTTACTGTTTTCTATTATCCATTTCATTCTTTTAAGAAGAAGTTTTTCAAATAATTTCGATATAATTGGCAATAATGAAATGGGCCTGTATGATTTTACGTCGTTTGGCGACTTTCCTGGTTTTGGTAGCATAATTACCTCTGCCACTTTCCAACTATCAGGTACATGTTTTAGACAGAAGGCTGCATTAAAGAGGTAGGCCAACATGACTAATCATTTCCTTGGTAATTGTTTTAGGATTTCACCGGTTCTAAGATCAAAGCCAGGGGCTTTTTTGAATTCAGATTTGTTCTTATTTCTTCAGCTATTTCTTTTGGTGTAACGTGGGTGATTTCTTCTGATATTGGGTTATATGTTGTTTCAAGAACGATCTCTTCCTCCACTTGATTTGGCGTAAAGATGTTAGCTAGGTACTCTGCAAATATTATATATATATATATATATATATATATATATATATATATATTTATACTCAAATTATAAAAGCGCTTTCGTAAAATGTGTTAAGAATGTGTATCTTTATCTCACTGGCAAGAATTTAAAAGACTAGTGACAAATATAGAAGAAACTCCGCACGTATTTTATGATCTCTGGGGCCTCGTCTATTAGAAACAGCTTACTATTTTCTTTAAAATTTAATATGTTTGTGTTTCTTTTAATTCCAATCTAGGAACGCAACTTATATTTCCAACCGGGCCAGTCCGACGCCGGTTCCAGCCCAGAGGTTCATTAATTGCCTTTTTGATAGTCGCTCTATTCCAGCTCTGGTCCGGCCAGCCCTCGTTCTTTTCCCCTGTGGACACCAGTACGGGGCATTCTAGTTGGCGTAGGATATGCCCTATCGAGGTCCATTTGCTTCTTGAATGACTTCATTTGTGCCTCTCCATAATTCATGATTTCATATTTTTTTCAGGACAGAAAATTATGAAGGATGGATTTGTTGGTGAAGACTTGAATCATTTGCGTTCACGTTCATCTACCTTCCATGTTTCGCATCTATAGAACAGTGCGTCGTAGTTGAATATTCGAAGTTTTGTGTTGGTGCTGTATGAGGTGCTGGTTCAGATGTTCTTTAGTTGCCCCAAAGTCGCTTTCGCTTTTCGAATTCGTTGCTACACATCTTCGCCTCACTATCGTCTATTGGTGTGCTTCCTAGGTATTGAAATGTATCTACCTGTGCCTCTGGTTCTCCTGGCAGAATGTTCTCTAATTATGTTGATGTACATCTCCTTTATTTTATTTGCATTGATGTTTAGTCCTTTTTTAGTGCCTGCCTATCGGTCCATCTGTTTTCGCTTGTATCTCGTTTAGCTTGCGTGTTGGGAATACTAAGTACTGTATTAAGTAGTATGATGAATTGCAGGGGGGGGGGGGGCATACCCTCACGCCCACGTTGATCTCCTCGGCCAGCTTCTTTTTGTGCTTCACATTGTAGTTGAAGCGATGGTTGGATATTTTGAGTTCCAGCACAGTCCACATAAATTCGTGATTTACGCTGTCGAAAGCATTTTGGTCGATGACGCGGAGGTAAAGTAGAGAATTCCTTTTACTTGATTGTTCAATTAATATTCTCAGTGCGTTAATTTGTTCTACACAGGACCTATGTGGTCTAAATGCTGCTTATTGTGATATCCTTTCCATGGTCTCCTGTACGCGGAGGAATAGTATTGTCGCCAAAACTTTATTATTTGTTGAAGTATTATACCTCATCAGTTGTTACAGAGTGATTTGTCGCCTTTCTTCCGTAGTTTTATGTCTGTTATCCATTCTGCTGCCAATGTTTCCTGTTCCCGTATTTTATTGAAGATGAGAGTTTGCGTTTAGCTCCAGGTGCTTGTCCGTCTATGTTTATGATAAGTTTTCGAGTGGCAGGCCTTGGTTTGTCTGCTTCTTTATTATTTCATATAACGTTTTGGCGTCATCTCTGTTTGCATTCCTTTCTATCGCACTTGCAAGGTTTTTTGCATATCCCCGTTTGACGTCCTGAAAGCTTTTCTTTACCTCCAGGGTAATTTTACTGTAGTAGTCTCTGAAAGTTTGGTTTGTGGCTTCTAGCCTATCTTATAGGATCTTATTCGTATCCAGTTTTTCATAACTAAGACCGTCATCATTTTCTCAGTTTCTACCATATTTGTTCGGTTTCAAAAATAATAGTTTTGTCGAATATGCGGGTTATCAGTCATTTCCTAAACCGAGCAAAACATTTTTAACCAGGAAGAAATTGTTAGTGTGATAAACCATGGGGGGGGGGGGAATCCCTACGAAGACCACGAAAACCACAAGATTACAAACACCGTCAGAAACTCGTATTACTACGACCAGCACTACTTCAATTCCCAGTCGCGGTTCTGGAATCTCTCAAAGGTCGGGAATACAGAAGCCGGGCTTAATGATGGCACCGACATGTGGAATTGTGCCATGTGCGCCAGCACCAAGTGCACCTAGGGGCGCTATACCAAAAACCATCGGTTGGGTTGCTACCTTTGTGCTAATCAACTAGACTGGCTTGGAGTTTTCCTTTTCTTGGGGGAGAGGTATTTTTTGGTCTCTGAATGGATCGGTTATGTCGACGTGATTTTGGACACGAGAGCCTCGATAGGTTCTAGCAGGTGGTACCGCGTGCAGGTGATTTGCGGATCTAGGATGTTTTTGCTTCGTGCCTTATCATCACTAAAAGTAATAGTTATTTAGTATGTATATGTGTGTCGTTAAATTTCATTCTAGGAAAAGATCGCTTCCTAGTATGCTACTGGAATTCTTTGGCCTGATTGTTATGTCGTCTATTTGTGTAAAGGCAAATGCTACGTTACCGACGTGACCAACGGCATAAAGTATCTTCCGAAGTACCGTGGAGCGCTGATGTTCCAACTAGAATGCATCCTAACGCGTCACCTAGATGTCAACTTGGGTCTGCTGTTTGCAAGTCCGGCGTTTTACCGCTCGACTATGCGGTTTAGTATGTAATTTCTTAAATTCATCATCATCATCTTACACCCATTCTAGTTGAACGTAGGTCTCCTTCAACTTTTTTCAATTTGTTCGTTCTTGCGCTTCTTAGATTCAATTTGTTGTCACAAGTTTTATTTCGTGTGTCCATCGTTCAAAGTAGCCGCCCTCTGCTTCTCTATGTGTCTTGTCGACGTCCCCATTCATATCGATATTTTTGGTCTATCTTTCAACATGACCGCCCCAGTTCCACTTCAGCATGGTTATTCATTCTAATATATTAATAAGTTTGGTTTCTTTTCTAATTTCAATATTTGGGACTAACTTTCCGGGATAGTTATGCTGACCATTGCTGTCTACACAGCTCTCTCCGCTACTTGTAGCTTGTTGATAGTTTTCCTCGTTAATGTGTTATGTCGACCATTGGTGTCCACAGCTCTTTGCGCTACTTGTAGCTTGTTTGTTTTCCTCGTTAATGTAAGAGTGTCTGTTGTAGTATGTATTGAATAAAAACTTCAAACAGATGGTATGTACGCTTCAAGCACATGTTTAAGTTTCCCGAATGCAGGCCATGCCAGACCAATATTTCTTAGATTCGATTTCTTGGTGCTTATACAAGAAATATTTATCTATTCATTATATATTTATATTTTTTCATTATTAACGAACCGATATTAGAAAATGCTCTTTGGGGCGTTATTTATTTATAAGGCATAAGTATATTTAATAAAATTAGAAATGTTAAACTAATATTTCTTCAATTACAAAAATACCGACATTGTTGCAATAAAACAAGGTTATTTAAATATTAAGTGATTTGTCAATTTAACAACAAAAGTTAACCATACATTGGCAAAATATGTTGGCGTTCACTTTAGTAATAAATTATACACCACCCCTTATTTTGAATAGTAGAAAAACTACTATAATTATGTGGCTATGAGCCGTGAGGCTTTTCCGCCGGTCAAGGGTGAAGCTCATAGGAGTTTCATCACACGATATTTACCTTCACAAAAAAACTCTGAAAGGTGATTCGCGGAAATTCGCCCTGGAGGGATTCGAACTCAGGCCCCCCAATGCTCAGTACGAGATGGACAACGAATCTAACCATTCGGCCACTGAGCTGGTTTGAATAGAATTTTGCAACGTAATAAACGTTGGTGCAGTACGCTCTAAATCATTTATCCATATAGGCATTTTATTATTCAATTGCATTTTAAATACTGCAGTAAAGAAAAAAAACAGATATTAGCATAATTGTTATTCATATATGTATATATAGTCATGTTTTGAGGGATATTCATGTATTCACGTATTTTTACTTTTGTTAGGCCCACATTTGTATATGTATAGTCCATTTCAAGAGTATACCATTCATCAAATTAAGTAAATATGTTTTATTCTAAGTTGTTGATAGTCGCATAAATTTGCTTCCCGACCCGTTTGGTCTAGTAAGAAATCAAAATGCATTAATTACTGATAAACTAGCAACAGTGTCGTGGAATTTTATAAATTTATTACAGTACACACGCAATACGTAGACATTTCGAAGAAAAGGTTTGTTAATATTGCCATGAGTGTCAACAAATTGGATTTCAATTACATGAACATAGGGTAAAGGCGGACTAACCCTGAAATAAAAATAAAAAATCTATTTTTATGTTAGTACTAATAATCATAATTATAATAATAACATAAAAACGACTTTAAAAATTGTATATGAGGGTGAGTCCACTTTTGTTCTCAATGCCTCAATAGATCAGAATTAGATATTACAAAAACATGAAAGTAAGTAAAGAGAAGTAGCTTTAATTATAACTTAAAAAATAAGAAAAACATATTTTTAATAAGAAAATATTTTCAACTTCAAAAAGTCAGATGTTAGTGTGTTTTCGAGGGAGGATAGTTTTGTTGCCAAACTAGTTAGAGACTTGATCAGTAGGTATATCAGAATAATATCAAGTCGGACAGTTATTTAAAATTCTATTTTTAATTAATTAATATATGCATTATCTATGATAATAATAGTATGGACCCAGCTTATTGGCCGAGTGGTTAGAGGCGTCGTCCGTCTCGTACTGAGCATTGGGGAGCCTGAGTTCGATCCCCAGTGGAGAACGAATTTTCGCGAATCACCTTTCACAGTTTTTCAGAGGTTTTCTGTGAAGTTAAGGTAAATACCGGGTGATTAAACTCCTCTGAGCTTCTCCCTTGACCGGCGGAAAAGCCTCACGACTGATAGCCCTAAAAAAGATAGAAGTTTTTTAATATTATGGCACTCAAAAGATAATTATATTTATAGCTTTATTTGGCTCTTCTATCTCAGACATTTTCCGAACTCTGAACTAGGGCAGTGATTCTTAAAATGGGTGGCGCAGACAAAATTGATTACAGATCATTTAGGATGTTTTTCTACACATGCCCATTCGTCAGGGGGTCTGACATTTTTAAAAGCAAAAGGGGGTCGCGGACCGTAAAGTTTGAGAAACGCATTGAATAAGAATTACTACAAAATTTACCCCATCATAAAATCTATATCTAAATAAATTGACAAACTTAATGCAACATAAAAATATTTTACAACTTTGCGCGCTCATAAACCGGCTTAATTTTAAACTCCTGAAACCATATACTTTACCTAAATTAATTAAGTAATTGCAATGGCATCCGCTTATGAACTTTGTCGCATTTACTTTGCGTTAGTTAAAAGGGGAGACGAGTCCGTATTTGCATAGGACAATCATAAATATAAACCTGTAGTAGTTAAAGGCACCTGATAACAGTCGATACTTCAAATTAAACAGATATATTTCGCTCTGCCCTCGCCCATAAACATGTAAATTTCGGCTGCAAATCGATGGCGGTGTGCGACGAAAAAGCAAATCTAACACTGAAATTGCGTGACTAAAGCTAACAGAGCGGGCGGATTCCGAACTCTAACCGAATTTATAAAGTATGCAAATAGAACGGCAATCAGTCGTCTTAAATAAAAATTACACAGCACGCATTCGGCTGGAATGTAATATTTAAATTAACGCTCCGCAGCGATGTACAACTTTTCAGTTGGCGCAGAATTAAGCGTGATGATGAAAATTGTTCAAGGTTTCTTTTTTATTCCAATATTTTCTTAATGTAAAATTTATTTACACTACGTTGTCACTAAGCGTCATAGACACAGGGCAGGCAAAGATTAAGAAAATTACACAATTTAAGAAAAGTAGTTAATAAAATCATTAACAAATCGAAAATAAGATTTTGGCAGAAATTGAGGGAAATTTTAACGAAATATGTTTGTATTTTTCAGTTAAGTTAAAATTGAATATACTTCACTCTTTAACAATTTTAATTATTTTCAATTTGTTCATGCTACTATGATTTATTAGGACGCTGAACGTTTTATGAAGAATGTACGACCTTTTTTTACAAATAATATCAGCTTATAAATCTATTGTTTTTGTCAAATCAAACTGAAAGGTACTTTCATCTTTAAGTTCTCCATAGTAATATGATTATTAAAGTTAAAGTATCATTTTAATCAATAATGACAATTTACCTCCCGCGCAGTACTCCTATACATATAGTGTATATTATTAGGCACCTTACACGGTCAATAATACTGTCAATCCTAGTACTGTCAATATTTGCTTCAATCTTCCTTTTATATTTATCAAGTAATCAATTATCCGGAGAAAGAGCAGTGTTCTCTTCATTACATCATTACTGTACCTTACACGATGAGTAATACCGGCAACATTTTAGAATAAGAAACATTTTAAACATATTATCGTACAGTAATACTGTCATTATTCTAAAATATTGACAGTAATATTGATCGTATAAGGTGCCTTTATCAGTTGTGGCCAAACTTTTGTTCAGTGTGGGTGACCTGTTTTTTAAATAATAGGCGGCGATCTACCAACATATATATGTATTAAATAGTAATTTACAGCCAAAAGTAAGTTTAAATTTAAAATAATAATATATTATACATATTCAATATCAAGATATTTTAATAATAGAAAATAATAATTTCTTCTCACAAACAAATTAGATTTTAAGCTATTTTCGTTTATCACTGTGTGCTGCTTATAGCTTATTATTTCTTGTTCTATTTGTCGTGCAAGCCGCTTCCGATGCGCACAATTCTACGTACAAGCGGCGGACGACCGCAAAACTAGGAGCTATACAGCACGCCACGGGGCGACTAGTGATGTTAAACGAAAGCACCTATAGATAAAACAATTTGTTTTTTATTTTCTTATTTATAATGCGCCGGCGTGTGGTCGACTAGGAATAGTTAAGCGGTCGACTGATCGACCACTTTCATTTGATTAAACTTCGGATTTAAGTCTTTTCTTAGCTACTACTACTACTACTAGTAAAAATCCTCGTTCTAAAAAAAACAAATATTTCTTGATATTATAAATTGTTTAATGTTTATTAAGTATTTATTATCATTTTTCGTGGAATATTAAGGTAATAGCTTACTCAATATAGGCTATAATATTTTTTTTTAAACATTCTAATATAATAAAATATATTGTTATAATATTGAAAGTTAGTAAACATTTCTATTGCGGTTGTAACATGTTCTAAATTATATAATTTTAGTTTTTTTTTTCAATGCTACACATGTTAAATATTTATTCATAGTAACACCTTGTAATACGTATTTAGCATCAAAAGAAACGAAAATTAATAAAATTAATATTCAAGTTAGTTGTGATGTTTAGTAGTAGTATATTTTGTTTGTTGGCAAAGCAACAACTAAAGTTAAAATTGCTTTTATATTTATAGATCTCTCCTTGTCCGTGGCTATTAACATATTCCTAACAAAATAATTGATCAATATATTTGAAGCATCATTTCGTTTATTAGAAAACAAGTTATCTGTTGACAAATTAATTAAATCAAATCAATTAAATAAACAAGTTCTAATTAGTACTTCCGTGATGTAATACAGTAATTTAATTTCTGTGATTTAATTATAATATATATTATTAAATTTTTATAAAAGTTGATAATATTTAGAAGTTTATTAATTAGTTATTATATACTAAAAGATAACGTTGTTGTTGTTGATGAAATGATATACGATTTTGTCTTTTTTTGTGATAATTCAGGACTGTTTATAAACATTTAACGAATATATTTTTCAAAGTTAGTGATAAGAGACATATGAGAATAACAAAATAAAATCTGTATTTTTGTATTAGGCTAGAATCATATGCATTGTCACTAATTGCATCGGTGGGTAGGAATAGTGTAGTATCAAAACCATTTTCGTGCCAAAATGATTCAGGTTATTTAAATGTTGCATACAAAATAGAGCTGTCATATTTAGATATAATTTGGATACTTTACGTAACAATGTATTCTTGCAAAACAAAATAAAAGCTATTTTCCTCTGAAATTGCCCTTAATTGGATTCAAATACTTCTGCCCGTCTGTAGATTTTTTATAAGCCTATAAACTGGCCTTTCTATCAAGTACATGAAAAATTACTTATAATTGTCTGTATACAGAAACATTTTATGGTAATTATGTAAATTGCCTTTATAGTCTTCATGCTAAAATATAAATTGCAACTCGTAAATTCCATTGTTATTCTCATCAGTCACAGAACAATAATTTTAAAATCGCGTGCTCGATTTATATATTCTATTTGATATACATATACGCTTTTATTTTAAATTGAAATTCGCTATTGCAATGGTGCTTCATTATATTAAATTCGTAAAATAATGTACATTTTGAATATGATAAATATGAATATGACTGTTATGTCACTTGGAAACTGAAACTGACAATCAATTCATTTACCGGGCACTCGATATTTCGCTCGTAATTTTATTTGTAGGTACATATATTCATGTGCAGTGCAAATAATACAATTATTACAAATGTTACATATTATATTCTAAATATCTAATTAATTATTCCTATTATTAAAATAATAACACGGGATATTTCACAATATATTTTAAAAGCAATTATTATTGAAAAGCTCTGTAATTGCTGTAACAAAATTGTATATAATAATAACAATTCATTTATTAACCATATTGTACATACACACATACACGACGAGACATTACAATAAAATAAGAGACAATGGACTTGAATTATTTTCACTGTTAGGTATTTTATGAGTAACAATAAAACTAATCCTCTTTCTAGGCCTAGAAATAACAAGTAATTAACATATACAAGAACAAATATTTAACAAATAAAATATATAAAATTAATTAAAAATAAGTAAAGAAATATAATAACAATAATAAATAAAGATAAAATAGTAGGAAGGAAACAAAAAGATATATTTAAGGCAATTGGGAGGCAAATAAAGTTTTAAAAAATTAATTTTAAAACAAACCAGAATAATTACATTCATAGAATTTAAAAATAAAACCGTTCGTGTATTGTATCCAGGGTATATCATAAGCACCAAAACATAAGTTCGTTATTTTTAATCAGACTTCAATGAACTTAATGACAATGAAATTATTAATACAAATATTACAAAATTACTTTAATTAAGATTTTTCGAATTTTGCACTTTGTCGGTGTAATTTTTTCACGCAATACTGTTTGAAAAAATGCAATAACCTTTTTAAGTTTAAAGATAGGTGATTTATTTGTTAGTGTCTGAAACGAAGGTGATATAAAACTGATGCCTGTGTTCATTGTGAATTTGGCATACTTTCTCTATGCAAGACTTTGAAAAAACTGTGACAAGTACATTACTATATAGTAACTAAGTGAAATATCCCTCGCTAATTACTGTATATTTATCTGTATTTTCTATATAATTACTATTCAACTATTAAATATAAATAAAATGTGTGTATTTTTATCATTTTAATTTTATCTACAACGGATTGGTATATGTATAGAATTTCTTAAACACTTCATATGTGCTTCTAATGATCACTCATTAGTCATACCACCCACCGATATAAATTGATATTTCTAAAACTGTAATACTTCCCTTGATTAGGACATGGTATATAATCAATTCGAGCTAAATAGTGCTGAAAGTGTCCATCCCTTGGGGGGCTAGTTGGAAAATGCGCAGTCCGTCTCGTACTGAGCATAGAGATCAGGTCGCCCCCGTAGCGTGCAGTATCGCTCAGGTCCTGCGGTCGTGCGCCGTAAGGGCCGAGGTAGAATAGTGCGCATCGGAAGCGGCAAATAGAACAAGAGACATAAGCCCGTACCAGCCCAGAGTGATAAACGAAAACGGCTTTTGATACCATTGCAGCGCAGAATATTTATTCCAAAGGTAGTTGATGGACTCGCCAAATCCGATGAGACTTCCGTGTGACTATTTGTATTATTTTCCTCTCAAAATATTACCAAACGTATTATGGTGTGCAACATCTAAAGATAGTTTTAGACAAGACAATTTATTGACTCAAAAGTTAGTCAAGATGCGAGACAATTTAAATTATCTCGTATCAGACAGCAAATTATTTGAAATATTGAATTGGATTGTAGATTCAATGGAAAAATATAACGCGTTGTATTTGTCAAGGACAAATTTTATGGAAGGAGGATATATGAATGCATTTCTTGAACAACTTTTGAGACAAGAAATTGTTTCGTCTAAAACGACATTAAGATATAAATAGATACAACCATCCAACTATCGCGTTGTTTTTGTCCGCATTAGACGAACAAAACTGTCAGTAATAACAATATATGTCACAACATGCACTGACGGCAAAAAAGTCATAAATGACTGGTCGGTCAGCTTCAAAACATTGTCTTTGTTATTTTATTTACTTTAATTTACTCCGTAGCTTTTAGAATGTTTCGAGCCAGTATATATAGATATATCGAAATTATTTGCGAATTCTAATATTGCGGACAGATGCGGAAGATTATTTAACAGATACTGAAGTGTGATATAAATTAAATGAAAAGGAAAGCAATGAAAGTAATTTGGGGGAAAATAGTTAAAAATAGCAAAGAAAACCAAGAACTATTATAGCAACACTAAAAGCAATGAAAGAGATGAGAAAGAAGATACACAAGTGATTAAAAACAAGAAAGGGGACATATTAAAATAGTAGGAAGAAATAATAAATGGAGAGACTAGTTCCAAGAACTGCCAGGGGGAAGGGATAAGGCGAATAAGAGAACCCTGAGGGAAGAGATGAAATAATAAACATAGAAGAACTGAAGTAAAAAGGGAAGGCGCCAGGAAAAAAGAGATGATACACAACAAGGGAAGAAGAGGAACGGAATTGCTTTGTAAGATATTTAACAAAGCATGGAAAGAAGAACATGTACCACAGGAATGAAAGTTGCATGTATAACACTAATACACAAAGAAGCAGACAACAAAAACTGTAAAAAAAATATCGAGGAATAAATGTACTGATTGCATGTTACTACAATAAGACAGATGATACAAGCAATACAGGAAAAAGGAAGAATATTCGTAGAATTCATAAACAAGAAAAAGAGGTATCAAAAAATGGATGTTACAAAATAATAAAAGAAAGAGGAATTCTTGAGAAAATAAGAATAGTAGTAAGAGAGATATAAGTATATCACGAGAATGCAGTCATACTTAGAAATAATACATCAGAAGAATTCACGGCACATATAGGATTAAGACAAGGAGGGGCATATAGTCCTCAATTGTTTATATTATTTGTGAACGATTTAATAAGGAAATGTGAAATGGCATGCAGTAAGTACACAGTAGGTGACACAAAAATTGAGATAAAAGAGGGAGAATTTGCGGACAAATAAATAGATGCATGCAAATACCTGTGAATGCTTAGGCCCAATTCACACATAAGCGGCGTCGGGCGCAGGCGAGGCGCAGGCGCGACGTTGCACGGGCGATTGTGATGTCCATACGCAGTGAAGGGGTGGACATTGCACCTTATGTATACGTAGAGGCGGCGTGGAAGAGTTATGCCTTTCGCCTCTTCGCCTATCTTGTCTTAGGCGAAGAGGCAAGGACGCGGTACCGGCGCTGCGAGAGGCACGACACTTCAAGCTCCCTCTATATAAACATGTGGTGCAATGCCCACTTAGGTGACGAGGCGCGGACATGCCTCGTGTTTATCTCCGCGCCGGCAACGCGTCTTTGCCTAAGACACGGTAGGCGAAGAGGCGAAAGGCATAACTCTTCCACGCCGCCTCTATGTAAACGTAAGGTGCAATGTCCACCCCTTCGCTGCATATGGACATCACAATCGCCTGTGCGAAGTCGCGCCTGCGCCTCGCCTACACCGCGCCTGCGCCCGACGCCGCTTATGTGTGAATTGGGCCTTACAGAGGCGACAGGCAAGTATGCCATAGAGATCCACAGCATAGTAGAAAAACAATGAAGTTGTATAACACAATAAGCAGCAAATTCATAAACAAAACAGAAGTACCAAGAGATACGAAAATATTCAAGGATATTAAATAGCAGACAAAGAAACAAAATACAGGCAGTGGAAGTAGATGAGGAGTATTAGAAGAGTAACACAGGAATAAAAAGCAAAATATTAGGATTGAGGATGTAAAAAGAGAAGTGAAAGTAACGTCGAGAATATAATTCATAGACGAAAAGCAATTTTATCAAATTTGATAATTTCTTTCTTTATTATCACACTCCGCCTATTTGCATACAGCAGAGAGATTATATGATCTCGACACTTGTTATATCATTCTACTATTGCTACGGGTTGGATTGAGGGCCAGAAACAAGTATTTTCAAACATTTATTTTCAATTCACTATGTATATTTAGAGCATATTTGCTCCATATTGTTGGAAAATATAAAATTTAGTAAAAATATTTATAAAAAATCTATTTTTATATTAGTAGACATTGAAAAATAACTTGTTCTTAGTAACCCTACCTAGACCCTACTTTCCATTTGATCTCTACATTTTATTCTTTTATTTCTTATTGCTGGAAACAATCAATATTCCAAGTGTCCAACAAAAAAAGTATGTTCAATGTTCTTGTGTTCATATATTAACTAAAAAATAGTTATCATGCTACAATACAAACACGAGCGTCATCTTTATAACGTCCGCAACCAACAAGACTTTTATGTCTTAAGAGGTTTAGGGAAAAGTTATATATATATATACATGTTACATTTGTAAATAATAGCGAAAATTGTTAATAAAGATCTATTATTATTATTAATAATTATCAGTAACATACAAAATCTGTAGGTGCTACAAAATAAAAACCAAAACAGACAAATAGTAAATATATCCTGAAGGTTCCAAGTAAATGTTCAATAAATTTTAAGAAAAACCTATATTTTATAAATATACCCATCCTCCCTCTTATTCCTTTCTACTCTCACCCACTTCCTCCCCCACACCAGAGTTTTGCAGATTTCCAGACTCTTCAGAAACCAGCTTTGCAGTCCATACAACAATATGCTTTACACACGCATCCCCTTACACGCTATTACTAGGTTACCATCTCTCCCATTTCCTGTTCGCAATCAAGTCATTCTCACCTTTGCTTGCAACTACTCTATATACTTTCTCTAGTTGGTTTTTTCCACATTCGTTACTATCACTCTCTTATCAAGCTTCCCATTATATCGAACATCTCTTGCATCTCTCCCACTCTCTTGGCCACACGCACTACAACATACGCATATACTAACATTACACCTTGGTTATTGCTACCACAACCTCTCCCGCTTACCTTACTCCAACTCACTTGTGTACAGTTTGTATATAGGAGAAGACTTAAGGAGATCACTGCCTTACTTCCACATTAATTTCAAATTTCTACAACACTTTTCCATTCACTATAACTTGACCCACAAATCTTTGTATATCCTTCTCACCCATTCCACTGCTTACTTTTCCATTCCTAACCTTTCAATACACTCCACTAGCTTACCCCTAGGAACTGAGTCATATAATGTTTTCAGATCCACAAATACCGCATACGGTCTCCCTTTGCGCTCCAACAGTTTCTCCCCCATTCGGGCTAGCGTGAAAATCTGCCCCAATCGAAAATTAAAATATAGATTGATTTACTAAATAGTAAAATAATATTTGCTACTACCCTTACTATGTGGCATTCCATTATATAAACGAACATACCCTTTAGAATGGCCTACATGGGTTGAAACGAGTTGCGTAACTATCGTATTAAACCAGTGTTTCAAATCGTTTGGTCCGGATACCCCTTTTTATGTAAAAAAAAACAAAGGATCCCCGAAGAATGGTTGTCTGTTGAAAAAATTGAGAATCACTGTATTATACGATAAAATATGAGTCGTAGAAAACAAAGAAGTTTATTTTTCCTAACTAAAATAGTTAAAAATTTATATTTATAAATATTGTGTATCGGCAGAACAACCCGAAGATCGATAGCCAGTTACAAAATGTAACTAATACAGTAATCACAGCTGTTTTGTGTATCATCAGTGTGGATATTTTCTACTACGGTTGGAATTATAAACAGTCCACTTGCAACAAGAGTAATTGTTGTTGCAATTTAGTTACAGGAAATCATAATTCATTCCAACAATAATGCAAAAGTAGTTGAAATCATCCACAAATAACAACTAAATACGATGTGTTGTATAGATTTAGGTCAAACAGCGCGCGCGGCCTGAACCCTATTCACTCCCTTAATTTATAATGCCTGAACACATACCCCAGGGAGATGATGGAAGAGATTGTGTGTGTACATGTATAACAACACACATCATAGAACTTTTTAAAAATGAGCATGCAGATGTGCCGTGCTGCAGTGCAAACAATAATATTCCCGGATTAATTAGATTTTGCCAATGCACAGAGGAGGGTAATTGCTTTTCCGCTTGAAATCTCCACAGAATTTTTCAAATAGGAGAAATAATTTAAATTATTAAAACCATACAGGAAGGATGGAAATGAATAAAATATTAATTAATGTTGGTTTTAATTAAAATGTGTGTGATGTGCAAAACAATTAAAATGTTTATTAAAATCATTGTTACATAGGGAATTTCCGAAATGGGTATAAATATTTTAACTGAAACATTATTTCTCTAGACCAGTGTTTCTCAAATTTATTGGTCTGCAACCCCCTTTTGCACTTAAGAATTTTAAAGAACCCCGTGATGAATCATTAAAAAACATCCCGGATGATCAGATGAAACATTTTCATGCGATTTCCTACAAACAGATTACAGAAACATATACTTAGTTATTATTTTTAATTATTTTATATATTTAAACTATTGTAGGAAATAAAACACATTATTATTATCTGTGATAAATTTTTTCGGTGTCCCCTCAAATATTATTCCCGACCCCCACTTTGAGAATCACTAACTTGTGCAACTGGGCGATTCTGAGTAATAATAGGGAGGAAGTCGGCTCGATAGCGAAGATATAGAACATTTGAAATACCACGATTCCAATAAATAATTCTATAAAATTTGTCTGCATTATGTCCAAAATCTTCTCTTATTGTTGGACATGGTTAGTAATCCAGATCCATCAAATAACTCAAAAGTTGTTATTTATTATTTTTAACGTGCTAGATGTGAAATTGAATTGAGCTTTTAGCAAAAACTATGTAACGGAATGGCATTGAATTTTTACTAAGACTCTAGAGCAGGAATGGCGAACTTTTATTGAACTTTGTACCATTATTTCTAAAGAAATCTTTAATGAGGCCATGTGCTAACAAACATGAGTGATGAATGGGGAAAAATAATACAATATCAACTTAAAACTCTTTATTTTCGAAAATATATATTTTGTACTGCAATATTAACTATGTTTATTTAGAAGATTAGATTAATGCGACTTCTGCTGTTGCAGAATACAAACTGAACTGGAGTCATTTGCCAAACGGCTTCTAAGTGAGTCTTTAATGTCTTTAATTCATTTTTGAAAATAATGACTCGCAGGCATAGGTAGATAAATTGTTTCGATTAGGTGCCTAAATTCCTTAATTAATGCCGTGCCCAAATTATTTCGTGACGTGCCATTGGTTTGCCACCCCAGCTCTAGAGCATAGGTTCCCAAACTATTTTGCCTACCGCCTCCTTTTCAGATGAAAACTTACTCACCACCCCCTAAAAATATATTTGCTTGCTTTGAGGGTGAGATCACGTCTATTCGTATGATGCGAATTGTAATATTAGCTTGAGCTTTTACAAAAAAATTTGCAACAAAATGGCATACAATTTTGATTAGTTATTAAAACACTATATTTTTGGATCTTAAACTTATTTAGTAAGATGTGATGACCTTCTACATTCTATAACTACGAATTATGGTTATCAATTTTTACGAAATAAGTTTCACAGCCAATATTATTGTCTTAGTAAAACTTCAATGCCATTCTGTTGCATAGCTGTAGCTAAAACCTCAATACAAATTCACAACTGACACGTAAAAAAAAATAAGTGACAACTTTTGTGTTCTTTGATGGATCTGTATTACTAGCCATGTCCAACAATAAGAGTAGATTTTGAACATGCTGCAGCCAAATTTTATAGAATTATTTATTGGAATCGTGGTATTTCAAATGTTCTATATCTTCGCTATCGACCCCAATGCCTCCCTATTATCACACTCAAAGTGGGGGCTCACGCAAAATGATGATTCCAGATTATTCGATATGTTTTTCTACACATACCTATTCTTTGGGGGATTTTTGTATATCATGTGCGGCTCTTCCGAAATACAACTGACAGTGATAAGTTATTTATGGAACCATTTTTTTTTAATATTTACAAATGTTAAAAAATATATAATTGTATGTCTCTGAAATATCGAAATTGGCATTAAATAGCATGAAAACTCCGTTGTGGGTGAATCGCCTTTCACAGTTTTTCTGTGAAGTTAAGGTAAATACACTCCTCTGAGCGGAAAAGTCCTCGGGCTGATAAAGCTATAAAGATTTTTTTAACATGAACTAGTAAAACTAGTAATATCGTGATCATTATAACTTTAATCGATGGGCCGATATATTGCTAATATATACAAAATTGCGGATAAAACATCTTAAATTGTGTTTTTATGATATACAGAATTCAGTAAGAAAACTAGAAACACTGTAGTATTTGATTGTGACTATAATGCTCAATATATTGCTAATGAATAAGCAAATTTTGAAAAATATCAACCAAGGGATTTTCGACTTTTGTTTTATAATCCGTTATTTTTCTCTGTAGTCATATACTTTCTTTTTGATTGTCTTATTTGTTACTAGTCTTACTTCTCTCTTGGTTTGCTATAAATGATTTATATATTGCAAAACAAAAGTATATTCTGCTGCAAAATATCCTTATATAATTAATCTTTATATCATTCAAATTTATTACTAGCAAATTTTTGGTTTATTTTGCCGAATATATATTATTTTGTTCACAAACATAACATAACGGTTTGTTAGTATGCATTCCCACAACCGTCTCGGCAGTAATTATCATATTCAGGTACATTGTCATATTCTGATAGACATCGGTATTCACAGCACGAAAATAATCGCGGACCTTTGTATAAATTTAATAACAATATGCGACTCAAAAGTGTATCTGCCAAAATGTTACTTCCGCAAATATTAAAGTATACGCCAAATGAATAATTCAGTCATCACTTATACTTGCAAATTGTTTTGGGCTCGTTAACTCTCTACGAAAAGAGAATTATTATTTTAGAAGATCCCAGCAGGAGATAATAATATTAAATAAATTCATTTATATAAAATTACTCTAACTTATCTTCTTTCAGTAGAACAATAGTTTTGTACAATTGTAGCTTGCTAGCTAGCTATTACAGCTTATTTAGGTTGAGATGTATATTTCTTTGAATAATGCCCTTCCATTTACGAGTTCACAATTGCAGGAGTCCTGGACATTAACGAAGCGCATAACGCGAGCACAGCGTAAGAACAGGGTGCATTCTGCTTCATACTAATTGCCACAGGCACTTAGCCTAGATTTTAGCACATAAAGATCCATCTAATCAAGATATAATAACGTATTTGAACACGCACTTCACTACGTTATTACGCTATTAGTATAACTTACTAACTCTGATACACCATCTTAAGACTACTATATTATCTTATGTCGCAATTAAATTAACATTTTATAAAATAATAAAAATTCCAGGATACTTTTTACTATTTGTATTTATTGCACACACAAATGGGTTTGTGTCATAATTAGTAATAAGAACTAAACGATAATAATTAATAAATTAAACAGGATTTTCTCACTTGTTTAGTGATTAAAAAAACAAAGAAAAAACTCGTTTTATTTATTAATTATAATGAATTATTACAAAGTAGACGTGGGAAGAACCCATTATTTAAATGATAATATTATTTAATGGTCCAAAATTAATTTTATTTTTTATTATATATCAGCATTTTTTCGGCCTTTATCTAATATGTTTAAAACAAAATTAAACAAAACCTTTTATATTCATTGATATAATGAATGAAATAATAGTAATTTAATTATCTTATATCACCTTCTAATTCAAATTTAATAAAATAATAAAAAAACAAGTCAATGCAGAATACTTATATATGTATTTATTGCAGAACATGTTTTCAAAAATTATCTATAAGGTAAAATTATATGTGTAAACATGCCCATTTGTATTTATTGATGTTCATAAATAATTGTAACATGTCCATAGCAAAACAAACTTATATGTGGTTAATAATTTTGTATCTAGGTTGTTTACTTACAAAATGTTTATGTTTTATTGTATATAATTATATTTTAAGGTGAACTAATAAAAAGTATCTATCTATCGATCATATATCTATGTAATTTACAGTAATATATGGTTTGTACATAATTATTATTTATTAGAACACCTTCTTTTTTAGTTTCCAATCAAATATCGGCCGTTATGCTAGAATTGTCAGTACAGGGACATAATTGAATAATAAAATTGTATTTAGTGTACTTACGGTTTGCGAGTAAAGATCAATATTATTTCACAATTCGCGCCTTAAGAAAAGTATAGGCGCCTGCCCTTAAGTCCAGATTTGAAAATTTGTTTATTGATAGACAATTATTCTTATACATACCTAGTGGCGGATTTAACAATTGGCCACATAAGGTGGGTTTACACTGACATAAAATAAGAAATAACACTAATGATTATTTTTGTATTGTCGCTTGCATTTTGCAATGAAATCTATCCTTATACGGCTATCAACCCTCAGCTTTTCCACCGGTAAAGCGTAGAAGTTTTATTACGATACTTACCATAACTTCACAGAAATTATACTAGTATTATGTACAAATTCATGTTTACCCCATAAAATTGTTGTAATAACACCCGAGAAATCGGAAGAAATAAGTATTGAATTGTTCAGGAGACTACTTTCAGATAATTCATTTTAAAGGATAAATAAAACGATTTTTACTTTGTTTTTATCACACTAGTGACACTTTGCAACTAGTTTTGACTAAGATACAGTCATTTTCATTATAAAAACAAAGTAAAAATCGATTTATATATCCTTTAGAAGAAATAAGGACTATTCTGCACTGTTTATGCCACTGCTATTACTATAAACATTGAGGACTTATTATTCGGCTTTGCAAAAGATCAAAATCTCAAATGCTAACTTTAAATTTAATAATCGAATATTAATAAATAAACAAGATATTTTCTGTTATATTTTTTATTATGACAAAATTAACGGATAATTTTATTTTGTCAGCACAATCGGTCCAAAATTATATTTATTTTTATTTGTATATCAACCCAAACGCACCTTTAAAGTAAAGGTCGTTTTAGACAAGACAATTGCTTAGCTCAAAATTTGTTCAAGAACTGAATTCTGACATACAATTTGTCTTTGACAAATAGAACGCGTTTTATTTTTCCATTCGATCTACCATCCAATTCAATATTTCAAATAATTTGCTGTAGATACGAGACAATTTAGATTGTCTTGCATCTTGACTAACTTTTGAGTCAAGAAATTGTCTTGTCTAAAACGACCTTAACGATATTCGGTATTAATAATTCTTTGTTTACCATCCCTATACTTTGTCAGACAATTATTCATATGATTCGTGAAACGTCTGCAATTGTAGGTTCCCAAAGAAATTTGATTTCTTAAATAGGCACTTACAAAAGAATGCCAGCTTAATAGTGGTGGACCTCACAAATTCCGTAATTACCCCCTACAGTCGCTCCGAATATATGCATGGGAAGAACTTATTTAATGATCGTTAGTTTTGTTTTATTATTGCGGGTAGAAAATATTTTCGGCATGTTCTTTTTTTCATTATTGGTATGTCGCGTGTTGAAAACGATTGGTCGCTGGCGAACGTTATAAAGCAATTATTACCGTACGGGTCGGGTCGTATAGAGTTGTAACCTCAATTACTTTTTATAACCTTACGTAAACGTACTTTAATTTATTTTATTAATAACTCGAGCAATAACAAAGCTTTCAAAATGTTATTAAAGTATCGTTTGATGTGTATTACAAAGAATATTATTGTAACGGGTTATACAGCTTGGATACGCAAATTATTTTTTAGAGCTACACAAGTAAGGCTTGACTGTATAAAGGCGAGGTAACTATAACCCGTGAGTATATTGTTAGATGTTGCATAAATTGGTTTTTACTTTCCATTTATATGCCTCATGTACATCTGTTTATATATGGCAACGTCATTATATGTCAAAGTTGACGTTGGAAATTAACTCCTGAGTTATCTGCTTATACAACCGAGCCTATATCTACCAAGGTATATTTCTAAGATTCTACTATTTAGAAATCTTGTATTGTCGTTTGCATTTTGCAAGAAATCCAACTTTATACGGCTATCAACCGTAAGATTTTCCGGCGATAAAGCGGACATAAGTTTTTTCACCCTATACATTTTTTACCTTAACTTCACAGAAATTATTGTAGCAAAAAAAATGTTCTCTCTTTACAACCATTAACCCGAAGGATTTTCCGCTAGTAAAGGGAAAAGCGTAATTACCCGGTATTTATCTTAACTATAAACCTCTGAATGAGAGGTGATTCACGAAATTTCGCGCATAACAGGGTTTGAATTATCGCTACCCAATGCTCCGTACGAATATGACTTTATTCGATAGACCCATATACTGCTAATATATTCGAAAAGTTTGGAACATATTCACAAAAGACATAGATCCATGGCCGAGTGGTTAGAGGCGTCGTCCATCTCTTACTGAGCATTGGAGAGTCTGAGTTTAATCTCCAGCGGGGAAAATTTTCGCGAATCACCTATCACAGGTTTTCTGTGAAGTTGAGATAAATACCGGGTAATTACACTTCTCTGAGATCCTCCCTTTACTAGCAGAAAATCCTTCGTGTTAATAGTTATAAAAAGAGAAGATTTTTTTTACTAGAATAATTCCTGTGAAGTTAAGGTAAAGAATGTTTAGGGTGGCAAAACTTCGCTCCGTTATATCGGTAAATACCGGGTGATTACATTCCTCTAAGCTTCTCTCTTGACGAGCGGAAAAGTCTCGCGGTGTTTTACATTTATAGAGGGACGTTTGAAATATTTAGAATATTGCAGATAAAACATATAAAATTGTGTTTTTATGATATACAGACTCAACATTAAATAACATGAAAACTAGGAACACGCAATATTAGATTATGACTGTAATGGTGTGATTGTGGCTCAATATAATGCTAATGCATGATCAAATTTTGAAAAATAGCTATACAAGGATTTATACATAATTACAAATTTGCGGTTAAAATATACAAAATCGTAAATCGTACACATTTTGTATGCATATATTAAACAAATTAACAATAATTGTACAGTAATAAATAAGTAGTTAATTATTTATAGCCTTTTGTATTTGTTTGTGCGCGCAGAATATTGTTTAGTCTGGAAATAACCTACCTATATAGAAAATTTAATATAAAAATTGAAAATAATCCAATATTCAAGATTCCTCAGGTGCGCTGGTGGAATGTGTTTTTATTGCTTTATCGTGGCGTGTATTATATAAGCATTTCGTTATTATATCTACCCCCTGTTATCTCCGCAACTGCCCTTTTACTTTATATATAGGGCGGTTAATCTGTATTCCACGTGCTCGGATTTTTATCATCAACGTGATCCGAATGCTTATCGCAGGTGTATGTACTTATGCGTTCTCTTCTCTTTTCAGATTAACTTGAGACTTATTCTTGTCAGCGGTAAAACAAAGGAGTTTCTCTTCAGTCCTAGCGAATCGGCGGGGGATATTGCACAACATGTCTTCGAAAATTGGCCTGAAGGTAACATTCTACGTCCAAGCTCTTTTGTATGCATGCATGTTTATAAATAATAATAAAATGTCTGCAGCCGAGCAGAATCATATACGGCTGCCCTACAATGTTATTTATTCTACAGTAATACCGTACACGTTGTAAAGTAATATCATTTTTGTGTATATACATTATTATTTATTCAAACATTATTTTTTGGTCTCTTTTTTAATCCCTTATATGGATTGTTAGCAATTAGCACCGGCACAATTTAATTTACGGTACTTACGGTTTGCGAGTAATGCTGATATAACACAAGAAATAAAATAAGAAATAAAACTAACTAAATTAGTAGAAATAAGGATGATTTTTGACCGTTTAAACTCACAAAATACACGTAACATTTAATTCTTATTATTTATTTTGTGACAATAACCAATACAAACACTAATTCACTTAATTTATTCCTTATCTCAGTATAATTGTTAAATCCATCACTAGGTTCCTTTGAAGACAATTGTTTGCCAATAAATAAAAACTTCAAATCAGAATTTTACTTTCACAATTTCGCAATTGGAATACGATTTTGACAAACATTCAATTAATATTTGGTGTGGTGTTTTCAATGGGGGGCTACTTATACAAATGTTGTCGCATCATATAGAATTAAGTTAGACGTATTATTTTTAGAAAATCAAGTGATAGATTTATTGGACAATGAATTAGAAAATTTGAACGAAAAGAAAAATGATTTTTTCATAACCTAGTTACGTTTATACTACTACTCAGAAAACCTTTATTTACATATTCTCATTTACAATACAATATAATATATATAAGTTACTCTTAATACAAATCACTACATTATACATACCCCCTACGTTATCGCGAATTACCCCCTATGCTATCCCGAATTACCCCGTTCTCTTTATAATTTTTCTCATACACTCACTGTCTCTCCCCTCTTCTCCCAGTATAGATATCCATTCCGCCTTTGACCCCGTGCCCCATTCTGTCCATCTCATACCTTGGCACAATCTCCAATACTCATCGTTATCATCCCCCTCCACATACAGTCAACACTTTCCTCATTCATCCAGTACCGGCTTCGCTTTCTCCCTCCATACCTATATCTCGCAATCATCCTTTAAGTACCCTCCTGATGATCAATCTTTCCGAGATAAAAAAATACCCCCTTTCCCATGCACTTGGAGCTCTTTATATATTCTATTATATATACCTTCTTTTTTTGCTATAGGGGAGTGGGGGGGTTATGTGTTTACGCACACCGGATACTTCTCGCCGGATAGTGTAGGACTCGCCCCGCAGTTCGATGCAGGGAATACCGACTAAACCCTCCCGGCTTGAGGGGAGGATTATAATAAAATCTTAATATACTAGCGCCATCTATAGGTTGAAGCAGTAAACAAAAGTTCAACTTTCATCGCCCTGGTGTGGCACCAAGCGGGCTGTTGTAAGCCTCTTTCGTAGTGCGTCCGCTAGCTCATCCCTCTCCCTGGCCCACTAATCACAGGTCTTCAACGTGTGTCTTAGTTACGTCGTCTTCCCGATCCTTTAAAGGTATTTCTGGAAACGCCCATGTCCGCTGAACACCTGGGTGATCCAGTAATCGGTCTGTCCATGTTGCCGATCGATCCATTCCCGAACGTTTGGGATGAGCATCGTCGTCCACCTTACCTTTATCCCATCCTGCCACATCCTCTGCCTATCTATGAGCGCGATCTCCCTGGCAAATATATCTTGGGCCTTCTTCGGAGGCGTTGCGCCTTGCTTAAGTTCGTAAGCGGTTTTCCTTGCCATCTCCCGTAGGTCTGCCCGTACGGCAACAGGCACGACATCCACCGTGTCTGTCGAGACTCTCAGCGCGCCCGTCAGAAGCCATGAGCGTAGTTTCTGTGCGTTCCTCTGTGTTGATACGCCAACCGGGCTACTGTGGATAGTAGTCGCCTCTTGGTCTGGTGCTATTGCGTAGTTCATTCTCGAGCCTGTCGGGAAGAGCGCGGTTATGAGTGCTGCTGCTTCGCCTTCTTCCATTGCGCTCGGTCCTGGAGATCTCGCTCTGAGGCTCCCTTTGACGAACTCGGGGAATCTCCAGGGGTCACCCTCCACTTCCTCGCTCAAGCGCACCCAGCAGCGGCATTGGCTACACTGGATGGTGACTCGGAATTCTTTCCTCTTTGCTTATAAGTTCAAATAGTTGGATTTTGCCCGCTGAGCTTCCCCAAACGCGCGCCATGTTGGCTTCCCTCTTCAACTGTGCCATCTCCTCGCACCACCAATAGGCCGGGCGTTTGCGACCATTCTCCGCGCCTCCTGGGGCGTCGCAGGCCTCCCGTATTTTGGCGACCAGTCTGCTTGCCGTTTCCTTAGCTCCCGAGATACTTATTTTGGTTATTCTATTATACATGCTGAACTCTTATGTACATTTGTCTCTCTCGTCCACTTCGCTAAGTGTTTCTTTCACTACCTCTTCTAGCTATTCACTCTTGTCACCTCCCTTTCTGACTAGCCCACACTCTCATATAGTTTTCTCCTATCCTCTCCCATTTGCCACCTGCTGAAATATCTCTCTTACAATACATCCGCCTCTTCTCGCTTGCACATTCTTTTCACTACTTCCACCCTTTCCTATCATATCTTCCCCCTGAATCCTGCAGTACAATGTACGCTGGTCTTGATCTCTACACTCCCAGTGAACTTTTCAGATGTTGTTGCTGGACCCTCTATTTCCCATTCTCCATATTTCCGCCACACCCTTCCGCCCCGTATAACAGAATGCTTCTCACGCATGCCTTCCAGATCATCATTTCGCCTGAAAGGAGTTCATGAACCTCCTCCCCCACACTATCCACAAAATATGCGCCGCAATTGCCGCTCTGGCACTATTCCTGATATAGACATTTCTGTTGTTATTTTGCGTGCATATGAACAGATATTTGAACTCTTTCGTCCTTTCAATTCCACCTCCATTCCATTTAGACGTCTGTTTCTTATGTCTTCCTCCCTTTTGACACACCATAACTTTGGTTTTACCTGCATTCACGATTAGTTCTCTCTTGTCAAAGAAGCTCTCTAATCTTGCGCTCATCTCCTTCAGCTCCGCACTTATTCTCGCCATACATACCACATCATCCGCATATCCTATCAATCAGCACTCCCCATGCGTGTCCCTTTCTGAACATCTCTATGTCCCCTATATGCAAGTTAAACAAAGCCGAACTCCGAGGGCATTCTTGTCGCAGCCCCAATGTGGTCACAAATACCTTCGACGTCTCCACTCCCACCCTTACCCTGCAGATGGTAGTTTGGACCTTACGCTGTATATTTTGTTACTACACTTGGCATTCTCACGGACCTGTTAAGGAGAAAGGGAGTATCTTTCTCCTTAACAGGTCCGTGAGAATTCCTCTGTTCACACTACCGTGTGCTGTCTTCAGGCCTACAAACAGTGCATACACCTTTTCCCCTGCCGGCCTGATTCATTAGTTCCCCGTTTCTTACGAGATCCCTCTTGATATTCCCGGAACATTATTTTTTGAACTAAAAAATGATAATTTTAATTTTATAATTTTAAATGGTGTATACAAATTTAGTATTAAATTTTTTTGCATGGCACTTACGTACGATAATTAGATGCATTTGTGCTGGTTACAACCTTCCGCGGCGATCTCGCGTATGTGATCCCATCCTCTAAAATATAGTTACTGCCAGATAAAAACAGTATAAATTTTTCATCAAAGTAGTATAAGCTCAACATAATTACATAATGTTCACGGTACACAAATAAAAATATCATCACACCCTTAAATTGCTTTATGTAAACGTATTTATTTTATTTATATATATTTTTTATAAATATTTCATCTATTGCTTTTTTTGTGGGATTTTATTAAAAGTCCCCTAAAACGTACGCACATGACAGAATTTTTCGATTACCCAGTATAGACCTGCAAATAGAAATATATCATACTATTTTTATTGAATTATAAACATTAATTAAACATGCCACAGTAAACACCCATAATAAACAAATATCCTGCCCCAGATATTTAAAACCATATTTCCCCATTAAAATTCGGTTCGTGTATTCGCCATATTTATTATGCCAATATCGATTTTATATTAAGTCATGCAATAATTCACACTACGTGCGCCACGGTATATAATTTATAAGTTTAGCGTATATATTTAAAACGTACCTAAATTCGGGGGGAGGATAAATTAGTAGCACAGTGCATACATGTAAACACGGGGCGCATACACAATACATATCTAATCAATTATTTATATGACGCACAGAATTAATATTCATGGCAAGTTCTGGCATTTGATAGACCCATTTATAAACTAGAGATACTAGGAGTAGGCAGAGTGCATAATTCTGCATTATTATTACCCCAATAATGTGTAGATTTATCATCTTTTTACAAAAAGAGCGCATGAAAAATCGCTGCTACATTAATTATTCTTTATCGCGGTTTTCCTTTTGGTCGCCGCCGCGGCTTTTATGTAACTGGTAATTTTAAATTGGTTGTGATAACCTCGTGCACTGAAAGTAATTTATTTATTTGTGGATTATATGTTTGACATGTACAAATGTATTGGCGGTTGCTGACACCAGCAAGATTTTTGTGTAGCTTCCTTCACAAGTATATCCAATTATGTTTTACAGAATAGATGAAAATTAGGAGTTTGGGTGTTTATTAACTTAGCATTCTGAAATGTAGGTCAAATTTATGTTCCGTTCATTAGATGCATTCATGTTATGAATTCTTAATTTATACAAATTTAAATTAAAGTTTCTAATTTTTGTCGAGGATAATTCGATTGCACATAATAAAGTTAAGTAAACTCATTAATAAAAGAGAACGTAAATGATGAAAATTAATGTAATAATAAGTACAAATAACAGTCAACAAATATTTATTTTAACGTTTTGTAATGTTTATTGTGTATATATAGGTTTTAGCAATTCTAATAGGAAAAATTGATATTTTAGTATTCAGTTTGTTACGGTATGGGCAGTATACTGCAACAAACTGAAATAAAATAACAAGGAGGACAACTGTAGTTTCAGTTTTTTTAGTAGTAGGTGTTAGTTACTGTATTTGTTACTATTTGTAACTGGCTATCGACCTTCTTCCGTGTGTATTTATATGTAAATGTTAGAACTAGTCAACTTCAGAAAATCGTGCCCGAGTTTTCTAAATTGTCTTTAATTGTATCCCAACAACAAATCGTACCGACTACCCGGTAGTTTTTTAATTTTTCGTAGAAACATCATTTTTAAAATGATGTGCACTTTTCTATGGATATATTTGAAATTGTATTTATGCGATGTAAGAACATGCGATCATAGTTGAGGTTAATTATTTGTTTGGAATACACAGGTTGAACAAGACCAACCTATGTACCGCGGAACCCTAGGGTTCCACTCAAACGCTTTAGCGGTTCCGCTACAATTCGAACGTTAAGCCGCGTTACTTTATGTACTTTAATAGTTTATATTTTCTATGGAATATTAATCGCTTTGTTGGAATAAATGCAAATTTATATCTTATATAACCATTTATAACTATATAATATGTACTATATTATAATATGACACATCCCTTCCTAAAATGAAATCTGGGCATGCTACTGAACGAAGGGTTGCGCGGGGGGACAAAGGTTGAAGAACACTGCTTTAAGCCCGTAGGACATTATCTAGTTTCCTATATCGTTTTATATATAAGAATTGATATATTAAACTGTATAACTATTTCTAAATGGAAAATTAACATTGTGTATTACGGTGTTTTTATTTTTAAGTGAATTTATTATTATTCCGCCGCTATATAATTATGTAGAAAATGTGTATGTGTGTATGTGTATGACACTATCTAGTTTGTGTCTGCATCGAAAACGATATAAGAAACTTGATAATGTCATACGGGCTTTAGAGGAAAATGTGTGATAATAATGTACACCACATATATAAAAAAAGTTTAGTTGTGTGGGTAGGCGACTCGCCACCTTTAAATAAACAAAAATAAATTATAACTAATCATTCATTCTTCTTGATTAACACACACTTTGCCATTTTGTCCCAACTAAACTGCGGTCCCGTATATCCGAAGTTAAGATTTTAATCTTTTGTCGCTGTTGTTCATTTGATAATGCATATAATGAGTAAAAAAAGAACAGCATGTTTGTACATATGTATATTAATGACTGTACAAATAGATACTTTTGTTTATTAGTTAAAAGTAAATGAGTACAAAGAAATATAAATAAATATTACAAAATACTGATTTGAACTTTATACTCCGGACGTTTAATTGGGAACAAATGCATACACCGCGCATGATTTCTATAATCTTTAATCTTATATTGGTAGAATAATAATTAAAAAAAATGTAATACAATAATAATACTGAAAGTACAATATGTATACAATTTATACATAATTATTAACAACAAAAAAACTGATTAGTTTTCCCATTTTAATAATACTCGTATAACGACAAGAAAGATAAATAGTTAAGGGTTCCTGAAGGTTCCAAGCAAATACTCGATAAAAAAATTACAAAAGGAACTTATATTTGGCATAATCATTACTCTGCAAATACGGCTGCATCAACACTTTGTTTTTATATAATAATTATTTTTACTTTATCTCAAATTCAGACATATTATATTATATTCCACCAACCTGAATATACCCGTCCACTATTTCAAACGACTTGAACTATGCATTACATCATGTTTCACATATATTTTTTAATTAGTCTTAAATTAATAAATGATATTAATTTAATCATAGAAAATAACGAATAATAGTGTAGTGCATAGTTCAAGTCGTTTGAAATAGTAGACGGGCATAGTTTGGTTGGTAGGGGCCGACCGCCCACCCCACCTCTGTTCGCATAGTTTTTCCATAGAAGAACACTCTCCTTGGATTGGCATCAACAATATAAGACAACTGTATCCATTAAAAAAACTATGCAAACAGAGGTGGGGTGTCGGGCGGCCCCCACCAACCAAATTATGCCCGTCCACTATTTCAAACGGCTTGAACTATGCATTACATTATGTTTTATATATATTTTTTTAATTAGTCTTAAATTAATACATGACATTAATTTAATCATGGAAAATAACGAATAATAGTGTAGTGCATAGTTCAAGTCAATTGAAATAGTGGACGGGCATAGTTTGGTTGTTGGGGGCCGCCCGCCCACCCCACCTTTGTTTGCATAGTTTTTTTAATGGATACAGTTGTTTTATATTGTTCCTTACCAACCAAACTATGCCCGTCCACTATTTCAGACGACTTGAACTATACACTACACTATTATCCGTTATTTTCTTTGATTAAATTAATGTCATTTATCAATTTAATAATATCAAGATTTGAGTAGGAATAGTTGAGCAATAATTAATTAGAAGAAGACAGAATCAAAAATACTAAATACTATATTTTTACAAAATGATAAATAATCTGATGAAGACCACTGTAAAGATAGGTTTATGCTCAAATAAATTTAAAATAAAAAGAAATATAATAAACTAAACTATCCCACAGTAGCATACTAGGGGACTATCTGGGAAAACGGAAGGTGTCAGAGGCGCTATAAACCAATATATGATGATGAGAAAAATAAATAAATAAGAAATACGAAATTATATTAGAAGATATCTTATTTAATTTGACAAAATACGTAATAAGAACTAAGTGATTAATATGAGTTTTCTAATTTTGTGACCATAAACGGTCCAAAATAATCTTTTTATCTCCTACTTTATTTAAGTCAACATATATACAATCAAATTTCGTATGTAAAATCTATAGAATTGTTCCGCTTTAGTCACAATAATAATCACACACAAACAGTAAATTAAAAAAAAAAGTAAATTATGTATTTTAGCTCTTTGTTTCAACGATTACAATATTTTATTCATACTTTGTATATTAAAGCATACACTAGGATGTCTCAAGGGTCTTTCCATGCAGATACGAGATACGTATATAAAATTATAATTTATTTGTAAATTACAATATTCTCACACCAGAATTAATATTGCAGCCCTGAGAAAACTATAAAATGAAGCGCCGGAACTTCAGAACTCAGACTACCCTCATCAGCATGCACGTTGCAATACGGAGCAGCAACCACCACGGCGCCGTGCTTGTTATTTTCTGCAATCAATAATAAAATAAGAATGTTAAAGTTAACCACCCACTACTTTGTCTCTTCAAATGCCTCTATATAGCATTAATTACCATTTCTACAGATACTATACAAAGTTCCAACCCTGATTTCCTAGCAAACTACACCCGTAAAAGCAAAATATATATTTATGTATCATCGCAATTCCCTGTATTCTATATTGCTCTCTAGAAAACATATTCATTTACATTACGTAAAATGTTTTCATGATGATTACAACGGGTCGTTTCTGGAGCCCGAACTGGCAGTGATAAAATACAACGAAAAAGTCATTAGCGATTTAGAATTATTTCTTTATTATAGGGGGTATGAATAAAATATTGTAATAGTGATATAGAACACCGGTTTATATGAAAATTACACCCAGCTCAGTTGCCGAGTGAGGCGTCGTCCGTCTCTAACTGAGCATTGGGGAACCTGAGTTGGGTTACGAACTCAGGCTCCCCAATGCGGGGCGAAGTTTCGCTAATCATCTTTTACAGGATTTCTTTGAAGTTAAGGTAAATACCGGGTGATTCCTCTGAACTTCTTCCTTAACCGGCGAAAAAGCCTCACGGATGATAGCCCTATAAAGATAATCTTAAAATAGATTATCTTTATAGGGCTATCATCCGTGAGGCTTTTTCGCCGGTTAAGGAAGAAGTTATATATAACAGCAATTTATTGTATTATAATAAACTTTATTAATTAATTCAATGTTTTTTGCGTAAAACAATCTTCAGCAGTATTAAAACCCCTTTGGAATTATTTTTTTCAGGTATCAAGCATACTATTTTGTATAGTATAGTAAGCCAAGGGCAGCCATTTACTCATTATGGTGTAAAATTAAAAATTACCATGTTATAATTTGTCCCCGGGAGAATTTTTTATCTTCCCCATCGAACCCCCCACCCGCAGAATTTAATTTAATTTCAATTAATCAACTCTCATTGAGTATGACATGTAATTAATTAAACAAATTTTCTTTTCAGACTGGTGTCAAGAGGCTGTCTCCAAAGCAGAAATACTCAGACTAATATATCAGGGACGATTTCTCCACAGCAATGTAACGTTAGGAGCTCTCGGTCTACCGTACGGAAAAACAACAGTCATGCATCTTGTTCCTAGAGAAAATTTACCTGAGCCTAACTCACAAGGTAATACGAACAGCAATTTATTCCAATATCAATGTAACTAACATACGTGTTCTTATTTACAGATCAACGACAGAAAAGCAAAGGTGGCAATAGTAGTTGTTGCTCGGCATCCTGTTGTATACTTTAAGCTCTAATGGCTGCCATTTCAAGAGTCACTCCGATAGAAAATAAATATAAAGAAACATATATGGTGACTGCACTGAAACAAAAAATGACGAATTAAAATTTAGAAACTGGATTTTGTGTATTATATGGAAACGAGATATATAAATTCAGTGTATAACTGTAATATAAAAAAATGAAGAAAAGTTTCCATAATGTTGTGATATCATTTAGTGTGTAATATCTATATACTCATGTGCCAGACTAGAGTGTGTTTTCAGTACATAATATAATTTTCGATTTGAGAAAAAAAAATTGCTGCATTCATCATCATCATTTTAATTTTAATGTATTTATATCGGTAGTTGTATATTATGTTTTATACTGAATATTAATTTTAGAAGTGTATATTTTTGTTTATGTAGGTGTAACTTTTAATCTCACTGATTTTATTTTTTATGATTTTAATCCAGTATTAAATAAATATTTCTTGTTTATATACATGTGACCTTTTTATTTGATTTTCGGTATTTGTTGTTTCAATTTTATCCATTTTTTTTGGCGTACACAGACAATTGTTATTTCAAATTTTATAGAATAGAGATATAAATATTCGTGTTTATATATACTTGCATTAAAAAAAGTATTACTTAAGTAGATATATTTGAAGTTACCTTTGTAACTATTAAATATGTATATTTGAAATTTTTATTTAGCAGTTAAGTCCAATCAATGCCCAGTATATCCCTCCATACTTTAATTTATCCCAGTTTTTCCTCTAATACATATTTTAAGTTATTCTGTATAAAAAATAACTTAAGATACATGAAATTTAAGATAATATTCAAATATCATACCAGTGTACCTAATTATTTTATCATTCATTAACGCTTTTGTGGTCCAAAACAATTTTATTATAGCAACTTAATAAATATTGTATATGTAATAAAATATTAAATTATATAATATAAATATATACATATAGATGGGCCACAGCATTTACTTAATATGGTTTCTCAAAAATAACATGTATGTTAAAACAACGACTATAATTTAATATTTTAATTTCGAAAACAATGTCAGTGTCAGTGTAGACACCGTCGTAAATAAATGTTTCATTTGACACATTCTATATGTAGAGTGAGAATTCACAATGACAAATATTACATTGGCATCAAGAAAAACAAAATGAATTTCATTTTTTAAATTCGTTTTGTTGCAACTTGTAAATGATAAACATTATTATTGTTATCCAATATTGAAGACTTACGTTCAGAATCTGATGTCTAAAATAGTTTTATTGTAAATATATAGTAGTATTGTAATAAAATGTATTTTTGTTCCCTATGCATTGTTCATTAATTTGCAGATACTAGTTAGAATAAACTTGATTACATATGTTAGTGTTTTATTCAGTAAGTTGGTAAGATTTTATTTTATTATTCACCAAACTATTTTATAAGAATTTTTCATAAGGTTCACTCAATTATAACTACAGATTTGTTTATTCACCTCTTACAGTACTAAAACCTGAAACTGGAACTTAAAACAGCTAAAGTTAAGCATAAAAATACGGCATATATACACAAATTCAGACCATACAAATCTAAATGGGGTTGAACTTTTATTTAAATTTCTTTAGCGAGTGGACATTACTATAATAAGATTTTTAAATAAATGCTTTTAGCAATTCCGGTAGCAAATTTTGATTCCTCATAAAAAAGTTCTCAATAATATCTTGGTTTGAAATAAGTAGATAGCTTGCTTTTCAATTTAAACGAAAAGGAAAAGAAAATTACAATCATCATCATATTTCTCCAGTATCGTAATAACTAACAAGGACAGATCAAATTTCATTTCAGATTATTGATCAGTACAAAAATGCGCAACTCTACCCTAATTATCCGGCCTCGTTTCTCCTAAGATAAGCGAAATCCCCATGTTTACGGTCTAAATACGGACAGACTACATATGTGCTAGATATCACTTCGATTTCCATTCCCAACCTTCTAAGTCTACTACGTTTTTAATATTGCATATCCATGATATCCTTAAGATTCTACCATTTCGAAGGGCTGGTATTTTTTGTGATTTTAAATGTATTATTATATAATCTCTATTATATCGGTTTTAAAACGTCTGTCGCCGTTGTCCGATTTCATGTGTTTCTGTCATTCCATTGCTCCTCTCTCAGGTCTTTAGTTCGTTCTCATATCATTCCAAGATATTTTGTATCTTCCTTGTTTCTTACCGTATGAGTATATCCACAGAATAGCTATTTTTGGTAATCTCCTTTCATCCATTCTTTGGACATGGCCACACCATATCAGTCTCTCAATATCCGTTATAAGTGTACCCTAAGAACCATGCATTGTTTTATGTCGTGATTTTGGATACTCCCAGCGTGCGTCTAAATAAAACTATTTCAACCGCCTCGAGTTTTTTGTGTTATTACGCTGTTATTCTAAGTGCTACATAGACTAAACCGCATTTAATAAGAGTATCATACATCCCTATAATATAAAACCGAAGACAATGTTATGAAGCCGACCGACCTGTCATTTATGACTCTTGTGCTGTCAGTGCATGTCGTGACAATTACTTTTATTACGGTTTTGTTCATCAACTGGGAACAAAACAACGCGATAGTAGCATAGTTGCGTCTATTGTTATCTTAGAAGTTGCAACTGCATAGTTAGAACAAGATTAGATTCATCATGCGCTGTCGGACGCCAGGAATTTCACCTTGTATTAAATATTATCGTTGTTTTCCGACTCAAAAATAAACAATTCAAGCAGTCTATGGCGGCTTTTCTTGCTTGTGTTATTTTTTTTATTTCTCTGTCATCCTTTCTTGATATATCAAACTCCATGCCTAGGTATATATTTGGATAGTTCTGCTCCAATACTTCGTTTTGTGAGTATTCAGTTCTAAACTCCAGTTCTTGTACTCTTCCTCTAGTTTCCGTACCATATAATTTAGATCGTCTAGTCATTCATTTGCTATCAAAACTTGATCGGAAAATTGCGAAGTATATAAGTACGTATCTCCGATGTCGATACCAATTCCATTACGTTTCCTCTTCCTTGTTTTAACCACATATATATCTTAAACAGCGTAAGTGATACATAACAGCCTTGTCGTAGCACTTTATTTACAAGATATCCTATTGTCGATCTTTATTCTCGACGTTCTCCCGCATTGTACTGCGAACCGAACAACGCAAAACTCGACTACTTGTAGGTGACGGATGGGAGATGTCGCTATCAAGATCCTAGGCGACCACCATGGGCCATCACGTTCCATAGTTCACCCACGCAATCTCGTGGGTGTAACTACTGGACTACACTGTAATGGCATCTGGACAGTTGGCTGGAGGGTAGCATAGCTACGACACTTAGGCCTCAAAATGGGCCCATTTTGAAACCTCCCTTTAAGGCTGCTCACTCGTCCCACCAGTCAATTTTGCATGCAAGTTGCAAAATTCTGGCGGGTGAGGAGTTGCCAATGATGACCATACTAGGCCAGCACTTCCCTAGTATTAGATGCCTAGTGTTTACTAGAGCTGGGCAGAGGCATATTACTTGCTCTGCTGTTTCTAGTTCTTCATTGCACCCTCTATATAACGGGCTGTCCACCAGACCCATCATGTGTAGGTGTTTGTTTAGGCACACTGTAATGGCATACTCCTCGCCAAACAGTGGCCGGGTGAATGCGAGGGAATGTCTGGACAAACTGGAGCATGCGATCGGAGCCGTTAGCGACATGTCGTCGCGATGAACGACCTCAACGCCAAGTCGCCTGCACGGAGATCGTCCATATCCGATACCCGAGAAGATAAGGTAAGGTAGATGGCAGCTATATTCATCCTGTTATTTTGCAACGTGGGGGAGATGCCGACTCGCGTCTCATTGACGTAACCCTCGTGACAATGCCACTGATGGGGAGAGTGCGAAACTAGAGAGTGTTGGGTAAGGAGTCACTGAGTGACCACAGATATATAATATTCACAATCCAAACCAACACAGTGGTCGCGCAGCCCAGACCCAAAGATCGAGATCTACCCCAACAATCGAGGAAACGGGCAACCCAAGAAATGAATGGATAGCATTCGGGAACGTTGTCCCCAGCATCCTTATTTGGATGGCATTCTGGATACCTGGTCTCTTAGTTTATGGCAGGGCGACTTCGGTTTTAGCAATGGTGATAGCAATGCCGTTGCTAGTCATCCAGTCTGCCATAATCTTTGTCGCTTGTTTCGCCTTGGTTCCTGCAATGTCGTCCGGAAACGCGATTGTCGCTGTGTCTTCGAGTAGTTAGATGCACAGTGCATCGTTGTACGTTAAGTTCTAGAGTAGGGGCCCAGGACTGATTCCTGGGGCTACCCTCCTGTTAATTGATGTGTGTGTTCACTTCGTCGGTCACGTCACGGATACTTAGGTATCCCTGTACTAGTTTGCAGAAGTTGGTGGGGATTCCCTTCTAGTGCGTGGCCTGCATGATGGTCCCCCAGGGCAGTGTATTGAATGCGTTGGGGTGACCATCATGCGGTACCTACTTTGTCTCCATGTTCCCGTGTTGGCTTCCACGACCAGTTCGCGGACCGCCAAGATCGCGGCTGACGTTTTGCAGTCCTCTGGTAGTTACCAACGTACCATCACCTTCTGCTTCTCCGTAGCGCTACAATCCGGGGTGGGTTTTGGCTGCCTTCACCACTTGTCTCCATCTAGGGCGGCCTTCTGCGGTTTCCTGCCATGTGGTTAGGTCCACTCCTATTGTTGTGAGGTCTTTCCTGATGTTGTCCCGCCATCTCAATTTTGGCCTTCCTAACGGTATTTTTCCTTGGGGTGCTTCCTCCCTCACTGATTTGATTAGTCTCGTATTGTGACTCCTCTGGTCGTGGCCTGCCCAGCGCAATCGGTTTGCCTTTACTACCTGTACAATATCTGGACTATCGTACAACTGGCATAGTTCGACGTTCGTCCTTATTCTGTATCGGCCTGTTTCTGGGTTCAGGTAGGGTCCGTATATTCTACGCAGTATTTTGCTCTCAAACCGTTTTAGTAGTTGGGTGTCAATTACGGCCATGGTCCACGTTTCGCCTGGATACGTTATAATCGGTCTTGTATAGAGTGGTTTTTGATTCCCTACTGAGGTTTTAAGACTTTAAAAAAGGTTGTAGTGCGAAGTAACATTTGTTTCCTTGGGTGGTACGGTGTTTGAGCTCTTCATGTGTGTTGTTATCCGCTGTTATCGTTGCCCCTAGATAATTAAATGCTTTGACATGTTCAAATTTGTATTCATTCATTGTCACGTTTGCATATAGTTTGTTTTCTGCTCGTTCACCCGGAGTCCTAACTTATTGGCTTCCCTTTCAATGTGTACAAAATTTTCCGACTACATCAATATCGTCCGCGTATACTAGTAACAGACCTGGGCCTTGCGGTCCAAATATCTTAGTTCTTGTCGTTACTGTTCTTGCGGCCTTTTCCAGAGCAATATTGAAGAGAATTGGGGATAGATCGTCTACCTGTTTTAGGCCTGTGTTGATATCAAACGAGTCGCTGTACTCTCCTTCTATCCTGATGCAGCTTCGGGAGCCCTCTATACATATCTTGGTCATACGCACTAGTTTGATGGGAATTCCAAGCTCTATCATTGTCTCCCATAGCCTCACTCTAAGGATGCTGTCATAAGCTTGTTGGAAATCGACGAAGAGGTTATGGAGTCCCTGTTAAATTCGCAGCACTTTTCCAAGAGCTGGTGGATGGTAAAAAGCTGGTCCGTTGTGGATCTGCCGCCTCTGAACCCACATTGGTATTTGCCTATAATTTCTTCTGCATAGGGGGAGATACGTTGTAGGAGGATAATTGAGAGGATTTTGTATGCGTTGTTCATCAGAGCAATACCTCGATAATTGCTGCACGTCATTTTGTTCCCTTTCTTGTGCAGTGGGATAATGTCCCCTTTCTTCCATTCCTCTGGGACCACTTCCTTCTCCCAGATACGGACTATCAGACGATGCATGTATTGCGTCAATTGGTTTCCCCCTTTTTTGAAACTCTCTGCTGGGATTCCATCGCGACCCGCCGCCTTGTTATTTTTTAACTTTTTTATAGCTTCGGCGGTTTCCTCCAGACTTGGTGCACTAACTTGTGTCTCTGCTGTATGGACAGCTTGGTCGTTATCTTGGTTCGTTTTATTGAGGAGCTTGGTGTAGTACTCTTTCCATGTACTAAGCACTTCGTTTTTTGCTGTTGTGATTACGCTATTTTCTCGTTTCAGCATGGTTGCGGTTCTTGGGCGAAAACCTTCCTTTTGGGTGCTTCCCATCTGTTAGAAACTTATTATCCTGCCATTTTCGCGACTTGTTTCCATCTGTTGGATTTTCTCCGTTTCGTTCTCTTTCTTTTTCCTTGTAATAGTTTTTCGGAGGCTGTTTCGTAAGGAATTATAGCTCGCGATGGTGTTTCCTGTGGGGTTCTGCAGCTTTTTGAGGCGTGCTTCCGTTTTTCGTTGACTCAGTTCCTGGCATTCCGCGTCAAACCAGATTTTTCTGTACTTCTTTGGCTTAGGTCCTAGAACTTCCTTATTGATTATATTGATGCTTTCTTGTATATGTCTCCACATTACTTCTATGTTATCGGTTTCGGTTTGACATTTTTTCCTCAAAATGTCTTTCAATCTTTGCATCTTTTAGCTTTTCGGTGTTAACTAAGTTTCCTTTCTCTGTCGGTTTTCCTACTCCAGTCGCGATTCGTATCCTTACTTTTATTCTGACTAGCATGTGATCTGAGTCCGCTTTGGCTCCTCTGCACGTTTTTACTAGAACCAGTACATCGCTATTGTGTCGACCATCTACTAGCACATGGTCTATTTGGTTCCTTGTATGACCGTCGTTAGAGATCCAGGTCTGTTTATGGATTTGTTTGTGTTCGAACATGGTCGATTTTACTCTGAGATTGTTGGCAGCCGCCATGTCGATTACTCTGTTTGTCATTTGAGACATCATGTAAGCTATGTCGTCGAATAAAAGGATGAGCAACGAGTTCTTTCCCAATTTTTGCGTTGAAGTCGCCAATAACCAATAGCAAATCTTGTTTAGGTGTTTATTACTTGTTCCAGGGAGTCATAGAACTCATCCTTTCTATCTTCGGTTGGTTCTTCTGTTGGCGCATATACAGAGATTAGGGTTGTATTATACCATCGTATTCTTAGCACGCATATTCTTTCGCTGACGGGTTTGAAATTTATTACTTCCGACAGAAGTTCCTTTTTGATAGCAAAATGAGTCCCTTGTTCGTGCCTATCCTCAGTGCCACTATAGAATATTACAAAGTTCCCGACTATGATATTTCCTGGGACAAGCCACCTGATTTCTTGTAGGGCTGTAATATCAATGTTGTATTTTCCAGAGATTGCACTATTATCAGCGAGGCTCCAGGCCTGTGGCAGCTTAACACATTCCACGTGCCGATGTTCTTCATTCTGAGTTCGCATTGTTCGTTTCCGTTGAAGTGTACCATCACCGCGGTCGGAAATCAGCCTCTAACCATCGGTGGGCGGTTCCCCAGGCTTCGGAATCAGTACCAACCTGACCTTCTTACATCGCCTGGCAAAGACGCCCCTCTCTAGACAGGGGTTTGCGATTTGTTTCATGATTTCCGCTATGGCTGGTGCTACCGCTTGGAGTACCTTATTATCCATCCCAACCGGTCCAGGGTCCTTCCGGCAGTCTATTTAAGGCTGCCTGTACCTCTTCCTCATTTCATTCGCCCTGGTTTGGTAGTGTCTCCCTGTTGTCCTTGCATGCTTGTGCTCTCGCTAGTTGACCTGTAATTATTCCCGGAGGCAAGAGGGCAGCCGCAACCTACTTCACTCCCCCAGGGACCGTGGCATCAGGGCCAGGTGGGCGAGCTCCTATTCTCTTCATTACTAGCTTTTAGGAGAGTCCCCTATAGGCTAGCGACTTGGCGTTCAGGTCGGCCGCCACGACGACCTATTCGTTAACGGCTCGAATCGCCTGCTGCAGTCATTTCTCGCTTTCGCCTGGCCTCAGTTTGGCGAGAGGTAGCATGCCACTAGAGTGTAGTCCAGTAGCTTTACCTACGCGATCCCCTTCGTGGGTGAACCATGGGATGTGATGATGAGCCAATGGTGGTCGCCTAAGATCTTGATTGCGACATCCCTCCTGGGTCAATCCGACACCCACGAGCAGTCGAAGTATGCAATTAGAGGTGGTAATACCCAAAGAGTCTAACGGCATATTTTAGAGGGGTGGCATATTTATACATGGCCCACAGATAGCAGTCAAATAGTGACTTCGCACGCACCGATATTGCGAACGCCAAAGCACATTTCTCGCGGCGCTAGTAAAAGTGTTACAGAAAATTCAAATTTTATCCGATTTTCAATCTGAAAAATGGAGTCTTTAGATGAAAGTATTATTAAATTACAAGATTTATTAGATCATACAATTGATCGCATTTTTATGATTGTAAATAGACGTGGTAAAGAGTTGACTTGTATTTAGTTTGCAAGTGGGGTTGCGATAGAACTTCCGGGCAGAGCTCAAATAAACAAAGAATCAGTGATGATGACAGGAGTAAAGCAGACGCAAATATTTTCTTCGGCTCATTTGTTCCTCTACAACTCATATTAACACATGAAAATACGAATGACAAAATTATCGTTTGGAAAAACCACAGACCGTCATTTCCACGATTTTCCAGACCAATTAAAATAGAGTTTTTGCATGAGACTGCCGAAGCCACTGTTAAACAAGTAGACGTTATCAAAGAAGAACAGTCCAAACTTGAACCATTTACAACTATAAAAGATGGGAAAGAGATAAATGTTTCGTGACCTAGCTTTAACTATGATCGATCGTAAAGTTTGTAATGCTTTAACTGAAACCTCTACTCAAAGCAGTCATCTCTGCGGTGCCACTAGTAAGGATTTTAATAAAATCATTCCCATTTCACAAAGAGATATTAATTAAGATAACCAATGTTTCGGATTGTCTACACTACACGCCTGGATTGCTTGTTACACATTGCTTTTAAATTAGATTTTAAAAAAATGGTAAGCACGTGGTAAAGAAGAAAAGGCAGAGGTGGAGGAAAGGAAAAAAATATTCAAAAAGGTTTTCGTTGCCTTCTTGTGAGCCAACCTAAAGCTGGATATGGCAGTACCAATTATGATGATACTGCCCGAACATTTTTTGAAAATGCATCTATTTCTGCATCAATAACAGTGTTGAACGAAGATCTTATTACAACATTTTTTATTATACTGCAATCTATTTCCAGCCGTCATGAAATAAACTTAAAGAAATTCAAGGAATATACATTAACAACAACACGTAAATATGTCGAGCTATATCCTTGGTATCACATGCCAACTTCTGTACACATATTATTGATTCACGGTGTTGAAATAATAGATTGTGCTCTATTGTCGATAGGGCAAATGAGTGAAGATTCACAAGAATCGTGCAATAAATATGTCGTGAGAATACACACGAAATATTAGCAGAAAAGCAACTATGGAGAGCCTTTTTTAGCTTCTAATCCTACCATTTCAAGCGTGAGAAAACTACCACAGAAAAAAATTAAGTCCTTATGAAAAGAAGCCATTGGGCTGCTAATATCGCCGATGCTTACCCAATAAACATACAACATGCATTAAATGTGCATTGCATATGCATAGCACATTCCAACATGCCCGGCATATGGGGAATATGTATGGCATATGCAATGCACATTCCTAACATACACGGCATGTGGGAATATGTATGGCATATACAATGCATACTCATTTCCATTTATATAATAAATTTTAAATTAATATATGAAAAAAAAATGTTTTTAGCCTATAACTAATATAAATATGAATAACATTTCATTATGCACAACTTTTATGTAAATGATTTTTGTGTAATATTTTTTTAATCTCTTATTTAAATCTTGTTCTAAATCTATTAATTGATTTGGATATATAGCATAATTAAGAACAAATAATAATTTAATTCTTCTGTAAATATTATATGGGATATTTGTAGGAAATATGGCTTTTATCGTTGATTGAAGTATAAATACTGCAATCAACGCTTTGATAAAGTCTAGTTGCGACAACGTGCAGCGCACATGGACTTTTCCTACCTGCGTTGGGTCAAGTGCCTGCTTGCAGCCCTCTTTGTGAGGGATTTTGTATATGTTATTTTGTGTTAGCCTGAGGCATATGCAATGCATATCAAATGCACATGATCTACCCGGTCACTTTGCACATCAACTGCACTAGTGAGGCATATGCTATGCATGTGCATTGTATATTGAAAAAGTATATGGGGCACATGATATGCACATGCATTGCATGTATTTATGTTTTTGGGTAATATATCAGATATGAGTTCAACTTTATTAAGCTCAGAGTCCGATTCTTCTTTTGTTGTGACAGACAATTCAACACATGACCACGAATAATGTATATGTTTGTTAAATTATTATGTCATATTCTGTTCTATTCTACTTTATGTTATTGTTTACAAGTAGGTATTTTAATGTTTTAGTATACTCGTTTAGTTTGTTGTATTGATTAATATTGGTTGTCTATTGTGTCCCAACAAACACCATCATCTTTAATATAGTTGTAGATATTATAACAATTACCATGTTTATGTGCCATAACAGCTATCCCACAATTTATACCATAATTAGTGTAAGAATATTTACATTTACTTAGAATACTTAGTAGTAGTTATTTCAAAACAACGCCATAAAACGATTAGATTAGCATTAAATAATTCTTAGAAATAAGATCGTTAAGTAAGGATAAAGTCCGCAACAACAACCAACACGCGCTGTGTTTTGCCGGACGAAATATTTCTATAAATGTCCAAAAACATCAATGATGCCCCTCCACATGAGATGGAATTGATAATTATCAATTATCCTTAAGAATTCGCGCGACCGTGAGCGAAGGAGGAATATTAAATTAAGTCTAGAGTTCATTAATGTTTTAAATTAAATAAAACCCAGAGTAGTTGGAAAACTGTAGCAAGGAGTTTTACTTTTACCCCAAAAAGTCTCAACACGGCTGAAACAACTTATGCCAGATCGAACATCCAAGGTCGTGACTCCGAAAGAGGCACAACATTGTGAATACTTTTCTAGTCTGATGGTCATGTATTTCTTTATTTAATATCAATTTAGTATTTAAGTTGTTTTTAATTTTGTAGATCATTAAGAGATAATTGTATAATTTGTAAAATAAGTAAATCATTTTATAAAATTCATGTGGTCAGCATGGAAATTCATAAAGATAAATAAAGTATTTTTTTCATTCTAAATAATATATTTTTACATTATCAATAGACATAACCACTTGTTGAATTTAAGTGCCATTTTGAATTTATGGCCACCATATTTAGTACGCCATTTTATTTTTTATTTTTAACACCCGATTCGCACTCAGCGACCCCAAAAACCTTTAAATACCAAGATTCAACTAAATTTAAAACGTTTTTCATAGTCGTGCCTTTGAGATTTGGCCCCAGTAAGGGCAGAAACTGCAACTAATATGTAATAGTAATGAGGTTTATTTATACATATTTTGTAATTTATTTCTTCCGCTACTGAATATATATACATGGGCATTCTCACCGTGACCACAAATTAGCGTTTATATATACGCTAATGTATGCCGTGACCTAGAATCAGGGGTGGGTTGATCGGTTGTCAAGATTTTTGTTGTTTTTGAGTTGATATATTTAACTAAAAAAAGTTCGTTTTATATGATTTTTGTTACTAATTTTATTTCAACACCACAATTCATATTTTTGTATACATTAAACAAACAAAAAAAACATGAAAAATATACATGGGCAAATAGACAATTATTTATGTAATTTTGATTGTTTGTAGTCATAAAATACAATGATAAAAGATGTTCTTAAATGGCATCCACATCGTAATTTTGAAATATAAAGTAGATATTAATGAATTTTATGATTTTGTTAAACAATTTGCAAGTAAGCAGGATTAAATTTAGTTATGGAAATATAGAATTTTATATTGATTTAATTTATATGAAATATTACCACCATTTCTACTAACATGATTTTATTATAAATGATGGTAAACAGATTTGACTGCATGTGCCTGCTTAGATATTTGTTAATACATAATTATGAATAACAATAATTATAAAATCAGTTTCTGATTATAATGGAACAAATTATTGTAAAACATCATTGGAAAAGTAATACAGTACTATGATAATTAAGTGCAATGCATTACTGCTCATGTGCTACTTATCAAATCAACAAACACTTTATTCATGGTACACCTAGTTGATATTAGGGCTAATTCACTTCAACATGCACTTTCTATTGCATCCCAAGATATTAATGCACATAAGATAGCCAAGAAACCCCAAACATAAGTTCAAATTATTTATTTATATGGTCAATGTTTCAGAAAACATTAGTATCTTGTATCAACACATTTATAGATGCCAGTCTGTCATTGATTTCTTCAGTTATAATTCAACCACCAAATAAATAACACATATCATGCATGATTTATTCTATTAAAATGTGTAGAAAATAAAATAATTTTTAAATGACTAGTCTTTTTATTGGAATACTTTTTTATAAATCATCCATATTAGTGGCAAATATTATGAAGCCTTTTTGGTGATTAAATGAGGATTTCAGTTGACTAAACAATATAATCGGTTTCCGTGAATTAATTGTTAAAAACGCCGACAACACAAATGGAACAGTAGAAAAATATTTTACATTTCTTTTCAAAATATCACAAATTTTATCACATTTTCACTTGTCTTTAGACATTAATTCAATACTTTCAAAAGAATCTTCTATTAATCGGTTTTTATTGAAAATTAGTTTTCGAAGATACTTATATGGGCGTATATCTTAATTTTATTTTCACAATATCGATAACGTGACGATCACATTTGCTTAACATTAACATTAACAGACGTTCGTTTCTTCCTGGAGATACAACTGTGTTCATTTACTGTGCAACAAAGTTATTCCTCCAAAGAACAAAATTTACAGTTTATATAATTAATAAATACATCAGTCTTTGCTTAATATTTAGTTTGATACCTTATGTTGAAACTTATTTACCTTAAGTTTAATGTACTTAACCTGAATGGCCTTTGTAAATAAAATACTTTTTAGTAGTATTGAGTATAACAAATAAAATAAAAAAGGAATTAATATAAAATAAAAACAGGTGAGGTTATATGTACATACAATAAATAAAAAAATCAATATTTTTCGCACGCATATTTTTATCATATCATTGTACAATCTTCTTGGATGTTGCCATTCTTCATCTCTTGGAGTTGAGTGCTAAAACATTATTAATAACACAAATATTGATTAAATCTGAATGCAAAAATTACAATACATTGACAAATGTACTAATATTAAAAGTAAAGACGTAAAATTATCATTCTCTCAAAATATAATCGTTCTAATGCCGAGATCGATGCGATTCGTCCCGTCGGTCGCGCTCTCTTTCTCGATCCCTATCGCCGTCCCTTCGTCCAGAGTCTCTTTCTCGATAACGATCGTCATAGTATCTAGATTTCGAAGATGCATCTCCTCCAGCCACTTCTGCACCATCTGGTGGTGACTTATTACGTGGGCGTGAAACCCTGCGAATACAAACAGAACCTACTAAACATCTAATAAGAGTTTAATGCCGTTATATTTACCTATCATCCGGTTCTCTGTCCCTGTATTCCCTCTCCCGTTCGCGCTCTCTGTCACCCCTGCTTCTAGAACGATCCCTTTCGCGATCCCGTTCCCTGTAGTTATCGGCATAATAACGGTCACGATCCCGATCCCTATCCCTTTCCCGTTCACGTTCTCGACTCCTTTCTCGGTAACGAGATGCAGAACGTTCCCTTCTGCCCCTCCTATGGGATCGCTCTCTTGATCTGGACCTATCGCGACGGCCGGAGCTATAACTCTTATCTTCCACACCACGCAATGTATCTTGTAAAGATGTTATTAAAATCTTACACCTATCATCATTGGCCACTTTAGATTGTTTAATCAGAGAAATAGCTGTGACCAACGTTTCAATCGCACTTGCATATTCACCAGCAGCTGCGTCGGAAACGGCTCTGGCTATAGCTGAACTGGAGACTGTCCTGTTCCTTGACATAATATCTTCAAACTCTTGTTCGCTGATTGGAGGCATGTCAGATCTGTGATCGTTCACCGGTGGGCCTCCATACGGTGGCGCCATATTGGTAGGGGGTCCATAGTGCGGTGGAGGTCCATTATTAGGGCCCATTGGAGGGCCATGTGGTGGTCCATGAGGTCCCTGTTGTCCACCGTGATGTGGTGGCATGCCAGGTGGGCCTCCTTGCATTGGATGTGGCATGTTGGGCGGTGGTCCGCCTTGATTAAAGAACGCTGGATTGACATGAGGAGCGGGTCCTTGTGGAGGTCCCTGCGGGGGCCCGTTCGGTGGTGGTCCTCTTGGTCCCATGTTGGGCGGCCCTTGCATGTTCGGTGGACCCTGCGGAGGAAATCCTTGTTGCATTGGGGGTCTATTCCAGTCAGGCCTAGGAGGCCCAGGCGGTGGGCCCTGATTGCATATATTTAATACATTCATACCGCGAGGTGGTCCTTGCATTTGTGGTGGACCTTGAAACTGGAATTGACACAAATGCAACATGATATACAAAATGAATACAAAATTTCTCTACGTTATCAACACCACAACTACAAAAGGAAACCGTGTTACGTTACAAATATATGAGTGTACTAACATGCTAGTGCTAATGATTGGGACACTACAACAAACCATTAATTGGAGTTAATAGCTTGTGACGTTCTTTTACTAACCATGGGTGGCCTTCCAGGAGGACCTTGAGGTCCTGGTGGTGGCGGGCGCATCGGTCCCATATTTGGACCAGGGCCTGGACCGTTTGGTCGCTGATTCCATTGAGGCTGTTGGAAACGCATCTGTTGGTTGTTCATCTGTGGGGGTCCATTAAAACCAGGTGGTGGTCCTTGCATTCTAGGTCCATTAGGACCACCAGGTCCACCTTGCATGCCGGGATGAGGCATCGGTCCTCTAATTTGCGAGTTCATTTGCATTCTCGGGGGATAATTTTGGTGTGGACCTGAGGATATAGGATGGTTAGCTTGGCCGGGATGTTGGCCTGGATGTTGGCCACGCGGGCCATTGTTATTAGGAGGAGTAGGGCGTGTTTTAGACTGACTTTCAAAGGTACTTAGGGCTTGTTTAGTAGGAAGGGTGACAACTGGGTTTTGGCTATGGATTGGCTGTTTAGGCAGACGATCCATGCATAAACGCATACTCGTTTCTGATCCCATTGAAATCACACAGAATCCCTTCGACTGTCCATTTGCTCTATGCTCGAAGAATTTCACTTCGTTGAAGTCATTCACTCCGATTTCGCGCACTGCATTTACTATGTCCTGATCCGTTGTCCACTGAGAATAATAAGGAACATATTAGTAACACGTCATCTCATTTAAGTCTGAAATTATCACATACCCAAGTCAAGTTTCCTACATAAAGTTGGTGTCGTCTACCTAGTGTGTTTGGTGTGATATTATTTCCTTGGGTTTGGTAAATAGTTCCATTTGTATCTTCTGGATTTGTGTTGGATGTGGGTTGTTGATTTTCTGGAGGATCGTTTCCTTGCCCAGAGGCTGGAGTTGAAATTACGTCGTCATATAAATCTACATTGTCACCTCCAAAATCGTCCTGAAGATAAAAAATATAAAATTGTTTTAAATTGTATACTTTTGTATCATATTGTTAATGTAATAAACAGCATATTGTGTCAGTTCAATATGAAACATATCTGGGAAATAGTTGTATATTATTGGCTCTGTGCTGATATCCCAAACAATCTATTGCAATGTTATTCGAACAGAGGACACTACTTCCATTGTTAATCGAAATGGCGTCGTCTAACTTTCTCGTTAGAGGGAAAGCTATATTATTTTGGAAATAGTTATATTGTTGGCACATGTGGTACAACTGGCTAGTGAAAACAGGCAAGTTCTATAAATATATTCTATGTAGCAAAACAGGTATGTAGTTAGTTACAAATATTTGTATATTACTTTTAAAATGCATTTATGTACTGTGTGTAGTGCCTTCACAGATTCATTCAGTAATCCATCCCTTATATTTATACCATAAATATAAATATTTATTGTACATAATGTATAGCTTATCTGAATAAAGATTCAGCAAAGCCTTTGTATACAAGGCCTTTGCTGTCTATGGTAAGACATTTTCTGTTATTATTACGATGTATTATGAGTACTCGTGAGTTGGAGGAACACTTCTATGTAAAAATAAGGTGCAATGTCCACCCCTTCACTGCATATGGACATCGAAATCGCCTGTGCGACGTCGCGCCTGCACCTCGCCTACACCGCGCCTGCGCCCGACGCCACTTATGTGTGAATTGTGCCTTATATCAACACATATAAGCTATCTTTTTGCAAATAACTACTAAAAGTAGTATGTATATAAATAAGGTTCAGAATGTTGGGGATGTGCCAGTAAAACCAAAAATGTACATCTGATCTAATAGTTGCAGAATAAAGTGCCAAAGGAAATAGTAAATCCACCATAAATAATTGATAAAGGATAATCCCCACCTAAGAAAATAATGGAAATGAAAAAGGATAGAAATCATCTGCCCTAAAGCAATCACAATCCAGAAGTAATGCACACATATTACTTGCCTGTTCCAGGATGAACTGAGAAAGGGCAGACGAATTTAGCACACTATAATCTGCAAAGAACATCTGGGTGTATCTTGAACATATTACTAATCTACCATACACCTCTGTGTATCTCTATACATCCTGAGAGCAACATGATTATTCATAACGACCTAGGTTACAAATTATACAAGAGAGGAGAAATTACAATTCATAATTACAATAGAATTAAGGTTATCAATTCTTACAAAATAAATTTCAGAGTAACAGCAAAGTGCTAACTCCGCCTGCCCCTCACTGAGGGGATCAAGTAGTTCAGTGACGGTGTTGCCGTTCCAAGCCCGGAAAAAGGAGGAGGGTGTGTAGGCGAGGTTAGCATCCTACTTGCAGTAAAACAACCCACAAGCTCATAGAATCAGCAACCGGCCTCGGAAAGGGACTGATAAAACAATGACGACCCCAGGCATAAACACGGATATGAGAAGAGAAAGGAAAAAAGTGCTTTGGAGGAAAAATATATTAACAGGTACATCTTAATATATTTTTCAAACATAAGATATTGAAATGGGAGAGAACAGGAAGTTTTGCTAGAAATTGATATACACACAGAAAATAGATATATGTACACAATCCAAAACTATCCAACTAACTATCCAAAACACAGGGGGGAGGGTCTTGCATAGGATACATACTCAAATACTGTGGAAACGCAAAACACAAATGAACCTCAGACGGAGTAGGCATGCTAATCAGCGATAAATTCGCACATAATAAAGAAGATACATTTGATGTTATTGAAAGAATACTGAGTGAATTCTTGATATCAGCAAGGACAAACTACATCTTATCAGCGCCGATGCTACTAATGCCAACAAAAGCAACGAGGAAATTGACATCTTTCATGAACACCTCCAGGCCGAAATTGACAAAATACACTATGAGCAAGCAATTCTGATCATGGTGATTTTAATGGCAGAATTAGTAACAACCATAGATGGAGTAAGAGAAAGTTTCAATGATACACATCAACAAAAGCGGAGAAAGGCAAAACAAAACGAGATAAGAATAATGAATACATACTTCAACCACAACCCAAGAAAACCTGTCCAACATACAAGAACACACATTCATGATCGATTATATAATTTAGAATATAGCAGTACACACAACTCAAATAATCGACGTATGCTCCCTAGTATCAATATTCGATTGGACCACCTAGCTAGTCATGGAAAAACTACGACTCACCACACAATTGAAAAAGTGTATGCCATCATCATATGCCAATGAGACTGGTAGATCAGATAAACGCTAATTCTGGAACACGAGAACGTGGAAACCAGTTGGAAAAAGTAAAATCGCATACCAAGACGCCCGCCAATGAAGAACTAGGCAAAAGGCGGATAAACAAAAACTCAAACAAACATAATAAACCATGGCTCACGCCAGAAGTAGCAAGATAAAAACGAAAAACCAACCTCATATACCTAAATAACATAAGCTCGGAAGAGTGGCTATGATACAGAGAATCAAGCAGAAGAAAGAAGAACAAATGCCGAATACTGGGAAACCATATATATTTGTGTGTTTGTTATTTATGTTAAGAGTATTGCTTATTGGGAGTATTTTGTAGAAGGGATGAATGTTTGCGTGGTTATGCCAAATAAAGGTCGTTTTTATTGAGAAACCTTCACCACTGACATGAAATATGACCTCTATGAGAGCAAAAAAAGTTATGAGGCAAGATGTGATGAAGAAAACAAAGTCAAGGAATATGTAACAACAAAAACTAAAACGGAACAGGTATGGATAAACCACTTTAAACATATGTTCGAAGATGAGACCCAACATCAAGAAATGCCAGAAATGACAGAAACAACTACCCAGATCAGCCATGAACTGGAAAAAAGTATACTAACAAACTAAAACACAGGAAAGCTCCAGGGATTGACTAACTAAACAACGAACTGATAAAGTGTGGATGTAAACCATTAAACGACAAACTAGCCTGTCTTTATCAGAAAATCTTAAAGAAAAGCGTCAGTATCCCTATCTTTAATAAAGGCGACAACAATTAACCAGGAAATTACAGACAATAACTCTCTCGCCGTGGTGAAACTATTCACTTAAATCATATGCAGCATCATCTCAGAATGCTTACCTATAGGGGAAGAACAACAGGAGTTCCTGAAGAATTGGTCTACCACAGATGCCATATTCATCATCCGACAAATAGTCGAGAAATCAATCGAATACGAGAAACCAGTCAGTCACAGAAAATATTGATTACATATCATTCGGTATGTTTTTCTACACATACCTATTTTTCAGGTGGTCCGTAGACATTTTTCAGTGCAAAAGGGGATCGCGGACCAAAAAGTTTGAGAAACCCAGATATAATTCGACCAATAATCACATATGCCGCAGAAACCATAGCAGACATCAGCAGAACTAAAAGCTCAGCCTGAACAGCAGAGGTAAGTATCACAGAATACAGTATACGTGGCAGAATACCCAACCAACATATAAGGAAAATATGCGACGCAAAGAACATAGTATGCATATTCTCATTATACATTATAGTCAATGCACACACTATAGCATGAAGGAATAGAAAATTGTCTGCTTGGTGCAGTAAAATAGTATTCTATTTTATTTTAATGTGACCCCCTTGTCAATATGCATTTGAGATCATCTCCAGGAGTGGTAGCCTAAGATTTACAAACCTCAGCATACGTACTAGCTGAATAGAATAATGCAAACAACCGAGATCGAGCCCGAAACGACGATATAAAAGAAGAGTGTAGTGTCACATACACTGGGTACTCCAAAGAGAAGAATAGAAAACATACATAAGAGGACAACCGCAGATCATGTCTGTATTTTGCTTAGGGTGTGAATTGTAAAATTGTTTTGATTTTACTAAAAACTAGGTTAATTTTCTAATGGCATACAATTTATGGGTTATTTATAAAACTGTTGTTGGCTCTAACACTTGTTTTATACGAGTTATCCATTAAATATGAAAATAGGTTGTGCAAACATTTTTAATAACTGTTAACTACTATAATTACTATGTGAAATATTTCAGCATTATTTTAAATTCAATAAAGCACATCACACATATTCTCTTTTAAACTAAATTTATCCAGAAAGGCAATAACATATACAAGTATGGAATAAATTCAATAAAACCTTTATTTTATGATTTTTGCATAAATTGCTCGGACACGTTGATTTTTAATTTTAAATTGTCAATTGTCAAGTGACAGTTTAATTCGATTTTTGAAATGAGCACGTGATTTGACAATGGTTTCAAATGACAACCCTATTTTTGATTGCGGATTCTGAAAAGGATTATTTTTCTGCGATGTATATTATGATAAGATCACATAAGGAAATTTCCAAGAAAATTGATTTCAAATGTCGTGAAAAAACATTCATGGAGAAGAGGTCAAGAATGATAATGGAACAAGGCTAACAAGTATATGTAATCACAACTCATTTTGAATCACAACTGGGTACTATCCCCATAAATAGATACACAAATATACTTGGATACAAAAAATCTGAAACCTAAAATCAATAAAATTGTAAACCAGAAAACGAAACTACATGTACAGAATGTGAGGGTATGTAGAGGAATATTCTGTGGTAGCAACCTTTTCTCATTTTCCCGTCCTGGCTCAGCAAAGCATCCAGACTACAGAAGAAAAAATAGATACAACTGAGATAAATGTACCAATATACCCTAGAAAGTCAAAACAATAGTACCAAACAACTGTATAATAAGACAGGAAGAAAAGATATGCCAAAGAAACTGCAATAGCCTACAAGACCATTATGACGTTATACAAGCAATACACCAAACACGGCATTTGCAGCGCTGGAACAAGTCGAGGTTAGACGTACACATAGAAAACCGTATTGGTGGAATAATAATATAGCTGAGGATATAAAGGTTTTTCAAATAAGGATCGTTGTTCAATAAGGATAAGGTCGATATTGAAATGGAATAAAACAAGCTGTGTGTGAGGTATTAAGGAAATTCTTTTTTGTCAAAGGCCCATGTATGCCATTATATTTAGAACATTGTTCAAATATCGGCCGCCGCTTCTCACGGTGGAACGGATCCGAGTGGTCAAATTTTTGATCGCTATGCCTGATACATCCGGTTAAATCTGAACGACGTCATTGGTTATATTGGATTTAAGGGCATGGGTTGATTGCGGCTTATTGGCATAGACCTGTGACTTCCGGAAACTCCACAAGAAAGTCTAGCGGGGTCAAATCGCACGATTTTCGTGAGATAACCAACCGTCAAATCTTTCATGTTCATCGAATGTCCATCGTAGCGTCTGCTATGTGGCATGTAGACCCGTCATGCTAGAACCACATGGCGTCTACCTCCATTTCGTTTAATTTGCGCCAAACGTAATCGTTTAGCATCGTTCTGTAGCGCTTGCAGTTGATGGAAGCCTCTCCAAAGTCATTTTTAAAAGTACGGACCAATGACGCCGCCAGCCCAAACTTCGTACCAAACAGTATTTTTTTATTGGGGGTTTCCTTAAGTCGCAGGGGTATGCCAAATGGCCGCAATCGACCGATGCCCTAAAACCACCAATGCCATCGCTCAAATTCAGCCGTATCTATGCGGCAGTCATTAAAAATTTGACCACTCAGATCAGTGCCACCGTGAGGAGCCGCGGCGGGCATTTGAACGATGTTATATTCTAAATATAATGGTATACATAGGCCTTTCTAATAAAAAAGGAATTTCATAAAAAGATAACTCATACACAGCTTGTTTTATTCTATTTCAACATCGACCCGTCCTTATTGAAAAACTCTATAGAAGAAAAAAGGAGGAAATACCTATGCACAAAATCTGTAGAAGGCAAACTAGACTACAAAGAATCACAAGCTAAGTTAAAAGATCTGCCAAGCAGAAAACAAAACCTGGGAGAAAAGCTGCAACAGGATTGAAACATATCTAGCTGGATGAAAAAAGGGAGAAGCGTGTAAGAGCCCTAAGGAGCAATGATAAGCATGAAAAATACGCATTCTCGCCAATACCAGCAACTGAGTAGGAAACATACTATAAGAACAATGCTCTTTGAGGAAATAATACCATGTAGCATAGCAAGACCAATATATGGTGACAGTGACAGTGACAGAAGTCATAGAAGCAATCAAAAGCCGAAAGAATGCCGGATCTGAAGGAATAACAAACGAGCTAATTAAAAACGGGAACAACACCTTATACGAACACCTGACTACCATATTTCAGGGATGCCTTTACGTCCAAGAGACCCCGAATGACTGGGAGGAGGAATATATCACAAGCAGACATAAAAAAAGAAATAAAGCGGATTATAGCAACTACCAAGGAATATCTGTAACATGTACGGGCGACTACTACGAGATAAGATAGAACATAAATATAGATATGGAAGCCGAAGACTCATTAGGAACAGACAACTCAATCAGAAAAAAATCGCCATATGTCAAGAAATTCACATTCTAGTGTAGTTTGTCTAAAAAAGCATACGATAGCGTCCCCGTATCAAATCTGTGGGAAGCACTGAAAAAAAATATCGGTATCAGTCTAATCAAGTATTACAACGATTCTACGAAAAGACAATATAAAAGTAAAAATTGGGAAAAACAAAATCTCAACGAGGTTTGAAGGCACTAACGGCCTCTAACAGGACTGCTGTATCTCACCCACTCTATCTAAAATCAACCTGGACTAGACATTAAAGAATTGGAAACACAAAGTTGAATCAATTGGGCATCCTTCTGGGTGACGATCACCTTTTTACACTGAGCTTTGCTTACGCTGACCAGATAGTTATAGCCCAAGAAGGTAAAGACCTAGAATGTATGACCAGAAAATATATAAAGCCTCTAATACTTCAAGATGAACAGCAGATAAATAGCTGCATATAAGTACCTAGGGATAAAAATAACATTGATGGAAAAATGGAATGAAAAATAATAACTTGGATTAACCAAGGTTGAAGAGCAATATCCCTGCTGAACTCTGTGCTGTGGGACAATCCCTACATAGTACTACATAGCAGTAAATAATACATTTGTATATTCCATGTTCTAGAACAGGGGTGGCTAAAGCGTGGCCCGACCATTAACAAAAGAACCTATCGTTTTATATATAAATTATTTTGTTTGTAAGGAGAAATCATTATTTGCTCTTATTAAAAAAAATATGTTAAATATGTATTTGTATTAGTATTAGTATTATCTATATTTATTTTAAATTTTAACTTGTTTTGGGCTTTAAATTACTACTTTTCTTATGATCACTGATTACATACGATGTTGTTAGATAGCCACTTATAATTTAAAAAAAGGTCGCCCAAAGTGATCGAAAGTTTGGTCACCCCTGTTTTATAATTACTACCTTGGCATGATCTAAACAAACAAATAAAAGTGCAAAACATATGTTAGGAATTACACCCCATATCCAACAATTAACATATCATATACCTCTGTTTACATATGAGCCTGTGAGAATGAAAGTGGCGTAAGTCAAATTTTTAAAAAATCCGCAATATCGCTAGGGTATATACTCTAAATGAATCATGAAAGGGGAGTAAGCGAAGTTAAACCTTCCGCGAGGGAGTGTCACCCAATAGCCCTGAAAGTATTCCAAATGAAAGTATTAATCTAGCCTCGCCGGTTCCAGAAAAATTAATGGAATTATTCAACATTTATCTTAAGGAAGGCGTATTTAAAAAAAAATAGAAGAGAGCACATTTGGTCCTGGTTCCTAAAAAGGTAAATATAGTAGCGATCCATCTTCATACAGACCAATTTGTCTTCTAGATGGTGCTGGAAAATTATTGAAAAGGCTCCTTGATAATAGAATAGAAGAAATTGCAGATGAACAGAAACGTTATCACCAACACAATTTGATTTTAGAAAGGAAAGGAAAGATCAACTATAGATGCAAGTTTTACTGTCCAAAAATTAGCAGACAAAGTAAACAGTGGTCCGTTAAGGAAGAGAAACCATTCCCTAATGATAGTATTAGATGTTAAAAATGCATTCAATACTCTGCCTTGGACAATTATATTGAAATCTTTGGAAGATATGCAAACACCATATTGATTAAATTGATGAAAAGTTACCTATTGGGTAGAATATAATGCTGCAGATTCAAATTAAAAAAATGTTGATATGACTGGTAGGTGCTTCAAGGGTCAGTGTTGGTTTCCATATGGAGCTATGACAATAGCCTTTGCAGTTGATTTAGCAATTATTATAAGGGATAGATGTACATCCCTCCAAAATATCATGTTTTTCAAAATATAAATGTGATAGGTCCACTGCCTCTGACAACAAAATTGACATAGGTCATCTGCCCGAGTGTGTAAAAGAAGATGAGTTCATGAATATGATATATGATGCAACTCATTGGAAGCAAGTATTGTACACTTATTAAGTTTGATAGTGGTGTAAATCAAAATTTAAATCAACACTATTAAAAATAAGACATTCCTTGGAAACAATTGTATTGTTATTGATAAATAATGAACTTCATTGCTTATAATTGTTTCCAATTGATTTTTTTAAATAAAAATATTGAAGACAAATATTAAATAGATGTGCTCTGTGCTTCACATTATAACAAAAATGTTCATTCTGCAACAGAACAACACAGAATCACATGAAGATCCTGTCTGTTTGGTTACTACTAGCGACTAGTAGTTACAAATGCTGATGTCATGCTATACAATTAGTATGAGAGTGATGTCAGCATGTGTCAATACTAGTCACCAGTAGTAGCCAAATGGTCAGGGTCAAAGTAAACAACAGGTATAGCAACAACAGTGCTGCAAAGACAACTTCTAAAAGCACAAAATTATTGAATGAATCTGTAAAAAGCAGAAGACAACTTGTAAAAGCACAAAATTATTGAATGAATCTGTAAAAAGCATACTGATTACCAGAAAATTTAATTAGTGGCAAAATACCACAATAAACTAAAGACAAATAAATTATCTTAGGTTATTATAATTAGATACATTTTTATATATAGAAAGTGGTGAAAATATTAATATATCCCTACCGATGCCACCACAGTAACATTGTTGCCTCCCTATAATATCTCAGATTAATTTTGTTATATAAAAAAATCTGCTCACTTAATAGGGATATCAGCATACGGTTATTACATTGGCATTGGGAGTTCAGACGTGTAATCACACACTATTCACAGTAAACCTCAAAAAGACTGTGAAAGGTGTTTTCCAAGTTGAATATGCTATGAATGTCATGGAAAATAGTGGCACCACTAGTGCAAGGAAAGGATGGTGTTGTGTTTGCTGTGTAGTATGAGGTTGGTGATCACAAACATTTGGGATTGAACCCTAACTCTCCAATGCTCAGTACAAGACTGTGGCTTTACCAACTAAGCTATTAAGTTGGGTAATTGTGTAATACACATTAATTAACAGCTTTTCTGTTGTATATACTCAATTATACTATTGACTCTTCATAAATAAAACTATTATTAAATAATACATATCATGTTATTAAGATCCATGAATGAAATAGTAAATTCAAGCCTGTATTAATTCCTATAAATAGCATCAAAAAGTCCTTTCAATAATTAATTGAATAGTCAAGGCATAAAAACCCTTACTCAACTTAGAATTTCAATCTGCTTACTAAATATATTTCAACTTACTATTTATTCACCACTTTTTATATACTATGGTAAATCCCGCTCGCACTGTACAAATACACTATAAAAGACAAGCGTGATACACATAGCAAACTCACCGGTTTCGGACCTAATCGATATCGTGTTGTTTAGGCCGCCTACACGAACATGCCTTTGTACACTCAACACTGGCGATTAACCGGGTGAGATGTAACACAATACGTTAATTAAAAATAACTCACCTGTGCAAAATCTTGATCTATATCGTCCGCGTACAAATCGATGTCGTTGTCAGCCATTTTTAGCGGCGCGCAAACAACAAAACCTCCAACAACATGGACGACGCGACGAGAGTGGCGTTTTGTTTGTAGCAGAAATTATCCGTTGGTGGCGCTGTTGTAAGGAATTATGTTAGGCAATTCTGTGCACATGTGGAAATTTATTTAATGAATAAAAGTTCCGTTATATATTTCCAAAGTAAAGCCTTAAATTATATTATTGTATTTATATATATTTTTTATTATATAAAGCAACTTTATTTTTTAAACAACATGCAGTTGAAGTCTCATAGAATTATGAGTGATGAACTACTGAAGAGTAAGAAAATACATAAAAGGGATTAATCAAAATATTAATAAGCGATAAAAGCTTTGTCTAATCACCCTGATAAGTTATAGAGCAGATATAGTCAGTCATTAATTAGTGACATGGAATATTGAGTGAGAATTATATTTTCTTTGGGTAAACTGCTGCGGGTATTTTAAAAGTATAAATGCGTTGATTAATCACCCTGATCGGTTATTAGTCAATTACATTAGTTATATACTAAATATAGTTATTAGTCATACGGAATACTGTGTGGTAAACTGCTGCAGAGTAAAAGAAATATAAAAGCGATTTATTGAAGTATTAATGACCGATACAAGCGTTCACTAATCACCCTGATAGATTATTTGCGCTGATGGAGAAGTCTTTTAACTTCTCAATCAACGTTATTAGTTAATGATAAACGTTTTAGACTAAATATTCTCATATTTAAGAAGACTAAGAAGACTACCTTGCAACAATTCAGCATTTCAACTAAATTTAATACAAAAAAATAACTTTTACTAAATGTATACCATACGTTATACAGGATATATATATATTATTTTGTATACCATACGTTATATAGGTATATCAAAGATCCTTCTTCCTTTAAATTTAGTTTAGAAGTTCTACATTTTTAATTTTGCGCGTATAAATTGTTTAGCAAGAAAATTATAACTTTAACAAGGATAATGTTAAAGCATAATAGCGTTCAGAAATTGCATTGATTAAATATAACAATAATAAATTTTAAAATTCTAGAATTAATTTACGACCGCCATTATTACTTGTCTATGTATTAAACTCTACCTAGAGGTCGCTGCGCGCAGTGTCAGTTTTGTTGACTTGAAAAACCGCTTGTAACCTGCAATTGACAAATTGCAAATCACGCTCAAATTTCGATTATTGCTAGAAAGCAGCAGTAAATTCGTGTAGCGAAATCAATAAACAGCGAAAAAATGAGTTCAATAGGCACCGGTGTAAGTAATACGATCTTATGCAATGTTTTAAGGGTTTAACGCCGACTGATAACCTAACTTTTATTTTAGTATGATCTTTCTGCATCACAATTCTCCCCTGATGGCAGGGTTTTCCAAGTGGAATATGCTATGAAGGCTGTGGAAAATAGTGGCACAGCTATTGGCCTGCGAGGAAAAGATGGTGTTGTATTTGCCGTGGAAAAGCTAGTCACCTCCAAGTTGTATGAGCCTGGTGCAAATAAGAGGTTGTTTAATATTGATAAACATGTTGGAATGGTAAGAATATAATATGTATGCTTGAATTGACAATAATTGCTCAATAATGAATATCTAATTACAAGAGTAATTATCTGTTTACTAAAATTCTCAAAAATTGATAAGGAAGTTTGTTTTTTATCATGAGTAACTAATTGGACCTAATAGGTAATTTTATCATATCTATTATCTGTCACTGTCCAGTGGTCTATTGGTAAAAAACACATGAATAAGCTATAAATATTCAATTACATTAAATTTATATAACAACTTTTGTCAATTTTTCTTGTTCTTGGGCCAGCTTTGATGGCTACAGTGGTTTCACCCTGGCTCTTCCTTTTGTTTTGCTTTGCTGTACTGATTCCCATATATGTTTGACAGCTCTTCCCCCTTTCATTCTTATTATATGTCTCATACCTGTATTCATAAACATCCCATATATTGTATAGGTCCCATAAACTTGAATGGAGAAATTGAAAACATCATTGTTATAGAAATCTCCAAAACAAATGTCACACTTTAAATAATGCTTGTGATTGAAGCATTCAGGACATCTTTTGTTTAATTATTCAGTGTTTCCATTAGAGAGAATCTAAAGTAACTACATTCCCTATAAAATGTATTTATTGTTGCTATAACAATGAATACTTATAGGTTAAATTTGCAATTCAAATGTCAACAGTTTTTGTTCAAATAGTGGGTAAACAGCTGATCTTTGTTATTGTTTGATCAGCTGATTAGATAAAAATTGGAAAGTAATGTGTGGTTGTTAATAAACTTTTAATATATAACTTAACTTAACTAGACAAACCTTGCACATATTGTCACATATATGCTGAGAAACATTTTATGCATAGAAATTACCCACTAGATTTTAGTTCATTTTCTGCCACCAGATAGAGTACCAACTAGCTTAAATTGCCCATAGCTATTGATATATTTATGGAACATGATTATGAGGGTCAACTATTTTGACTCATTATAGACTCTGCTCCTAGTTCTTATCATATAATGCTGTTTCTGATTTTATCTATTTGTGTTACTCCCATTAGTTTTCTATACTTCTTATCGATCACCTGAATTTGACTTTTCAACTCCTGTTGCCATATCTCACTGTGAGATGCAAGTAATTAGTGAAATTCACATATATCAGTGGTTTCCTGTGAGCATCGGACCTCCCCTTCAATGTGAGATGACAAATGTCATAACTTCCAAGTACAGTGTTTGAGATAAATGCATTTTAAATTGTAATATTGCCATGCACAATTTGTCCTCTCTGTTCTACCCTCCCCTAGTTATGTAGCTTGGAAGTTTCTCCTGCACTTGCCACTCCACATAACCAGGGTTGTATGAGTGCTCAGTCATTATCTCCTGCCTTTCTTACCACTCAAATCCCTCATTCTCTCCCTGCCCTCGGTTTCTAAACTTTCCATCCTCTCAGCTTTTCATCCACCCACACATTTCCTCCATCCCATTCACACCTCTTCCCCACTCCTGTTCTCTTTCCTTGAACTTCACTAGTCTCCAACACAACTCCCACCACATGCTGAGCTGATTTTTGTCCTGCAGGAGCACCGTCATCGGCGTCGACCTTTCGAGTCCTAGCAGACTCTTCAGAAATCAGTATTGCTCTATTCTATTCTATTCTATTACAATCCCTACACTTCCACTCTATACAACATTATCGGTTTTGCACACAGATCCCATATTACATGCTATCACTAGATTACAATCCCACCACATCTCCCATTTTCTCTGTGCTATTGTCCAAGCTATTCTCTCCTTTGCATGAACCCACCTCAAATGCTTCCTAAATCTACCACTGCAGCCAAACCAAAATCCTAAATACTTGGTCACTACATATATTTGGTGGGTGGCAGAAAAATGTATTACAGATTTATTTTTTTTATATTTTATAAATTTACTATGGATTCATTTTTAGAAGAAATTCGTTCTGTGATTTATGATGAACTCCTGATATTGAATATAGTTTTATTTAAATTTAGTTTTAAGGATTTGTGTGAAATAAACGACATTATAATTATAGGCTGTTTCTGGTCTTATTGCTGATGCCCGCCAGTTGGTAGAAATTGCAAGGAAGGAATCCGCGAATTATAGATCCCAGTATGGAGTCAACATTCCTGTATCATACTTAAATGATCGTGTTAGCATGTACATGCATGCCTACACATTATACAGTGCTGTAAGACCTTACGGCTGCAGTGTTATTCTTGGAAGTTATGACGAAAAGGAAGGACCAAATATGCACATGATTGATCCATCTGGTGTATCCTATGTATGTTTATTATTATCATTAAGTAAACTTGTTGTAAAGCATATGTGTTAACAGGGCTTCCATGGCTGTGCTACTGGCAAAGCAAAGCAATCAGCCAAAACAGAGATTGAAAAACTGAAACTGTCCAACATGACTACTAAGGAGTTAGTAAAGGAAGCAGCCAGAATGTAAGTATTAAATATATTATTTCATTACATTCCCCTCTTGTTTCACTGCATACGTGGTCCTAACATGTGCTTCAGCAGATACACTTGAATCTTCTCAGTATCAGCCCATACCTGACCATACTTCAGCACTACATTATTATACTCCTTACATATACATCCCTGATATTTTTTTGTATACAAAATGCATCATCTAATCATTTCATTTCTATTTATTTTCTAATTATTTCATTACACAAATTTTGTGCTATTGACCCAGCCATCTTGTATATGTTTGATGTCCTTTCTCCATTCATACTGCTATTATATCGTCAGTATGGAAGAAGACAACTAAAAAAAAAAGATTTCGAGTTTTGGCATTGTTCTAACTTGAAATATTATATATTTTTTTGTCGCAAGATCACCTGTGCATATTATGCACAGGAGAACTTTGAACGAGCAAACCTTTTCCAGACAAGACGCAAACGCCAAACACCAATAAAACTTAACGCAGCGTATACAAAGAAGATTTTCTGAGAAGAAGAAGCAAGTCTTATTATCACTTTGCAAAGAAAATAATGGCATTTCTACAATGCCCCATTATTATGAAAATTTATAAATTGCTTTTAATAATTTTAAACTCTGACCTTTCTTATTTTGAGTTGTGACTCTACCATAAACTTAATACAAACATTCTAATTATAATATCTGGTAAAAAGAGTCACAACTCAAAATAGAGGATGAAAAGGCAACCTGGTATTGGGCAGACAGAATAATTTTGATTTTACTTAGCATCTATACTACCAAAATGATCAATTGGGAAAATAAAGGTTAATTGAAACCATTTTGAAATTAGGATTTACTAATTAAAATACAACAAAGTTGATTTTACCAACATTTGTTCTTTTTGAGTTGTGACTGTATTCTTCCAAACTGACGATACGAGAAAGTAACTCCTAGATATTTATATTTATCCACAACTTTCATCTTAACTTTAACCTTTGCTATGTGGAGCTGTGGTGAGGTGTAATTTTAATAAAACAATTATAAAGCGTTTGTTAGCCTAGGGCTATAGATTAGTAACATTAATAAAAAAATATATATTTATATTTTTTTGTAGCATATACATGGTCCATGATGAGCTTAAAGACAAGAACTTTGAAATGGAAATCTCTTGGGTGTGTGCAGCAACCAACGGCCGACATGAACGTGTCCCCAACGATATATTTGTGGAAGCTGAGAAATCTGCTAAACAAGCAATGGAGGCTGATTCAGACTCTGACACTGAAGATATGTAGTGTAAATTGTATTACTATTAATATTTTTAATAAGGATAATTGTTTGATAATTTTTTTTTCAACCTACAAATATATTTATAAAATCTATACAGTGTGTTTAAAGTTTAATGCTCTCTTTTGGAATCCTGTATATGGTAAGGAAAGGTATATTTATTTTACATGTAAACTCCTTCCTTGTCTTCTTCTTGCTCTAGGGCTGTGCCCTGCTATTTCCATCCACTGCTATGTTTGATATCAACATCCAGCTGTCTTTCCATCTCATTCCTACAGCATAAAGCAATATCTGCCTTGTAGATAGTATGGTTTTAGCTGATTACTTATTTCTTCCACCATTTTCTTTGTGAGGTGTTATTTTAATAATATATATATATATATATATATATATATATATATATATATATAACTGCTTTTATCTCTTGGCCCATGCAATGTTTTTTTACTATATAGTTTTTTATTTTTCCTTTTTTATTATCCGTCTATTGAGTCAATAGGTAAATGATTTGACGTGCACAATTAATATTCAGAGAGATTCCATTGAGTTATTTCCTTTTTATGGTAGGCTTACTATAAAAAATATAGTATAATAATAAAGTTTTAAAATTCTTGGTATACAATATTTTAATATATGTAACAAATATTCAATTTATAGCATGCAAGTTCTTCATTGTTGATTTTATTTGTTGCCTAGTGGTCTAACGTGGTTTTCTATGGTCTAATCGTAGAATTAATCTAGAACCTACAGTCGCTGTGTCAGGCAATCAAAGAATAGGTTTGAAATGGGAATAGCTAATCCAAATCTGACCCCTGATTGGTTGACGGATGAATTAAGGGTTTACAACCGTACAGTTGGCAACAATTAATCAGCCGGTGTTTTGAAGTATTTGAACATAACCTAATTATTATATTATTCTTTGTTGCGCAGTATAATACCAAGTATTTAAAGATGCCTCCTGCATCAAAACGAGATGTGGCCGTGATTTTATTCGACCTGAAAATGGATAGGCAAAAATCCATTGGAATTTTAAAAGAAATAATACTGCACAATTCAATTCGCAACAAACATAATAGCTTTTGTTTGATATTGCTCAACACAAGTGAATCTAAAAATGCTTTACATTTTTCACACATTAGGGAGGTTACCAAAGAAGTTCCATATACATTAGATGTAATTCCATGCATAGAACGTGAGTTATTTAATATAAGGGTCATGATATCAAAGGTAGCAATCTCTATTTCCTTAAGTAATATTTATTTCATTTAAATTTATCAAGCAGGACTATATGTCAAGGTTTTTATACCTTAAAAGTAGTGTTAAATGCAATCAGCTGATCAAACCATGAGAAAGATTAATTAACTATATAGGCACCTTACATGGTCAATAATACTATCAATATTTTAGAATAATGACAGTATTATTGTATGATAACATGTTTAAAATTTTCATTATTCTAAAATATTGACACTATTTCTGATCGTGGAAGGTATAGTATTGATGGAATGAAGAGAATGCTGATATTTGTCTGTGTAATTGATTGCTTGATAAATATTGAAGGAGGATTCAAATAAATACTGACAGTACTATGATTGACTGTGTAAGGTGCCTGATTTAGAAATATTAATTCAGTAATAGACTAAACTCAAAAATTGAAAATTTAGCTAAACTAGTTTTCTTTTAATTCGTGAGATAATAGGTGATCAAACTTTAAGAAAGAGAAGCTATTATCTTACTGATTCAAAGAAAACTGTAATTTGATTATGCAAGTATGTTTAAAAAGTCGTGGGTAAAGCATGAGTGAATGGAGATGTATCAGAGAAATTGGCAAATGTGGTACTAAGGCACCCCTGCGCCCACTAAGCCCCGTCCTGTTCAATCTGTACATGAGCAAGTTGGAGGAGGTGCTGAGGAGAGGACAGGCAGGAGGGGTCATGGTGTGTAAAACCAAGGTGTGGATGTTGGCATATGCAGATGACATAGTGCTGGTGGCCTGGAGATGTTGAAAAGAATGGGAAGGAGGGGCCTGTAGTGAATGTGGAAAAAACCAAATGGATGATGTTTAGGAATAAGGGAAGGAGGTTTAGAGTGAAAGAGCTGAAATGGAAGGGAAGAATGAATAACGTTAAATATTTGGGCTTTTGGCTTGACTGTGGAGGGGGGGGGGGGAAGGTTAGGATGTAGTGTATGCAGGCAAAAGCGAAATGGCTTGGGGGATAGCAAGCAAAAAATGGGATAGTTTGTGGGGTGGTAACCTCATAATGGCATGCAAGATCTGGGATGCATGTTTAAAACCGATCTGGTTGTATGGAGTGGAAGTGTGAGTGGAGTGTAATAGAAAGGGAGCAAGATTGGTTCCTAAAGAGTGCTAGGTCGACATCTAGGCAGTGCTGTTGCAGGAGATGAACATGTGGTGGGAGTCATGTGTGGAACAGTTGTGAAGTTTGAAAAAAGATTGCAGGATTTGTGTGAGGAAAGGCTGTTGTGGTAGGTATGGATGAGGTCCAAGGGTAGGACGGAGAAAAGATAGAGGAAGGATGTGTGAAAGAGTGGGTATGTCTGAGGTGTGGGTAAAGAAGAAGTTGAAAAAAGGTGGAAGCCTACGAACTGAGGTAAGGGAAAGATTGAGGGATATTGAGTGGCAAGAATATATATATATATATAACTTACAAGAAAAATTCCCCCTGGGACCGGCCCAAACTGAAACATACCCTAATTTTATTCTCTTCCTGCTGGGACTTATAATGGCAGGAACAAAATAGCAAACAAAAACTAGGATTCTAAAATTTCCTCCTGGACCCGACGACAGACCGCCATTGGGCATCATCAAGTCCCTTCCCAATTATCCTCTCCTCTTCCACACATTCCACATAAAACACTTTATAACATAATATTCAGATATAATAAATTATCAAATTTTATGAAATAAGCTTAAGAAATTAACATTAACTTTAATATTGTAGAAAGTGAGATAGCAGATGCTGATTGGCTGGAAGGTTTAGAGCTAGCTGCTAGTACATTATCTAACCACAATGGCAAAGCTGGGGTTTATACATTACAACTAATATTTATAACAGACTTTAAAACACCTTTAATTGAAATTGGTGGTGTAGATGAGAGAATGGATAATGTTATTACCCAACTACGAGATAATATGATATTTTTATATGTAATTGGTTTGGACACAGAGAGCTCGATAACAATTAAACACAAGGATGATGTGGGAAGATATATGAAGACATTGGTTTTTAAAGATGCAGAATTTCAGAAAAGCAAAAATAAGGAACTGGCAACTAAAATTGTTCGACAAGCTGAAGGCATAATATGTCCAACAGAGTTAGGTAAAATAATAATAATATTTTTCCAAACACAACATATAGACAAACATAATACATAATATAAAATGGACCCAGCTCAGTAACCTAGTGGTTAAAGGCAATAGCCATCACATACTGAGCATTGGGCAGTCTGAGTTTGAACCCCATCAGGGCGAGGTTTTCTGTGAATTGTTAATTAATCTCCTCTGAAGCGAGCAGCACTCTTGACCGGTGACGGAAAACCGTCACGTCTGAGCTCTATAAAGATAATGTTTCCTTTTTATTATTTCTAATATGATCTAAACTACATGAATTAAATCCCTTAATTTGAAAATATTAAAATTACCTTTCTTTACATTATATGTAATGCAAATTTCAGTTTCAAATAACACTTAACATTGTGTGTCAATTATATAATAGTTGCGAATATTAGTACTAGATCTATTGTATAATGTTGCAAACCATGCAGTTGATTTTACGCTCACCATGTTCATTACTAGCCGCTTTCGTTTATCGTTCGGGAGCTGTTCCGGCCTGTTCTAAACCAACTGGATAGTTCTGGATAGTGGGCATAGCTACAGACACTTGGGCCTCAAAGTGGGCCCATTGTGAAACCTCCCTTTAAGGGTACTCACTTGTCCCACCAGTCAATTCTGCGTGTAAGCTGCAGAAGCCTGGCAGGTGAGCAGCTATGAGGGTTCTAAGCTAACTGAGAACAGCTCCTCAACAATAAACGAAAGTGGCTACAATATACCTGTATACATAGTTAGCAACTAGGTTACTACATCAAGATTCATGTTTCAGCTATTGACTTTTTAACATTTTATGTGAATAACATACCAAAGCAAGGATGGCTTGCACCATTAACATTTGAAGGTTTTGAATTTCCAACTATAACATCTAGAATAATCACACCTGAGGTATTAGTGAAGATGAAACGAGAGGGGTTAAAAAACATTACTTGGATTGCTCCTGCAAAAACAGCAGGTGCTGAAGATAGAGTGTTGACACAAGATGACAGGGTTGAATGTTACTACTATCTGGATAAAATCATTCCAGTACCAGATGATGTCAAAGCTAGTTTTAAATTTCAAGGGGCTCGTATGTTTAAACTAGTTGGGTTTGTGGATGCAGAAGCTATACCAGAGGTATGTTATTTTAACAACGTATTTACTTCATGTTGCTATATGAAAACTAATTTTCGCTAAGTATATATGTATAATATACATAGGTAAATAATTCTATACATGAATCAAGAGTAGGAATTTTCCATGATTACTATAGACACATGTACTTACATATGATATAATGTGCCAAACCAACTGAACACAGAGTTCCTGTTTAAACCATGTATAACTCTTGGAAAATTACTACCGTTCATTCTTGAATAAATCAGGATGTGGGAATTTCAATGCATTGTATTATTGCTAATATCAATTCAATAAAATATTTACTTATACTCTTCAATTCATTCAATATTAATAGGGTTATTATATAGTCATATAGGCCATTCGTCCCGGATTTTCTGGGTAAACTGGGATTCTAGCTCTTCGCCCCGCATATATACGCGCCCTGGAAAACATTCTGGAATTACCAATTCGTTTATTATAAAAAAAAATTTAGTATCAAGTCTTTTCACGTACAGATATTGATTGCAACGCAATTGAATAATGGTATTAAAGACAATGGTTATTGCTATTTATAAGTGCAATATTATAAGACTTCATGCAACAAATAACTGCAATTAACGTTTTAAAAATGTTCATTCCGTAGCAAAATACAATTAACGTCTCTTGGAACGAATCACTTGTTCGAATTATTTATGCTGTAATATTGTATAATTATTTAATATTATAATTAATTTTATCCAGCTGAGTGGCCTAGTGGATAGAGGCAGAGCCTAGGTAGTCAGCCGCCCGCGTGCAAATATAATTTGGCCGCCCACATCCTGCATTTATATTTAGCATTATATAGGATATTATGATAGGGACATCTAAGAAGAAATTAATAAATAATTTATAAACGCTAATCTGTGAAAATACTGAGAAGGATCTTAAATAACCGAGACCAGTTCAGATTTTATGTTATGAACTCGATAGCTCATGTCCCCTAGAAGAGCCGTCCGTCTCGTAGGTACACCACCACCGCGGGCGAATTTTCGCGAATCACAGCTTTTCTGTGAAGTGAAGGTCAAATTGTGATTAAACTCTTATGAAATTCTCCTTTTACCAATGGAAAATCTTTTCGGCTCATGCCATATAAAGAAATATTTTAATTTAGTGTATTTTTTGTTAAATTTGTAACATTAAAAATCCATGTCCTGGATTGTACCGCAGAAAATATGGTCACCCTAAATATGTATCAATTTTTAGATATATATGGAAGGAGAAGAAGCTCACAGTGTACGAGTCAAACCCACTGACCCCAAAGCCGAAGCTTTCCACCACCTAGTAGAATCAACCCACCGCAACAATAAATACGCCCTGGCTTTAAGAGTATACAACAACAATAACGCACCCAAATTGTACATTTTAATACCGCAACCGCCAGATCATTTCATAATGGTACCACATTGTGAACTTGTGAAAGAAATGTGTTATCCTTTGGATCCAAAACCAAAATCATTAGGTGAAAACGATGATTTAACAAACAAGTTCACCGACTATTTAAGTGAACTTTCTACTCTTTCACGACCCTTGCATCCAAGTTGTAGCGTCGGCCCATATTACCACCAGTATTTAAAGAATATGCTTAATATAATTGACCCCAAGTCTAGTAGTTGTGATGAAGTTCCCTTGGAAACCACCACCACAGATGCACTTAAAGCATTAGAGGAGGCCCTTGGTGGAAACAAAGATTCACAAGGGGATGCTGAGCAAAGTAAAATGGATGATGATGAGGAAGATGATTGGTAGTCATTGAAAAGTGATACACATATTGTTATAAATGTTGATATTTTGTATTATATTTATGTAATTTTCGCACATGTTTTAATGAAAATAAAATAGTTATGCAAAATTGATATTATATCAGTTATTGACATTTCTGAGCTCTTCCTAACACCTCTTCTTGGCGTTTTTTCCGCATGCTTTACATTAGGTTTGCTGGCGACAGCCCACTGCCGTCGTGGATAAGTCGTGGACCGCCCTACATCTGTTAAGATTAGTTTGAAGAATGCGGAGCTCCATTTTGACTCGGCACGCTCGTGGCCTCTGCTGCTCCTTCGTATTGTCGAGAGCGCCCCCAGGTTTCTTACACCTCCCCGGCATTGTATCATGCCCCGCGTGCTCACAGATGAGGCTATACGGCGTCTTGGCGGGGCATCCTCGCTTATAGTGTGCCGTTTTGCCACAGCACCCGCATAACGACCGCCTATCCGGCCGCGGCACTGGACATATCCTTATCCCCAGCACCTGAAGCACTCTCTATGGTGATCAGTACTCGACAGTGGACAAGCCCCACCCTCACCGTTCCCTTACCGCAGATCGCCCGCGCCGTTTCTTTGGACGTGGTTACGTAAACCGCCTGCGTTCCTCCGTATGCCAGCCTTACCCTTCTTATGGTGCCTACACTTATGACTTTGCGGTCCTTCCCCGTCTCCCTAACTAGGGCCTCCATTACTTCCTCTCTGGTGGTCAACCGGTTCATCCCGCGCCTGCCCTCCTCACGACTGCTGTCGCTCCTTGGACTTTGTTAGCTATTGTTCCCCTTGGGTGGTCTACTTGGGTCCTCTTTCTAACCTTCATATCGTCGGCCCTAATCTTTGTGATTTTAGTGACCATCGTCTCGTCGACATCCACTTCCCTCACCTTCAGAAGGTCCGCGTAGGTGACCATATATGTTGCCCGTACGAGAATGGCCTTCTTACGAGTGCATGCGCCCTTATTGATAGCCTATTCTTGCATTTGCAGCTCACCCTCCTGCTTTCCTCCACCCTGCTGCCTGCCCGATGGAGTACGACTTCCGTACCGGTATGAGCGAAGAGGTATTCCAACAGTTTCCTGGTCAGGGTTGGATCCAACCCCGGAGACTCCATGGCCAGCTTCGTTCTCCCCTTGTCTGCACATGCGTCTTTATCGTATGGATAATATAACCCCCCGCCAGTTCAAGTCCTTGGGGTGTGACTTTAAAATGTAGGACAGATAACGTTCCGTGTTTTCTTTTTCTTTCTTTTTTCTTTTACATATACTTGTTTTCTCCTTGCGCCACCCAGATCGGCTAACCATCACCGCCTTCAGGCCGGTGTTGTAATGGGTCACCTTTGGCCAGACCCTATTTGAAGGATTTTTTAGGAAGAAGAAAATTGCATTGACCCTCGATACCTAATAGCGCCGCGGTCGGAAAAGCCAGAGCGGCTGAAGAGTTGGCCATGGGAGGTCGTAGGTGTGAAATTCTCTAGGAGGGAGATTCAGTCACGCAAATAGTTGTGATGAGTCCCAGATTATCTTAGCAGTAAGACGCCGTCCCTACTATGCCCTTATTCCATTAGTCATATTAGGGCGCTTTGCGGAAGTCGTCCTACTGGGTCCCCACACCGCGCCAAGTTTCTTCTTATTACCTTGGGCAAAACCAACAAAACAGCAGAAATCTCAACGCGACTCAGATTAAGTTGGACGGCATTTCGGAAGATAGGGCATGTACTGAAAAGTCCGGATATATAGGTATATAGAATATATTCTTGTCGGGGTTGGAACATTGACCAAAGCACTACTCTGTGGACCAAAGATATCGGCGAAGAGACGGCTATGTGTAGAACCCCGGGGTTTGGCTGCCACCATCTGAGGCCTGAGGAAGATTCTAGCTTGGCGATGTTGGCTGATTGGTGTTTTCTTCGGAGAGTCGGTGTGGATTTTGAAGAGTGGAAGTTTTGCCGAATGAGAGCGTTTGGAAGTGCGGTATACTATTTATTATGGAGTTGTAAATAACCGGCTCTTTAATGAGAGCATCATTCGTTTGATTAAAGGTTTGTTGTTACTTAACGACGTCATTAAGTCTGTACAGAACACGGTCTATTAGTCATCTGAACAAATTGATAGATGCCGATATTGTGCCGTCTGTTAATTGACGAAATTTCGCATTAGTTTTTAAGTTCAGCCAAGTTGTTCACAGCCAACCACCGATTGGTTGCCAAAAATTACACATATCCGACATCGCTCCAACAGTCACTTGGCCAACACATCTGTGTTTCCTGCGAATGGTATGCATATTTAGTGTAGATAGCCCTTATTTAAAGCGGGGCCCTTGATAAAGTGGACTCGAGGCTCCTTTAATGCGTCACTGTACTCTAACGTATTTTATTTCACCAGCAGAATAGCCGGCCGGCGAAATAACTTTATGAGTAAGAGGCCTTAGGAATATATATCCATCCTGTCACAACTTTAATCTGACTCGATTTCCTATTCAAAATAATTCTAAAAGGAACAATATTTCATCTCTCAGCCTCTGATGGTTTATTTATGGATGTATTTCTATTAAATTGATTGTGTATCATAAATAGAATAGTAAAATATAAAAAAATATGTCAGCTGGCATATCACTTGAAGACTCATCAATGTTTTAATGCTTGACCTTTATATTTAGCTAATAATTTGTTACGGTACATATATTACAAATACACAGGTAGAGACAGAAATCAATATTTAACTGAACTAGTCATAAATAAATGAAGATAAGATATATTAATCTTAAAATGTGACAAACATAAATTGCAGAACAACCATGAACTTTAAACAGTTAACAGATTATTGGCGCAATTTATTCGCGGTCAAAATGCTAATACAATGTAGCCACGTGATCAGTGACTCCAGTAGTAATCTATTGAGTGACTCGTCACATTATCTTTTGAAGCTATCGCATGCATAATGATTTAGTAAAGCGATTGCGAAACTTTCGTAGACGAATGAGTTTAGCCGAAACGTACGCACATCGCCGCTCGCACCGCACATCCAATCGATATTTTCATGGTTTTTCAGAGCAAGCCGTGAAAGCACAGAAAAATGAACGCCGCCTCTGAGATCAGACGGAGAAAGGTAAATTCACTTTTCACGTTCGCTATTATAAACAACAATGTTTAGCTGAGTCGGGTGTAGCCGATTATTAGTTTAGTGGTTTAATTTTATGGGTTGTGTTTTATTCATTTAGGACCATCTATGCTCACTGTAAGTTGTATATTTGTTTAATTTGTTGTGGCTTAAATGACATTATTTTTTTAATATAACCTATATGTTTTGGGAATGTTTTAGATGATAATTGCTTGCTCATTTTATAACCTGTAGATTAGATAATGAATTTGGGTTGATACTGTAGTTGTGTGCATATTGATTGGAGTGACATGTGTGGTCATTTATTTAAAGTTGTGTCAATATTAAGTGCTAATGACCTAAATATTATTTGGGTTATTTTATTATTTATTTGCTCATTTTATTAACTGTTGATCATTTAGAGTAGAACGTTTATTTTATACAACATTTTCATACATAAATATATAAATATTGATTGAATATTATATTATATGACTTTTGTAGTAGTAGTAAACCTTTATTGGAATATAATATATACAGTAAATATTTGATTTCTTTCAACAGGTCTGATTATATTTGTCATAAATAGAGGCTAATATTACAAAAAATAATTAAAAAGAGTTGCACTTATATAGTTTTGTTAATAGGGAATGTTGCAATTATAGTAGTTGCATTTCGTCACCTAAGTAGCAACACCACATATCTAAACTTTTATTCGAGGTTGATAGGATTGAGAAAAATTTATTCTAAAATGTTTATTGGAGTTATAAAATCTATCTGGTTCTCATAAATAAAATATAAGCAATAAAATAAAAATGAGTAACTTGTCAGATTTAATAACATTTATAATCAATTTTTCTCTCACCTGTCAACCTTGAATACAATTTTATATGTGTGGTGTTGCTGCTTAGGTGACGATTTATTGAATTTTTACTGTAATACATAATGAATTTAACCTAAATTTATTTCTTTTTTAATCATATATCTTATATGCCTTTGTCAAGTTTGTTTTGTTTTGGTTGTTCTATGTCCTTATTTCCTTGTAGAACTTATTTCCTATCTGCTGTCCACTTTCTTGCTTCTTGCTATGTTTTTTCTTAATTTTTGAGCACTTATGTAAATTCCCCATCCCAAGTTTCCTGTGGCCATCCACTTTCCACTTGCTCTTGCTTCCCATACCTGCTTCACTTGTCTTTTAGTGCCCATCCTAGTTAAATGTTCAAACCACTGCAGTTCTATTTTCTTCTGTACAAATGTCATTCACAGCTTTTCCATACTTTGTTCATTTCAATACAAGCAGTCATGCCACATCAAGCCAAAGCATTATTATATCCATCCCTATACAATTAACATATGATAATAATAATATTATATAATATTAATCAATTTCTCATAATTCACTCCCAATTTAGTTACTTCATATGTTCAATTCAAGACCCGTCCAACCCTCTCAGTTTATGCTGATATAAAATAGGAAATTGACTAAAGTAATAAGTAAAAATAAGGATATCTTCAGATAGTTATACTGATATTAAATAATTAATTTAATTTATTGACAAAAGAAATATATTCATACTAAATTTGTATAAATATTGATTGCAGATTATATGACTTGTAAATTAATTATGTACAGTTCCAAATGTATATATAAATATTGATTTGTGATTATATGACTTGTAGTAAATTATTTATGTAAAGATTGAAATGTAGTGCTGTTGTCCTAAATATGGTTAGTGTTTTTAAAATTACTAATCATAACTACATATAGAGCCTGTTGTTTCAACAATTTTATTTCATACTAAATTTGTATAATTATTGATTGGACATAACTTGTGTAGTAAATTAGTTATGCAAAAGTATAAATGAGGCATTGATAGCAAAAGTCGATAAACCCTGACATTTTAATCTCATATTATGTTATTATTATCATTATTATTAGTAGTAATTACATAAAATTGGTTTTTGTAATTTGAGGGTATGTCCCTTTTGCCCTCAATGCCTCAATTATAGTGTTGTTGCCATATTTATTAGGATTTTTTGATTGGTAATAATTGTTACATAGTATAATAAATCAGGTTTTAAATGTAACCTGATTTATTGAGGGCTGGTTTGCAAACAAACCTTTATATTGGTATTCAAGGCCAGTTTATGCTGACATAAATTAAGATATTGATTAAAGTAATAAGTGAAAATTAAAGATATCTTTGGATGGTCACGTAATAGTTATGGTGATAAGTAATTGGCAGAAGTAATGTATTCATACCATAGATAAGTAATTCATATTAAATTTGTATAAATATTGATTGGTGATTATATGACTTGTAGTAAATTAACAATGTAAAGTTCAAATAAAGTGTTATTGCCCTAAATATTTCTAGGATTTTAAAATTACTTATCATCACTACATATAGAAACTGTTAATTGAGAGCAAAAGTAGACCCACCCTCAAATTTAAAAAATCTCGTTTTATGCTATTACAATTAATTTTTTGCACAACTTTTATGTTGGTTTGAATAATTCGGGGGAACATTGCACATAATCATTCGGATTATATTACATGTGGATAGTACAACAGACTTCTGCATAATGTCTATCGTGCATTCTATATCTGTAATCCTGATGGTGCTGATATTTTCCCCCACTCTTTTCTCTACAAGACCGTTACATTAATGATGATTGGCAAGATTATAACAGACTCCTTGTAGATGGTCTTCATCTAGAAAGCTAGGTCTTGGTATTTGGTAATTTTGTTATTCTCGTCTACAGGGATGAAAACGTCGATAAACTGCACATTTTTCTTCTTTACATATTACGATATCTGGTTTGTTGTGTTGTACTTCTTTGTCCGTTATTATTTGCGTATACCAATAAACCTTCACTAGATATATTTATAATATAGTTCTAAGGTTTTACAAGGTTTACTACAGATGGTTTGATGTATTATGGTAGCAACTCGGTTGTGATAAAATAGCGGACCCAAGTATGTACATCCAGATGACAGCAGATCGATTCTCTTCTGGCTGAACAGAGCCTACATTTATCGTTTGACGATATACCGTCTGGTTTTGTTTGACGATATACCGTCTATGTTTTGTTTGACGATATACCGTCTATGTTTTGTTTGACGATGTACCGTCTATAGTTTTTAGTTGCTATAGCCTGGTTTTGGATTGCTCCAATAGAACCTGCTGTCTATGCCATAAGCGATCCATCCTGCATTTGACAGACATTTCATAGTCAATATCATGACTGATCAGACAGTTTGAAAATCGACCCTGGGGCGCTTTGCTCTTCCACAACTCCTCTAGGGTGTATTGTGATATTCGTATAGGATGCGAATATTCGTTGGACATGTTTAGAATGGATAAGCCATTATCTACGGTTATTATTGATTGGTGTAAAGGTTGTTAGTTCTCTTTATATGGGTGTATAGACTCTTTGTTATGATGGCAACGTGCATTTGCGATATTTATTAGACCTCTTCCTCCTCGGGAACGTTTGATATAAAGGCGATTTATGAAAGAGTGTGGATGATGTAACCTGTACCTAGTCATCGGTGTTCACACGGCTCTATCCAAGTCTGCTAGATCAGTAGGTGTCCATTGCAATATACCGAAAGTGTGGGTTGAAAGTATAGGCCAGGTATTAACTGCTGTAAATTTTTGACATTTGACATACAGCTTTGTTTTTCAAATATACTTTATTCTAGAGAAGAATTGTTCTTTAGTGACACTCTTCATATATTTACATCCTATAGTTCAAATTGGTCATCCAATAGGATCATGTTTTCCGGCTGTTCAAGTTGTTTCCCAGCTTTTACATGCAGAAACTGTGTCGCGATCGACTTGTTGTCAGAAGTGCTCTATTTATCAAGTATGTAGTCTAATCGGAATCTAAGTTAAGACATCGCGAGCGATCGACTAAAATTGGCTTCGACTTGTTGACCACCCCTGCTGTACATAGTTGACATTAACACGCAGTCTTGTATTCCAGACTTCCATAAGTGTTTCGATAGCCAGGAATCGAACGCTTTCCAGTAGCCTATCCTTCATCTCATAATTTATTCCTTCTCTCCAGCTTCTGGGCCTGCCTATTTTCTTTCCCAGTGACTTCCATTGGAACAGTCTTCTTCGGAGCCGATCTTCTGGCATTCTTTGCAAGTGGCCGTACTAACCAAGTTGCTTTGTTCGTATGTCGTTTATAATAGTTTGCTTTACGTCCATTATTTCTCCATTTTGTATCTCTCTGCTGATCTTCCCCAGTAGTCCATTCTGGTTGATAGAAAAGGTCTCTCCAGCGCTCTACCAAATTGCCAGTGCTTGCTCTCATTGCTTACATTCAGATCCCCCACCACATAGATATCCCTATTGTTCTTCAGCCTTGGTTAATTCAAGTTATTATTTCCATTTTCCGTCTTGTGTTATTTTTACACCTGGACTCTTATATTCTTTGCAGTTGTCTATCTACTGCCCATCTTGAAGTATTTCAGTACTGCCTATGGTTAGGTATTTCGTCTTTTTATATTTACCTCGAGCACCCCTACTCCTCTATTACTTTTCTGTTCATATTAGACTAGAGATTATTACTTTGCATATTGAATTTTTGTAGAATCGTTGTAATGCTTGTATTAGACTCATGTTGATATTAGTTTTTTTTTCAGCGCTTACCACAGCTTTTATACAAGCACGGTATCGTATACTTTTTTTAAGTCTACAAGTAGAAGGTGCATTTTTTGAGACACGGTAATTTGTTCTCAATGAGTTGTCTTACGCAGAACAGATTGTCTACTGTTGATCTTCCTGCACGGAATCCAGCCTGGTTTTCGGCTTCCATATCTTTATATTCTTTTTCTATCTTATTTTGTTATAGTTATTCCTCGGAAGCCGCTTTATTTCCTTTTTTATGTATGCTTGTAATTTATGCATCCTTCCAGTTATTCGGGGTTTCTTTACCGTTAAGGTATGTTAAGGTGAAATATGCTACTGAGGTGTTCGTGTAAGATGTTATTCCTGTATTTAATTAGTTCATTCGCTATTCCACCGGGTCCGGCACCCTTTCGGTTTGTTAAGGCTTTTTCTACTTTTTTTACTGCTACTATCCGGATGCTAGACGGGTATCTTGTCATTGTCACCATGGGTTGGTCTTCCTGTGTTTCCTGATATTCTGATCTTTCTTCAGAGCAATTTTGTATGGTGGCTTTCCCAATCAGTTGCTGGTATTGGTATACGTTTCTTGTTTATTGGTTCTAAAACCTTCCATGCTTTTTCGTCCACCTAGGTATATTTCGATCCTGTTGCAGCTTTTCTCCTAGGTTCGGTTTTTTGCTTGGCAGATATGTTGACTAACTTTGGCTTGGGATTCTATGTAGTTCAGTTTGTCTTTGCCCGATTATGTGCGTAAGTATTTTTTTGTATCCTCCTCTTTTCTTCCACATCCTCCGCTATATTATCAGTTCACCAATACGATTCTCTGCGTGTACGTCTAACCCCGACTTGTCCCATCACTTCAAATGCCGCTTGGTGTATTGCTTATACAACGTAGTCGTAATGGTCTTGATGGCTATTGAAGTCCTTTTGGGTTAACTTTTCTTCCAGTCTCCTACTATACAGTTTTTTGATACTATTGTTATCTAGAGTTTCTAAGTTGTACATTGGGGCATTTGTCTCAGTTGTATCTATTTTTTCTTCTGTAGTCTCGATGATTTGCTGAGCATAGAATGGGAAAAGGACGTTCGCTTTTAGAAAATGATTGTCGCTACCACAGGATATACCTCTACATAGCCTCACATCCTGTACATGTAGTTTCATTTTCTGTTTTATGATGGTATAATGGATTGTTGATATAAGGTTTCGGGTTTCTTGTATCCAAGTATATTTGTGTATCCATTTATGGCAATAGAAGCCATTTGTGATTCGCAATGAGTTTTTATTACATATACTTATTAGCCTTGTCCCATTATCATTCTTGACCTCTTCTTCATGCTGTCTTGTGATTGAATCATTTCTGCCTTTTCAAGTTCGGCTTTTTTAATCTCCGAGCAATATGATTTCTCGTGAATTAGGGATGACTGATACAACCGTGTCCAGTTTTCAATCATCTTTATCTGCTATTCTCGCATCATCGTTTATTCTTTTAGTCCCACAATCGTTGTTTTGTGGCTGTAGATGTTCATATTTGCCTTCAGTCGATAAGTTCCCAGCTTGTTGTGCTGTTTTAATTCCTTGTGCATTAGGACATTAGGACTCCCTGTTTTGTCCTATCTTCTTCGGCACACCGCTTTGTAGGTGCACGTAGTGTCCAAGGTCTTCCTTCCCGTGTCATTTTTTATTTGTTTCAGTCAGCACTGCCATATCAATTGATCTGTTTCTTCCACATTTCTTCTTAGGCTTTGAGTGTCCATACTTATTGACCTTTATCCTTTTTGCCGTCTACATGTTTCAAGTGCTTTCCGAGGTGTAGTATTGCGATGTTTAGAGGATTTTTATTTTTACTAGTGTGGGTTACTGACCCAACGCCTAAACGCCCAACCTGGAGGTCCAGGATCATATTTTTCTGGTTTTCATTCCCTAGGCCAGTGATTCTTAATCGGTGCTACGCGGAGTGCCGGTGCTCAGCGAAATTGTTGCAAGTGCTCCGAAATGATGAAAACCGATATTTAATGTTGGATTTACTGTATGTGATTGACTACCAATAAAGACGAAGAATTGAGAGTAGCTATATCAAATATTAGGCCTAATATCGCTTAAATCTGCAAAAGTCGACAAGCTGTTATGTAATGATCGGTTTAATTTTTAATAAAAGTTATGTCTGTAGTTTTTTGACTATTTGATTTTGGTACTACGCGAGGTTTTCTTATGATAAAATGTGCTCCCTGACTTAAAAAAGGTTAATCACTACCCTAGACTGATAGTCTTCTACTATACTATACTATTCTATACGTTCTAAGGAAATCAATTCTTCCCTTCGGTGTTTCATTTGCTCTTCTAGCCATTGAGACTCTTGTCTTCCTCTGCCCTTTGGACCGCTTTTCTCAACGTAACCCTGAGCAGGGGCCCTAACCGGGTACAGCCGGTGCCAACCGAACCCAGGTTTGTTTACCGAGGTTGTTATTCGTCCCCCTCCTTTTTTCTCATCCGGGTTTGGGACTAGCAAGTTTAGTTTATTGCCATACGTAGTTTATATGAATATTGATTGATGATGACATAACTTTTATATTTAATTTGTATAAATATTGATTAGTTGTGACATGACATATAGAAAATTAGTTATGTAGTGTGGTTGTCCTAGATATTGTTAGTCCATTTTAATAGCTAATCACTACATTATAACCTGATTTATTTAGTGCTGTTAAAACAAAATATATTAGTACTCAGATTACTAATATATTTTGTTTTCAAGTAGCACTAAATAAATAGAGTTATAATGTATTGATGATTCCCAATTGAAATATCCTCAAAGTCAATTTATGCTGACATAAAATAAGAAATCAACTGAGGCAATAAGTGGAAAGGAAAGATTGATTGACAGTTGATATGCTGACATAAAACAAATATATTCATACACATTTTTTTTTATAAATATTGATTGGTGATTATATAATTTGTAGTAAATTAATTATGAATGGATTTGAAGAGGTTATAAATATAGTGATGATTAGTAATTTAAAAATTGTAACAATATTTAGGACAACAACACAACACTATTTTTAGAATTTTTGAATTACTAATCATCTCTACATTTATAACCTCTGGATTAAAAATGTTTATTTTCATACAAAATTTGTATAAATATTGATTAGTGAACATATATCTTTTGTAGCATATTAGTTATGTAAAAGTCCAAATGTAGTGCAGTTGACTTAAATGTTGTTAGGTTTTTTAATCTTTACTAATCGCCGATTCATTTATAACCGGTTCATTAAACAGGACATGCTATGTATTGTGAGATCAAATTATTTCCTGCATTAGTTGACCTTGCAAATAAATTGTATATTGCAAATTGTTTAGGGCTAGTTTGCAAACAAACCTTTATGTTAGTACTCAGTGTAAAGGTTGGTTTATGCTGACGTACTCAGTTACATTTTTATTTATGAATAAATTGACTGCTAGTCTGTAACTGCGCATGTCGATTTCAAAACAATTCAAATGTGACTTACGCCACTTTCATTGTAACAGGCTCATATAATGCACTATTTGTTGTTAGTTTTTTATATCCTATCTTTGTATTTCTTCCTGTCATTCAATTTTCTGTGGTCATCTAATCTTACAAAATAAGTTTCACAGTGAGTTGTGAAATTGTTAGGAACAACTAGGCTAAATCACTAAAATTCCGAGTTTAATGTTAACATAAATATTAATTTTTGTTATGTTATTTGATTATGTGTAGTAGGTTCGAATTTTAAATAATCTACTAATGATACAATATATTTAGTTTTAAATAAATAAAATTATATCCTTTTAGAATAAAGATAATAAAAACAGTCGGCCGGTGCAAAAGAAGAAGCACAAAAATGCAAAACCACCATCAGGACTACAGCAGTCCTTATTATGCCTGATAATAAGTGGAGTTGTGCTAATATCATTCATAGGTATTACCTTGAAGTAGAATCAAGTTATAATATATACTAATATTTTAATTTTTAGTTTTATACACTGACAACATTCCCTGGCATGTAGGTCATAGAGCCGCAGACAATATAGCAAAAGCTTTTGGCTACTATGAACCAGTACATGCAATTGTGATTGATGCTGGCAGCACAGGTTCTAGAATATTAGCATTTACATTCCACAAGGCTGTCATTGATGGGCATCTTGTGTTAGACAAAGAATTGTTTGAGTACACAAAACCTGGGCTATCAGCATTTGCTGATAATCCTAAAAAAGCCATAGAAAGTATTAGTGGCCTTATTACCAAAGCCAAAAATGAGATTCCTGAGAAGTATTGGAATAAGACACCAATCATCCTTAAGGCAACGGCAGGGCTTAGATTGTTGCCTGCTGAAAAGGCTGAAGGGCTACTGGAAGCAATGCGACAGTTGTTCAAACAAGTGCCATTTTTATCTGATGAGAATTCTGTTGGTATAATGGATGGAACTGATGAAGGCATATTTTCTTGGTTTACTGTCAATTTTTTGTTACGTAAGTACAGACTTATTAATTAAATCTATAATTTAATCTTATTGCTGTGAATGACTGTAATGAGGAACACTGTCAACTAGTTAAATACTTCATGAAAATGTTTCCTAAGATCAAAATAGATCAGGCGCCTACATACAGTGCTTTACATCCCTAAAAAATAGTTTTTATAGAATAGAGTAAAGAAACTATGAAGAAGAAAACATATATACAGTTGGTTACATAATTATTCCTATGCTATACAAAATATTTTAATATTTATAGTTTCCATATTCATTAATACACTACTTTTTGGTTTTTTTGTGTGTTAAATGGAAGATTTAATTAATTTGATAATTTTAAAAAAATGTATTAAAATACATATTTTTAAAATTAATATACTAGCTATTAATTTCTCTGTTTGCCTTAATGACTTTCTTTGGCACATTAATTTTACAATTAATTTTCTTTCTGCACTAGTTATTTCGCTTTTATTACCTGCTATTGTGTTCAAATGGGAGATAAGCTTACTTTGAATGTTAAAACACTTTTAAACTGCTACAATGTTATATTATTACAAAATAAGGAAAACTGTAGCATATTACTTTATCATATGAAGTATATTTTTGAAAAATTAAAATAAAACTATCTTCTTTCCGAATACTTCTGCATGGGAGCTGCTTTCGTTTATCGTTCGGGAACTGTAATGGGCTGAACTAAGAACAACTCCAGAACGATGAACGAGATCGACTAAAATACCTATCGCGAAAAATTTGCATTGCAAATATTTAGATGCAAAGTATAAATATTTGCAATTCAAAATTTTTCGCGATATTTCACGACTAATATAGTTGAACTATTTTTGGAAAATGTCTGTCCCTATGTGTGTACAAGTGTACACAAGTATTTTTCAATCTTTTTGGTCCGCGACCCCCTATTACACTTCAAAAATTTAAAGGACCCCCTGAATAATGGATATGTATAGAAAAACATCGCGAATAATCAATATTTTCTGTAACACCCCCTCCACTCCACTTTGGAATCATTGTTCACTTAGTATATGAATAATTGTGTGACTCACTGTGTATATTTTTTATTCTTCATAGTTTTAGCTCACTTCTATAACAACGTGATTACTTTTTTTATGAATATGAGCATTGTTGTAATATAATTTCTATAATGATTTTGGGGAAGGATACTAAAAGCAAGCCACTAAATTCCATCTTGCAGTTGCCATCAGGTTTTGCAGGAAATGGCTAGAGCTTATCAGAAACCTCCAACCTGCTACCACATATAGACTAAAATAATTCAATATTTGAAATAACATTTTATTTTAGAAAATGTAAACAACCCATCAAGAACAGTAGCAGCTTTAGATTTGGGCGGTGGCTCAACACAAGTCACATTTTCAGCAATGACACCAGCCACATTAAAGGAAAAAGAGTTTGTGCATTTAGCACTCTTGCCCAAGGGCTCAACACCTGTGTACACAAATAGTTACTTAGGTTTAGGATTAATGGCTGCACGCAAAGAGATTATTACATACAAACAAGGGGACCAGACAACAGTAATCAGTAAATGTGTGAATCCGTTAATTAATAAAAAGAAATTCCTATATGGAGGAGTGAACTATTATGTAAGTGGGCTACAAGAGAATTTCCCCACAAAAGTGTATACACAAGATTCCTTTAATGTAAAGGATACTGTGCCAATTGTTGATATTGACGCATGCTCAGCAATAGTCAAGGAATATGTTTTGACAAAGGCTAGACCGCCAGTTGAGTTGGCAAACAAGAAAATATTTGCATTTAGCTACTACTTTGATAGAGCTAGTGAGGCGGGTTTGATTGATGAAAGGTTTGGCGATATGGTTCCTTTGGAAAAGTTTAGAAGCGCTGCAAAGGAAGGTAAGAGGATATTATAAATGTATTTTCATAGTCTTGCTCCCTTTCTATAACTCCTGCAGTCCCCATATAACAATACCACATATAACAATATACTTCACACACACATTCTAGATCTTGTTCCCAAATTACTTTATCGAAGGCTTTCTATAGAGAAAACTGACTGGAAAGGCAATAGAACAGGAGAGCCAAATATTTATGTTTGTAGGTATAGACCTACACAATCAACAAATACCGCATACATTTTTCTTGTGCCCTCCACACTTCCTCTTCTAAACTCATTCTGACTTTCCAGCATCAACCCTCTTCTGCCCACTATCCTTTCCCTCTTCCGTTTCTAAACCGACTCTGACCCGGAGTATTTTGGACATTGCTGTCCCCGAACTTCCGGATTCTTTGGACTAGGTTCGCATTTACATTCGAGCCTGCTAAGTGGTATTCTTTCCTGTCCATATTTGATTTACGCCTCATCCCGAACATGTGGGTTAAACGTTAAGCGACGATTAATAAAGTGCAGTAATGGATGGTTAAAATGAGTATTCCAATTCGTATTAACCATCGAATAACATTTAACGAGACATTGTGAGAACAAACGTTTAGTTTTTGTTGTAAAAGGATTTCTCTTTCGTAACCCATATACTTCGTTCAGGTTTTATGTTCTCATGTCCAGGAGCCCTTCTGTTTTATCCCTTTCCCCAATAATTACAATTTATTTAATTTATATATTATTTAGCCAATAGTTATTATTATATAAAACATTTTTATTTCAGTATGTGATGAAGCAAATACTGATCAACCATTCATGTGTTTGGACCTAATATTTATATCAGTACTTTTAGAACATGGACTGGGATTACCTCACGACACAAACATCTTTGTAAGTTTATTTGTACCCATATAGTTATATTAAGTTAACTTATTTCTGTTTTGTTTCAGTTGTACAAAAAAATTGATGGACACGAAATTAGTTGGGCATTAGGTGCAGCATATAATATGCTGGAAGGACACAAATAATTCACTGCACAAATATTCTATATTACCTCGGTGCCTTACGGTATTTTGGATTTAGTTTGGGCTGTGCAAATCTGTTTTCGTTTTCTTGTATCACAAATACAATGTTATTTTGTATTATTAAAAAAAATTACGATAATAAAAATTTATTACATAAATATAATGGATTTAAAAAAACTCTCACCATCCTAAAGCATGAACTACATTGTACTAGATTCGTCAAGAAACTTCAACAAGTTCTTAGTATCAATTAAAATACAAGTAAATCAAAATAAATGTAAGTGGGCGTCATATTGCAAGTACTATGTTTAATCTGTATTATGACCAATGACGTGCTGCGCATTTCTTGAATACAAACATGTGGAAATTGCTTTTCCTTCTATAAATCTGTAATAAAGTACTTAATATTAATACCTTCGGAGCCAGGACGTGCTGGCGCGTCTATCGTACAACAAGCTAGAAGCTAGATGCAATTGGACATATTTGTACCAGTAAAGCATATAGGTTTTTTTTTAATTTTTCGGACTCTACTTAGAAGAGTTTGCGTTTGGTAGACATGTAAATCGACGTGCGCAGTTACAGACTTGAAATCAATTGGAAAAGTAAAAATGTAAATGTAAACATTTATATTACCATTTTAAATACTACTGTGTTTGGGGCAGGATCTATTATTTCTGGTGTAAAACTTTTTCTGATTTTCACGGTTCAGGTGAAGACAGCTGGAGCAGTCTAGAATGAATGTTTTTTTGACGGATCTAGTACAATGTAGTAATTCACGCTTAGGAAATACACATAACAAATTATAAACATATTGGTACCATTGGCATACACATGTTATAGTACGATTTCTTGTCCCAGAAATTGGCAGGCTTCCATCCACACCAACCTTTACTGGTAATTGTTTTAATATCCTCACTACCCGTATAATGTGGATCCAAGATTAAAAACTTTATATTGCCTGTATCCCTATTGTAATCAACTCCTAAAATTGTATGAGCCAAAACACCCCCACCTGAAATAAAGTGATTAAAATTATTACGAAATTAAAATGGATAAAACAAATTTACCAATCATAATAGGTGTTCCATATGTATTAAAATGATAAATCAACTCAGGCCCTTTTAAAGCTAGTTCTTCACCTGAACTAACATATAGAATCCTTGATGAAACTCCCAATAATGATTCAAGCACAAAACTAACTTCAGTGGATCCAATCCACTGCCTCGAACCAACAAAATTTGCAGGTTTATCACCTATATCATAAAGACATTGTTGGATTTCCTTGTAACTCGGTACAGACTTCTCAGTATATCCCTGCAGTTTGAACCATGAGGCAAGTGTTTGCAATGATCGATAAGCACAACCCCAACCATCATCATCCATATTGTTCTGGCAATAATGGTAATACTTATAATTGCCAGCAACAAGAGCCTGTTCGCCACCTAAAGAATCACAACAACAGAACACAAATTATAGAATTTTTATATATTTTTAATAGTGAAGTTTTACAGTCCAATAAGTTTGCCAGAATCATAATCTATAAAATAAATTCTGATATACGTTTAGAGGATTGTAAAAATAATCTTACCATTATTGGCTGGCTTTGCAAAAGTGTGGGGGTTGACCAGTGGAGCACCTTTACCATGTACATCACCCTTGAAAATATGCCTATTGGCTCTACGGAAAACAGGCTTGGTTTTTGGTAGGATGAAATTAAAGTGTAATTCCTCTCTTATAGTAGCTGAAATTTATATAAAATTATGTTGGACACATGTGATAAGTGGAAGGATATTAAACTAGATTGTCAAGATTTTACAGTGCAGTAGTTTTCAATATAATAATAAAGTTTTTATATGAATTTGAGTCAGTTACTGGGAGAAAACAGGTGAAGGATAAAAACCTTTTGACTCATGTTCTATAAATACTGCCTGTAACCAGATTACGCCATGGAGAGGAAATAGGAATAGGAAATACAGCCATAAAGCTGTCAGTAGCTAGTATATACCTACACATCTTATAAAAATATTGGAAGAATTTGGCATAATACTTGTAGCTTGTAGCAATATTCTTAAAGAGTCTATACACTACTTTTCTTGGTAATATGCTTATTAGAACCAACTTACCATCATTTAAATCGGATTCCCCTTTATTCATAACCCGTGAGACGAAGTGAGCACACTGCTTCGGATAAAAATGTAGTACTTCCGGCTGGAAACTAGCAGGAACCTCTATTACTTCCATTTTCCCTAAGATGTTGACTATATAATTTCCAATTAGTCGCAAATTCCGGCAAGCGCTTTCAACAAGTATAGTGTATAGTTTTGACAGAGGCATGCCTCTATGTACAATTGCTAAAGCATCCATGTTTAAAAACAGTTCTAATGTTTTTACTTCACCTGAAATTAGAAAAATGTATTCATATTCTACTAAATATTGAAGAACAGTACAGACAGGAATGGTGGCATGTCTTACTTCACTGATGCTGAGTAGTGCAGATAAATGTAATGGGATTAATTATATTTCTGAATCGATAATAAACGAAAAATAAATACATTATTAATATAGCTGTGAGTAGAACAGGCTATATTATTATCTGTAATTTATATGCATGCAACAAACTTGCAGTAATACTACTTTAATGTGGTTTGTGTTATAAATAAAACCTCCTCTTTATAGCTATCAGCCCGTGGGCTGTTCTGCTGGTAAAGGGAGAAGCTCAGAGGAGTCTACCGGTACACCCGGTATTTACCGTAAGGGGTTACACCACCTTGAGATTTTTTTGGCTAAATAAATTCTTTATAATTTTAAGAATATTTTAAACCTTTTATCATTTCAAAATTCAAAGTATTTTCGAAATTATAGCAATTAGAAGATAGTATCGATCGGAACGGCGTACAGATTTTTCTTTTGCGTTTATCACGAAACTACTTTTTTCAGACTGGGGTACACTATATTCAAGATCTACGTAACCAATTGTTTTAAAATTAACAACTCATATTCTTGATATGAGCCTGTGAGAATGAAAGTAGCGTAAGTCACATTTGAATTGTTTTGAAAAGGAGAAGATTTTGCGTTTGGTATTTATGTAAATCGACGTACGTAGTTTTATTAGCAAACTATGTCTGATGTTCAAAAGAGAGTCCTACTTGACTACTTGACTCATATCTCCGTCATTTTATTTATTTATTTATTCGATATTACTTCAAACAATTCACAAAACTAGGTTGTCATTATTATTTTTAATTTTTATACCTATTTTTTCAATGGTGGTGTAACACCTTAACTTCACAGAACTGTGAAAGGTGATTAGCTAAATTTAGCCTACAACGGTTTGTGAAGGGCAGCGCCTTCAACCACTAGGTAGGCGATTGAGCTGCCTTTTGTTTTATATTTTGTCAATACTTATACTATAACTGATTATACTAGAGAAAAGTTAAATGTTAAGTAATTTTCATGACAGTGGTTTATTCTGAAATAAAATTTAAATTGATTTTTGAGGGATACTTTTTTCATTTTATTGTTTGTGATAAAATTCAAGTAATAAGAAATAAAAGATTATAAGCCTATATATCTGCATTAGCCAATCAGAGGCTCGGTTTAAAGTGAAAGGTGAGAACAGCTAATTCAAACCTCTGATTCACTAACAGAAAAGGCAGGAGTGGGGCATTGTCTTATTATCAGATAAACACTCTAAAATAATCAGAAATTCTATTGATTCTTTCTTATTTTATGTAAACCCACCTGAATATTCATAATAAATAATGGTCACATCTCATAACTGCAGGTTAATGGATTCAAATTTAACATGACTCTAGTACTAATTATCTTTATACTGCATTAACATTTTGCAAACATATGCTATGTCTAATTTAGATTACATTGCTCTACATCACTTTTATATAACAGATTCCACCACTAAACCTGCATGCACTGCTCTTCATTTGTTAACTAACGTTTTTCCAATTGTATGACTGGTGCATGTACAACATCTGCTGCATCTTTATCCAAAGTTGCTTTTTTAAGCACGTCAATTTGTATAACTTCCTTAATAAATGAGTGAATATTAGTATTTACATATAGAGTAATGTATACAAAAAAAAACAGAAAAACATAGAAAAATATACCAAAGAAGTTCAAGGCAGGAAAGAAAAGTCAATAATCAACTATATATAAGTCAAAATGGATCATAGAAGAAAGGTAACAAATGCCCAAAGGCTGTATACAAGAGGATACTGCATCACATGGTGAAAGGAAATCATTTGTCGTCATCTAATTGTGATCTGGCATATGTGGTGGTAAATTTAAATATTATTCTAATCGGGCCAGATCAAATTTGTATATTTGGCAGCGCGACATGATTTGGTGGCAAATTAGCAGCAAATTAAAAAAAAAACAGTTTTCCTAATGTCTTAAATAAATGGAGTACCAAATTTTAAACCTTAAGCACTATTTTATATATACTTACAGGTTCTAAATTAGTGTCTTTATTCCTACAGTAATCCTGCTCATTACACTGCACAGAATCCAATAACTTCCCCAGTGTAATCCCTTCATTCACATCAGGTCCACCATGTATAACATCCTCCTCACAACCCAGCAAATAAGTATCATTCTTCAAACAATTAAATGCAATTTTTCCAGAAGAAAACTGTTTTCTAATAAAAAGCAATTCATTTTTAATAGCTTCAATATTCAGCTCAGCACTAAATGGCACAAATGCTTTTATCCGTACATACAAAAACTCTGAATTAATATCACAGTTCTGTATTATCATCAATGGAGCATCCTCCAACTTGTTATTAATCACATAATAAGATTGTACAAGTCCAGTATCAGGTACTGCTAGTAATACAGGGTTATCTGTTACATCAACATCTTTAACCATTTGATTAATCACATCTATGTTTAGTTCGCCCACTTGAAATGCTCCACACATGTCAATATCTGCTGGAAAATATGCATCGCCACAAATATTGTCACCATCTATAAACAGGCCTAGTATATATTGGCAGTTTTTGTAGATTGTTCCGTATAGTTTGCCGGTACATTCTTGTTTTATATTTTTGATTCGCTGAAAGTTAAGGGGGAAATGAGGTTAAAGCATATGTTTTTGAAATGGTTTGATAATTGAATTGATTGTGATATTGAAATATATTATAGACTTTTTATACATGTTTTACACTTACGTCTATCAGAGATTGGGTTATTTTAATCTTTGGCTTCATCTTATAAGTTTACGTGTCAAATTTTTGTTGTTGTTGATGTACGTTTTTGACAGATAGACAAGGCAGTTTTGCCAATTCATTTGGTGCTGCAAGCCCAATTGACCTCTATCCGACTCTAAAGCGACACCTGGTGTCTAAAAATTGAGGTCCTGAAATGGTGTAAAATTCAAATTTACATTGATTTTGTATGGTGTTTCAGATTAGATTACAGTTCACTCGATTAATGATTCTTCACGTGTATGGTCTCGTCGTGTTTGTCTCACTTTCCGCTATTAGATTCTAGTCGGTTTCTGAATCTCACTACTCGTTACAAGCTGCAAATACTAAATTTGCATGGACACATTTTGATGTTTATTCGTTACTTCATACGGTACTGCCAATCAACCTATCGCATGCGATGTTGCCACAGTTCCTGATATCGCTCTAAGAGTATTATTATCAGTTCAGTAAAACGATATATATTCCAATTCCAAGTTTGAATCAAAATAAAAAGAGATGAAGAAATATAAAAGTCATCATTAAACTCAGGATCGTCATATTCACTGGAATCCACACATTTAATTTCAATGCCCATAATTATAGTAAACACTAGAAACATAAAACAATTAAATACGGCAACAGTGTATATATTCTGAATGTTGGTATAGCTTCAAAATGTGTATGCAACCACACATAAAATAACCTAAAATGAGACAGATTGACAATAATTTGGCAAAAAGTGCTGTATGAAAATTAATGTTTTTCTATTAGTAAAGGCAATATTGGACAATAATTGTAGAGTCTCAGTATAGCCAAATGTGGGACGAGCACGTTGGGCACCATCTGTGCAAATTCATTATTGCGAGAAAGTTTAAAACGACCATTGAATAAAATTCCATGTAAAATGTGTCGGCGGCAATTACCAACGAAATAAATATACCATCAGATTTTATGGTAGTGGATTCTTACATATTAAGACCATACTATTAGAAAACAATACTCTTACAACAAATAAACAACGGAAATTTAAATGATTCAATAACGAAAACTTGGCGCCAAAAGTATATGTCACCTTTACACCATTTCGGGCCGGCGCGGTGGCACCCCCATCGGTCATTCTATAGGTCAATCAGCCCAATGTTCAGAATTCGATGTCTGTGATTATGTACTTGTGGTTGCATATAATGGATGTTTCAAAATGAGCGTAGAATCCAGGGGGTCTATTCTGCAAGTTCAGACCGGTCTTGTAAAAGAATAGCCTGGTTTGTTACCCATGGTAATCAAATAAATAACTGATTCATGGTTGGTATCACAGACAAGGTAGATAGGAAACTTAATGTAGTCTTTTTAGAAGCCAGTGGCTGCGCCCTCTAGTGACAGTAATGTCAGCTCATCTCTGAATCATTGAGTTATGGTTCATAGACAGCCTGGTCTGTTATCCATGGTAATCAAATAAATAACTGATTCATGGTTGGTATGCCCCAGGTTCCGCGAGTGTAATGCTGCCTAATGTCAAATCTAACAAATTTGTCAAAAAGGACGTTAATATAGTGAAATAGGATACTGTCCTGTCATTCTTGACAAATTTATGACTTATAGTGCTCTGTGTTTATGACAGTATTACACTAGCGCTCTCAGAGCGTGGAACATACCAACACTGAAACAGTTGTTTATTTGGTTGTCAGGGTAACAGACCATTATTCCTTCTCCAACTCGTTCAGCACCTCTCTTAACTCCTTCAGGTTTGTATTGCAGTATACTGCCCCCATCCACAATGCCATTCTACCCATTTCCACTTTTTCTATTACCAACCCCGTAGTTTTCCTCAACAACTCACTGTTACATCCTATTCTTTTCCTTTAGCCCACCTTTGTGTCTACTCTTTTTTTTATTCACTGTTATTTCTTATTGTATGAGGGAATAACTCTATTTCCACGTGCGTATACTCACTTCTCATAATGCACACTCAAAGAAAAACATATCTCATCTCATATCTCATTGAATCCTTTTATATAAAAACGGTTTTGAAGCCGACTGACCTGCCATTTAACAATGTGAACTAAGAAATGGATTTTCATTCCTCCTTCGAAAATACGCCATATATAAATACCTGGTGTAGGCATCGCACGACTTTTCACATGAATTAATTAATATAAAATGTTTAAAGATATTATTTGGATAATAGAAGATAATATTTAGGCACATATTTATTTAAAACGAATGACAACGGACAATGGAAGCAGTTTCCTAAACCAAGCAGAGGGACGAGCCCTTCACCCCTTCACTTTTGCTTGCAGGAAACATGATTTTTTTAACAATCTGTATTACTTTTGTATATATTATTATATTTTAGTCTTATTAAATAAATAACAATATATAAAAAAAGTTTAGTCATAATGAATTGGAGTGAACAATTTCTTATATTGAAATGTATCGTGAAGTTTATTGTCGCACTCAACTTAATTAATAAATTATCAAAATCGGAATTATTTTCTCTAAAGAAGTTTCAAAAGCCCACGTCACATATGTATTTCAGGTTCAACTCATAGTTCTCAACAAGCAATAAATCCTTCATACATTCCTCCGTACTATAATTTTATCTGCCTCGGATAAGACTGGGCCTTACCTGAAACATCCTTGAACGGTAAAACAATCTTGCTGGCTTTCAACAACTGCAATGATAATTGCAGCATCCCCCACTGCAATACCTTCTGAATCACTCATTTAGAAGTTAAATTAATTTAAAACTAGGTATTTAAATTTAAACTATTTACTAATGTAACTGTCGGTAATGTGTGTGTCTAGTCCACGCATTCTGAGGTAATGTGGACAAGTCGAAAGTCGAAATTGGCCTTGTCGATCGGCATAAGTGGACGCGCCTTCACATTAACTTCATGACGTTCAACTCATTTGATTGTAGTACAACTTACCCTCGAAGAGGGAAATTAAACGCCATCTGGCGGCACCACATCAATTAGCAATGCACACCCATATGGTAATAACCGTCAACATGCTCATGTCTTCAGGATCACCGGGTAGTGCCTTCTAGAGAATAATATTCCAAGAGAGTGCTTGAGATATCAGCACAAGGCCAATCGTATAAACCATATATAAGTGTGAACCCACCTCTTAGCAATCTACATATCTAGATTTCGATCTTATTAGATCTCGTGAGTGTAGCTCAGCTAGTGAAGATGAATTCACACAATATCTCGAGTGGTTATATACAAAAATAATACAATTTACCCTCGAAGAGGGAAGTTTTAAACGCCATCTGGCGGCACCACATCAATTAGCAATGCACACCCATATGGTAATAACCGTCAACATGCTCATGTCTTCAGGATCACCGGGTAGTGCCCTCTAGATAATAATATTCCAACAGAGTGCTTGAGATATCAGCACAAGGCCAATCGTATAAAACATATATATGTGTGAACCCACCTCTTAGCAATCTACATATCTAGAAGCCTTTTACAGTCACTCGTTGCTATTAAATTTAATGTATGACTTGCTCAATGAACATGTTTAGGTAACGTGATTACATATGTAGACTCTCCTGCAGTATCACATTCTGGAATTCTCATAATTTCTATATTATCAACAGCATCAGAATCAAATGTTTTATCGACATTGCTGAACTTATAATTCTTCCGTTGGTTCTCTTTAAGGACAAGTGCATTCCTAGTCCTTAAAAGCCTTAACGAAGTTGCTTCCATTATCAGTAAGAGTTGCAATAAATTGGTTTGTTTTTATTCAATACTTTACATATATAGTCTAACATTTCTGCAATATTTTTATCATTATGAGTTCCACGTCAATGTCAATGATTTGACAGGCACTCTTGCCAACTTTTCGTCTATCCAATGTAGAGGTACTCCCATAAAACTTTTTTTGAAGTTTTGATGAGGATATGTCGGCTGTGGAGATCAAAAATTGTTGATTCATTATCTGTAAGCTTAGACCTTCTTGATGTGACTTTAAGATATTAATTTTTAAGTCGTAATTTAGTAGATGACGACAGCAACACAGATTTTCTGTTCGTCTGTTTCTCATTTTTTACGTTGAGTAAAGAAGTACAGTACAAGTACTCGAGTACATCCCAGCTCTGCCACTTATGCCCTGATCATAATTTGTATGTGTATCTCGATAACTCGTTTTGAAAACTATTTTGCACTGTACCTCCATAACGGATTTCGAAATAATCTAAGCACAAGAGAGGCTCTATTTGGAATGAATGTCATAATCCAACGATGTCTCGATATGAACGTAGATTTATTTATAGGCTTCATCGACTACGAGAACGCCTTCGATAAAGTTAAACATGATCGGTTAATGGAAATAGTACAGCAGAAAGGTCTAGACTACAATGACGTCCGAATAATAAAAACTTTGTACTGGAATCGGAAAGCACAAATAAATGATGAAGGACATAACTCTGAAGAATTGGATATCCGACTGGGAGTCCACCAAAGATGCATACTATCAACGATCCTATTTAATATGTACTCAGATTGCTTATTCAAAGAAGCCATCAACGATGACTCGGGTGGAGTAATCATAAACGGTCAAGTTATCAATAACATACGATACGCAGACGACACTGCGATAATAGCAACATCCATCTGCCAGCTTCAGAAAATGATGTAAGACATAAATACGACTAGCCAATCCTATGGGCTCAAAATGAATTTGAAGACAACTAAATTTATGGTTGTAAATAAAACCAATGTTAATAATACACCAGCAATATAAGTAAACAACACCCAAATCGAAAGAGTTAGAAGCTACCAATACTTAGGAACACGTATTGAAGGCAATAACGATCAAACCATAGAAGTGAACAAACGTATAGAAATAGCAAGAGCAATTTTCGTCAAAATGAAAATTCTTTTCTCAAATAGAAATATCAATCAGCCTTGAGAGTCCGAATAATTCGCTGTTATATTTTTTCAACACTACTGTATGGAATGGAAGCATGGACATTAAAGAAAAATAACATATAATATCTAGAGTCGTTTGAGATGTGGATATATCGCCGCATGCTCAAGATATCCTGGACGGACCTAGTAAACAACGAAGAAGTCATGCGAAGAATAAATAAAGAAAAGGAACTGATCCTTACGATCAAAACACGAAATCTAGAGTACTTGGGACATATCACCCGGGGAGACAGATACTCTATTTTCCAACTAATCATGCAAGGAAAAATACAAGGAACAAGAAGCATGGAGCGTCGCAGAACCTCATGGTTAGAGAACCTTAGAGAATTGTACGGACAAACATCGGTCGGAATATTTAGAGCTGCAGCGTCAAAGATTAGAATCGCCATGATGATTGCCAACCTCTGATAGGACACGGCACCACAAGAAGATATATACTGAAATTAATAAATCATTTATAAACGCTATCTGTGAAAATACAGAGAAAGAGCTATTATATCCGAGGCGAGTTCAGATTTTATGTTTAGAACTCTTACGATAGATCATGCTCCGGGCTAAATTTGGCCGCCCCTAATTTTGGTCGCCCGCGTGCGGCACACGTCTTGCACGCCCGCTAGGACCGACCCTGTCACGAAGAATATCTGTATTACGAGCATATATACCATCATTTATTTTGAAGTACTACTTGAGTTATCTTAATATTTGACTACATCCCCAGAGCTGGGCATACGGACATACGGTATATCCAAATAGGTTTTTCCCTTGTGGGGAATCTGTAACCCCCATAGGGCGCGTCCCCAGATGGCGGATAGGGGAATGCCCGGTAAATATGCCGGGTAGGAGGTAGATATGCCTCCCGCGGACCAACAGATCTGGTAATGGGCAGCAGTTTTACCAGTACCGTGCAGAAGGCTACTGAAAAATGATTTCTTTAAAGGCTCTTGTTTCGGAAAGCTATGGGCGCAGTTGAAAGCCAGCATAATCGACTAGCACTGCGGTGCGGAAAGCAAGGAGAAACTACTGCACAATAACTCTCAAGACAAACAATCATGACGAGAAACCAAATAGAGTGGCCCCTAGTCCGTGGCAGACCTTAAATGGTCAAGGGGTGCGAAGAATACCCGCGATGAATAAGGATAGGACCCACCCGAAAGTGGAAACTAATGGAGAAATTCCTATAATAATCGGTACATGGAATGCACGAAGTATGTACATGTCCGGAAAAATTCATAATACAAACAAAGAGATGAGAAGACTAGGTATCAACGTTCCGGGAATTAGTGACATGAGATGGCCTGGTGCGGGAAAAACCTGTATAGACGACTCTACGGTATATTTCTCTGGCAACGATCTGGCAGACCATTCAAATGACGTTGGAATAATACTTGACTAAAACGCAAAGAAATCAGTCTTCAACTATGTACCGCACCCGGACAGAGCTATGCTACTACAACTAAAAGCAAACCCCAAAAACATTAATATCATACAAGTCTATGCACTAACAACTGACAAACCGGAGTCAGAAATATCGCAATTAAAAGAACTAAAAGCATATACGAAGATTTTAATGCGAAAGTGGACAAAGGAAGAGTCGCTCATGTTGTTGGTAACTATGGTCTGGGCGATAGAAATGACAGAGGCGACTTGCTGGTGCAATTCTGCCAAGAAGAGAACCTTATGATTAGTAACACTTGGTTCCAATTACCTAATAGACGACTCTATACTTGGACATTTCCACAACATCAGCCACACATAGTACGAAATCAAATAGACTTTATACTAGTCGACAAGAGATATCGCAATGGTGTACATAGAGTGAGAACGTATCCGAGGGTGGACATTGGGTCAGATCATAACCCCGTAATAGCTCAAGTAAGATTCCGCCTTAAAAAGATAAAGCGTAAAAACATTAGAAGACCAAACATAGAGGCACTCAAAGATCCAAACCTGCAAGAGAAATTAACGACGAAGCTCAACACTGGACTAAAAATGACCCGTTCATCAGAAGAGCAAACGGTTGAAGCAGTACGGGATCAACTTAAGAAAATATTTAAAACTATTCAAGAAACATTGAAAGCACCAAAGGCTAATAAACGAAAGCAGTGGATGACAGAAGAAATCATGAATTTAATGGATGAACGAAGAAAATACAATAATGTGGATCAGCAGAAATATAATGAACTGAACTCAAACATAAGAAGAAACATTAGAAAAGCTAAAGAAAACTGGATGGAAGAAAGATGCCAAGAACTTGAAGACCTACAAGACAAACACGATCTGTTCAACCTCCACAAAAAGGTGAAAGAAATAGCTGGAAATACCAGAAGCCATCTACCATCCAGAATAGTAAATGAGAACTTTTTACAAATAAAGAAGAACTGAAACAAGAGTGGACAAAGTATATCAAAAATTTGTTCGATGGCGAAACTAATTTACCACATCCAAATCAAGGTGGAGACACTGGCCTGAACATCATGAAATCAGAAGTTATTAAAGCTATAAAATCCACCAAATCAGGTAAAGCTGCAGGACCGGACGACGTACATAGAAATCCTAAAGCTTATACAAGAGGAAAATACCGACATTCTTGTAAACTTCTTCAACAAAGAATATGAATCCGCAAACATACCGCAAGACTGGCTAAAATCAGTATTCATTGCCCTGCCAAACAAATCATACTCAAATAAGTGTGATCAATTCCGACTGATAAGCTTGATGAGCCAAGTATTAAAAGTATTCCTAAAAATTCTACATAATAGAATACGTAAGAAATGCGAAGATGACCTAAGCAAGGAACAGTTCGGTTTTAGAGATGGACTGGGAACAAGAGAAGCGTTGTTTGGGCGGTCAGTTCTTATGCAAAAATGTAGAGACCAAGGAAGGACGTGTACATCTGTTTTATTGATTATGTAAAGGCATTTGACTGTTTAAAACACGACGTCCTAATTAACATTCTGATGACCAAAGGCCTCGACCAAAAAGATATCTCCTTCATAAAAAATTTGTACGAACACCAGACTGCTGCAGTAAGACTCGAGGACGATACGACCAGCGATATTCCTATTAAACGTCGAGTACGTCGGGGCTGTGTACTACGAGGCATATCCAGAAAGTAAGAGTACTGAGGCTCTCACGGTCGGAGGGATTTTATTTTCATCATGTTGGCCACACGCCAGTGTAGCCTGACTCCTACCCTTTGCACCGAGACCGGTTCGAGGTCAGTACGTTGAGAACTGTTGACACGACAACAAGTTTCGTGAATAATGTCAATCCAATCTCCCGCCAAGTGCGAAATACGCGGCGTCATCCGTTATCTCGTTTGGAAGGGAAAACCTCCATTAGAGATTTATAATGAGGTGAAAACTGCATATGGTGATAAAGCTATGAATCGTACGAATGTGTACAAGTGGTGTCGCGAGTTTAAAAACGGTCGTACGTCTGTGCATGATGATCAGAGGAGCGGAAGACCTTCAATTGTGACTGACGAAATTGTGGAAAAAATTGAAAATGCGCTCCGTGACGATCGCAGATTGACTGTGGATGAACTTTGTTTCCGCAAATCTCCAGATCTCTACTACACGAAACAATCACAGAAACCCTCGGATATCGGAAACTGTCCGCGAGGTGGGTCCCAAAACAACTGACAGACCAGCACAAGTTGAATCGAGTGGAGGCCGGGCAAGAGTTTTTGAGGCGCTGGAAACTCCATGGAGATGAATTTCTCCGCTCCATCGTAACTGGAGATGAAACTTGGGTAGCACACCACACGCCCGAAACCAAAAGACAGTCTCAACAGTGGCGTCACACCTCTTCACCCTCCGCCAAAAAGTTCAAAATCACAATTTCAGCCAAGAAAGTCATGGCATCCGTGTTTTGGGACTGTCAAGGCATAATTTTAATCGAATATCTGCCTCAAGGGGAGACCATCAACTCTGCAAGATACTGTGAGACCTTAAAAAAATTGCGGGGGGCGATTCAGAACAAGAGGAGAGGCATGCTGACAAAAGGAGTCTGCCTGCTGCACGACAATGCCAGACCACACACGGCCAACGCCACGAAGGAACTGCTCGCCTCGTTTAAATGGGATGCCCTGAACCATCCCGCGCATTCCCCTGATCTAGCACCTTCAGATTACTATCTCTTTACTTCCCTGAAGTTGGAGAAGTGGACGAAGGAGTTGGCGGGAAACTACTTCGAGGAAGGCATCAAAAAATGAATACCTCGCTACACCACCTGCATAGAGAGGAATGGCGACTATGTCGAAAAATAGCTTTTATTATGTACTAAAGTTTCACGTAATTTTTTTGTTTAAATAAAAATTTGTAACACCTACAAAAATTCAGTACTCTTACTTTCTGGATATGCCTCGTATCACAATTGCTGTTCAATATCTACTCGGAGCAAATATTCCTGAAAGCGTCAGAAAGCTCTACAGATGGAATCAAGATCAATGGTGAATTATTGAACAACATCAGGTACGCGGACGATACGGCTATAATTGCAACTGGCCTACAACGTTTGATGAACCAAATAATAGCAGAAGGTGATGCGCTTGGGCTAAAATTAAATACGGCCAAAACGAAAACAATGGTTATCAGTAGAACACCAGATATCCAATTTGCAAGTATACAATAAGCAAATAGAGCAGGTCGCTAAATTGAAATACTTGGGCAGCTGGATAACCGAAGACCTGGATCCAGATCTGGAAGTAAGTGGTACATTCACTCGATACTGTTGTATGGTGTTGAGGCTTGGACGTTGAAGATCAATACTATGAACAGAGTAGAAGCGTTTGAGATGTGGATCTTTTGAACAATGCAGTCTTGGGTGGAGCATATCACTAATAATGAGGTTCTTAGACGCATGGAAAGAGACAGAGAACTATTGGCTACTGTGAAGAAACGTAAGACAGCGTACCTAGGACATATCTTCAGAAGTACGAAATATAACCTTCTAAAATTAATAATGGAGGGCAAGATAGAGGGCCGCCGTGGTCCAGGACGAAGGAAATGCTCCTGGTTAAAGAACATAAGGGACTCGACTGGTCTGGACTCCCACTCATTGTTCAGAGCGTCACAAAACCGTGCGGAATTCGCCATGATTGTTGCCAACCTTCAGTAATGGAGAAGGCACCTAAAGAAGAAATAGGTTTTAGTATTTGCTTGTACAGGAGTAGTTTGTTGTGGATTGAGTTTTTGGATTTTCTACCAATTAGCTATTCCATCTTTGATAGCACACTGCACTGATGTGTTGCTTAGATATTTGACGGAGTTTGTCTATCCTCTTCTCTGGTTAATTGAAACTAGTATCGGGTTTTCTTTGCAGTTGTTGCGCCACTGCTTTGTCCAGACATTAATCTTATTTATAGTATTATGTAGCTTCTTAGTAGCTTTAATTCCGGTAGCTAAGAATGCTGCATCATCCGCATCGTTCCTATTTCAGTGATGCGGTGGATTTGGTCGATAGTGGCGTGTTTCTGTCTAAAATCGAATTGGTGATTGGGGATCAGATCTTTTTTTTCTATTATTCTATAAGTTTTTGCCTCCTGGCAGCTTCTCGAAGACTTTTGAAATGATGGACAAAAGGAATATTGGTATATATGACTAAACATCATTTGGTGGTATCTGAAATAATAATGTTGGTTGGCAACATTATCATTTCTGATACTTTCCAGACCCCTGGCACATGTTTTAGCCTAATAGCCGCATTTATTAAATAAGTTAACTAGACTATTTAAACTGTTCTCCTGTTGTAAGATCATAGCCGGACAATCTCTTATGATTCATACTTTTTAGTAGTGACTAATGAAATTTCTTCTTCTCCTTGGTTTTGCAGTTCCCGTATCATAACTTCTGATTGTATCTCATTAGAATTGAATGTTTCTTCTAGGTGTTTAGCGAAGGTCTCAGCTTTATCCCTGTTCTCTCTGGCCCAAGTACCATCTGCTTTCTAAATAGGTGGAGTTTGAGTAAATGACCTTTTTATTCTTTTGCTTGACGATGAGTAGTCATTTTTTATGAGCTGCTAGGTTTTCGTGATTTCTTATTTTATTCTTTTGATTTCTCTTTTGAGTTGTTGTGTTTTATTGTTTAACGGCATATTTTTATGGCTCTTCTCTTCTCTTCTTTTTGATTAGCTCTCGTGTAGTTATTACCTGGAATAATAGAATTTGAGTAAATGGCCTTTTTATTCATTTGCTTGATTGATGAGAAGGCATTATTGTATGAGCTGCTAGGTTTTCTAAGTAATACTATGTGATGCCTTATTTTATTGTTTTTATTTCTCTTTTGAGTTGTATTTTCTTGTTTTTATCTGTAGGGTTCTTGATTTGTTGCTATATTGTTATGGCTCTTCTCTTCTCTTTTTCTTTACTAGCTCTCGTGTATTATATGTTATTACCACTTATCCTGTGTCAGTTTATTTGTGTTACTCTATGCTGCTTTTGTATAATATCGACTAAGTTTACACCTTCAGTTTCCAGTTGATGTTTAGTATCTAAGTATCTAAGTATGAACTTTAATGTGATTTTGTCTTCTATATACATCCTGAAACTCTCCCAGTCTATTGATTTGTTGTTAAGGTTGGTTTATTTTATCGTATGATGATTCTTTCACTTAAAGTAAGAATTATAGGAACAACCTAGTAAGTAAATAATGTCAAACTATATAATTTTCAGGATAAGCTCAATACAAATAAAAGGCAGTTAAAATATGCTTTATTTATATCTTCGGCAGACTATTTTTGGTAACTAAAAATAGAAAAACATTGTTAGAAATGTATGCTCAAACATTCATGTATTCAACTTTCCAACAAAAATCAATCGAAAAATACTATACTCATCAAATACAATATATAAATTTAAATTTATTTTATAAGTGACTCTAAACTAACTGATCATGAAATAAAATCAACGGCTAGTTACGTATGTAAATAATAAAGCCAAAAACAGAAAATAATTAAGATAAAAACCAAAGATACATTTAAAATTTGGATTTTTTTCCAAAAGCAGGTGAATATTTCAACTGTATTGTAGCAGTCACACTAATTTGAATTCAATTTGTGTATAATTTAAAAGGTAATAATAAGTTTCATATATAAATAACCTTTTATGTTACATTTCTTTTCTGTTTCTGCCCTGGGAGAAAGGATTCTAGGAGAAAATCGTACAGAGTAGCTACAATTTGCCGACGTACTGGGCTGTTGTAGATTTGTTGTAATAGAATTTTCCGATGTACTAGGCTGTTGTATATTTGTTGTAATAGAACCTTTTCTTATAGATGGTAGTGTTGTCTATAAATACAGTTTTTTAATAAAAATATATAAACAATTACACCGTTAAATACAGTTTTACTTGCCGATCCTTTATTTGTATCGCTTTTCACTATCTTTTCACTATCAAGAATACCGGGAAGTTCATCTGAAAATAACTCCAAATAAGAAAGAAATCATAATATGCCGTAATATTCGTCCACCTTCAATACACTTAACTTCATCCAATGATATTAAATTAGGTAGTAGCGTTTTCATTTTCGTTCTGTAATTAGTTAAATTACTAATTGGATTTCCATCCACCACTAAATGTTTTAAATTAGTACATAAATTCAAGAAACTTAACGAATTTATATCATCTACCTTATTCCTAAAACAAAAAACATATAATACGTCAAGAATTAAACCTAAATATACATAAAGCTTCACTTCCTGACATCAATATTTTGTATACGTTCCAAATATGTACATGGCGTTAAATCAGTGATTGTATTAAACGCAGCATACAACTGTTCTAGATTCTTCACACCTCGCACCCCGTCCAAGCTAGTTAATCGACACCGATTTATTTTCAGTATTTTCAACGATTTTAAACCGCACCCGAGATCGCGCAGGGAAGTAACAACGCTTCCGTCTAGCGTAAGTTCCATGAGAGCAGGGGTGAAAATGCTGAGATGCTGCAAACCCACATCCTGGGCTATTACTTTCAATTTGACCTCAAGAACGGACCCTAAATTATTACTACCTGTAGCGGTTCGCTACAAATAGAGATGAATGTTTTTAATGGGGTGTGTTAAAAGTCGTAAAATTATTACCAGTAGTTCGCCAAGGTTAGGCAGTGGTGGAATTTCTGGGGTATAGTTCTGATTGAGCGGTCGTAATTGGACGTCGGGATCGGCAACTGCCTGCGGTCTTCTCGGGGGCCTGTTTACAAATTCGATTATTGCGTCGAATGCCGCTGACTGATTTGTGTGTTGGATATTCTCATATTCAAGTCCTTCAGTGGGTGCCATCTATAAAACGTCGTGCGTCGGGTATTACTTTACTTCACCTGTCAAAAGAATATTACCTGAGTTTCTATGGATACCTCTTGTAGTGGTGGATAGCAACCGGTATTGATTTAATTCGCTAAATAAAACCAGCATTAAATTATAACATGTATGTATTTGTAAATTAAATTATTAGTCTGGTGTAAAAATAGTTAATATAACAATGATTTATTTACATATAAGAATACAATATATTTAGCAAATATTCACTGATGACAAAAATAGGGTACGTATAAGTCTGTATTTTCTATAAACTACTATACAACATGAGCCACATGTAATTCTTAATTCAAAAAGTAATTTTTTATTAAAGCCTCTCAGCTCAAATAATTAATTACATCGACGATTACAATAATAAGTCTTATATTAGAAGTTGGTTTTTTTTATCACATATAGAATTCATTTTTCTCCTAAGTAAATGAATTAGAGTTACATGGTACATCTACATTTTAAGCAGATTTAAAATTTGATCGGATTAACTAGGAAGGATTGCACATTCAAGTAATGAACAAGCTTATATCCTAGTTTATTAGTACACTATTTAAAAGCATTTCACAGCATACCACAGTCCCTTGAGCATCAGAATTAATTTTCGTTTGGAGGGATGATAATTAATCAAAATGGTTAGGCCAATGTAAACGCAGCCTTAACAGAAAATTACTTTTTGATACATGTCAAGTTTGTAAATTATTAATTACTAACTGATCCAATTATAAACTGGAATTATATGTCCGCTCAATCTTTTAATTGACAGTGATATGAAAAATCTTATACATAAATTAGAATCATTATAACATCACAATATATTCAACATATAACATATTTCTGGTTTCTTAACATTTTTTTTTAGATATAGAAATACTGATATTGTTTTGTCACAACATATTTAATACAGTTCGGCTGATTCCAATCGATCCATAGCACCTCCAGTAAGAAAATTCAAATGGTTAACCATATATTCACATTTTAAGACGTTCACCTGGAATTAATGAAAGTATAAGTATTTCATGTTGAAATTGTTGAGCTGCGAGGATAAATTTGTCATTCATATTTGGGCTTAAAGGGATTTCAATATTGGCCGCCTGATATAATTTAACGCTGCGGAAATTAAAAAATATCAAAGTGATGTTTATTACGCTTGACAGTTTTAATATCACGTTGTAAGCAAGGGTTGTAATTTATCATTGCTTTGTGTTGTATGAGGCAATATATTTTTATGGTACATAACTGTTCTTGTTAGGAATATGATAGAGTTGTATTCAGGTCAAATTATTTGTCTTTTTATTTTTTTCTCTTTTATTATTTATAAAGAAATAGAGTATTGCATTTTTATATTACTTTAATACCTGTATAATATTAATTAAACGAAATTTGTAATATATAATTAATTAATTGTATAAAATTGTATAAAATACTCTCAATAAATATACAAGTATATTAAATGTGAATGGTACGTCCTTCTGTTTTGTGCACATTGTTATATAATCTGATAATGCAAATAAGTTTTATTTCTTGAGTTTTAATTATTATTAAAAAACAACGTTTATTTGGCATAACCATTACACAAAAATCAACTCAACATAATATCGAATACAACTACAAATATAACTCTCCTTTTTTCTCCCCTCATCCAGTTCTTCTCCGACGCCAGCCCTATGCAAATTTCCACGCCTTACCCATCCTCACTTAACCAATTACTCGCCTACCCCTAAATTTCATCCCCACCCTTCGCACCAGGCTCTCTTCTCCCAATACTTGCAAGTCTTTCCTCTAGGTTCACTAGCTCCCCACGCGACTTTCACGACATGCTCTTCCGATTGTTTTTCTGCAGGAGAACCGCCATAGGTGTCTATCTTTCGAGTCCTACCAGACTCTTCAGGAACCAACAATGCTTCCTTTCTATTATGACTCACACTCCATACAACAATATTGGCTTCACATCATCCTAGATCTTACACGTGATTACTAGATTAATATCCCATCCCATCTTCAATTTTCTCTTCGCTATCCCTCAAGCCAATCTCTCTTTTGCTTGCAACTACACCAAATGGTACTAAACCCACCAGCCAAATACCATCCACTCCCTTAATCATAATTCCCTTCCATTTCAAATTTTCCACTAATCCTACGAGAAATGGACCTTTCAACTGACCACCGAGTTCGTGTGATTTAACACCGCTGGACTATTTTCTTTGGGGGGTATGTGAAGTCACCTTGATAAGCCAGATACTACTGAGCACATGAAAGCCAACATTCGGCGCGTTCTTGCCAAAATACGACCAGAAATGCTGCGAAGAGTGCTCGTAAATTGGACCTCCAGATTATGCCATCTACGCGTCAGCCGAGGCGGCCACATGTCCGAAATCATATTTAAACATTAATGGCATATAATTATCGTTCAAAAACAGTCACATACCATTTTTGAGTATTTTTTTAAATTCAAAGTTCTATACCTCAAAATGAAACACCCTTTAGATATTTCTAGAAAATCATAATATTTTTATTTATATTGATTTTAGTAAGAACACTTCCGGCGATATAACTCGATAGGATTTCCTCCCGAAGTTAAGAGAAGGATCACTGGATTCTTGGCATTAATAGAAAAAACAAAGATGCTATAAATATATAAACCTACTATATTGAAACGGATACCTAAAAGCAAAACGACGATCAAGATCGGCACGTGAAATATGAGAGCACTAGCCCAATCAGGAAAAATAAAGGAGATAAAAAAGATGAACATTAGTTTAATGATATGGCATGGAGCAGATCATAGTAATATCAATAAATATAGAATATACTACATCGAAATTTGTGTGTGTTTATATCTTCTAGAACATTAAGTTGTAAAAACCATTACTTGCACAAGAAAGAATAATACAATTACAAATATCAAGTAGCACAGTTCTCCTAAATCTTCAGACACCAACAGTTCTCCTAAATCTTCAGACACCAGCATCGAAGATATATTTTTATTCAGAAATATGAGAAATACTATAACGTTGGCCAATGTTAACGTATGAGTAGGTAAAGAAAAGGCGGGAGTGGTCGACATAGCGTAAGCGAAAGAAATGTAAGGGTGGAATGACCTAGTAATGTTGCGGCTGTATACAAACTAACTATACTTTTTTCGAATTTATATTTGCCTGCGTTGGGGTATGACTCGCTCCTCAATGGTCAGGATAATAGTTATATCTTATTTTTGACGAATTATCTAAAGTCTAATGGTGGTGGAAACCACAATCATGTGAATATAAACAATAATTTTCATTCAAAATAATGGCAGTAATAACCCAGCTTAGAGGCGCCATCCGTCTTGTACTGAGAATTGGGTACCGAGTTCAATCCCAGTTGTGGGCGAAATTTTTAGAATCACCTTTCAGTTTTTTAGAGGTTTTCCGTGAAGTTAAGGTAAATAGAGGGTAATTATATTTCTCTGAGCTTATCCCTTTACCAGAGGAAGGCAACAAAAAGATATCTTAGACCAATTATGCAAATTTCTTCAATAAAACAAGAGGATGGAAAATGGGCCAGAACCAGCGACGAGAAAGCTAGTTGCTTTGCGAATCATTTAAAAAACACTTTCAGCCAAAAAATGAACAAGATATGGATAACTGGGAAGAACCGATCCAAGAAGAAGAATACATCATACCTTCTACGTCCCGAGAAGTAATGAATCATATTAAAAAGAACATTAGCTAAAAATAGAGCTACAGGGTTTGACCTAATAACTGGTGAAGTGCAAAAACAGTTACCAAAGGAAGATATAATTAAATTAACACACCTACTGAATGCCGTATTTAGGCAAACATACGAGCAGGTTAAAAATGTGTTGAGGTGGGTGTTGCAGAGGTGGGAAGCCACCTCACGAATTTTGATATTACACAAAATTATTCGAAATGCTGCTGTTAAAAGGATTGAACCTAATATTGGATATGAAGAATCTTTTTCCAAATTACCAGTTTGGATTCATATCAAAGCATTCGACTATCGATCAAATCCATAAAATTACCGATACCATAGAGTAATCCCTAGAAGGAAAATGTCTGCTCTGTAATATTACTGGACATAGCGCAGGCATTCGACAAGGTGCAGCCCAAATAGCTAGTTGAAACAGCGCTTACCAAAACTATATTAGTAAATTTTGGAATCGTACATCTGCGACAGATACTTTAGAAACAAGCATGAAGAAGCTTCCTCGGAAATGAAAGATATCAAAGCAGGGGTGCTAGAAGGGAATGTACTAGGACCTGTCCTTTTCCTTTTAGACACTTATGACATGAAAACACTAGACAACAACACTATCTCTATCTTCGTTGATGCTACGTGATTAGGGAAAACAAACGAGGAAGCCACAAGAAAGAAAAAAATCTAAGTCGGGTCATATAAATTTGACAATAGAAGCTATTGAATCGAGATAGCAACCAACACGCACTTCTGAAAGGAAGACAACAACGGGAAACCATCTCCATTACTTTTTCCCGGAAAATTACATCATGGTGACATCATTCAATTCAATATATACCCGATCGGGTCTCCGGGAGGACGGTTTTGAATTAAGTCGATAAAACAGAGACACCATAAGACAATATGTTAATATGGGAACATGGGAGTTGCAGAAACAAGTTGACCAATGCCGCAAAACTGGGAGAACAATATTCTACTCTACAAATGATTCACGGGAATGGAGTTGGCGACACGACCGCGAACTGCATTAGCGCCTTTGTACCACACTCCGACAGCTATGATGCTGAAAATCAACGCCACGCCAATAAACCATAGCTTTATACACATTTACGCGCCGACTGCCGATAAAAGTGACCAAGAAGACACATTTTACGGGGAAATTAAAAAACTACTGAAACTAACAAAGAAGCAACATGATTCGATCTACCACGAGAAGACTATGTACTTAAATATTCAGCAGACTTCCAGGGGAGAGTAGTCCGAAACCAAATTGACTGCATCCTAATAAATACACATTTCTGTACTTAGGCCCACAGATTACAACCTATTTGTAGCGCCAAATAAAATCAAATTGGCTAAGATACACAAACGATACAACGAAACTCAGTAAGCTCAAAAACGAAAACACTAGAAAAAACACACACAATAAAATAAACAGTAAATTTAAAGCTATAAAGACAAGAACACAGAGAACAAACAAGATGCAGAAGACATACAAACGAATGAAAGAAGCGGCAAGAAGCAAAATAGGTTTTATAAAACGAGAAGCAAATAAAGAATGGACGACAACCAAAATCTTAGCATAATGGTCCGCTCTCTCAGGAATACAACAAAAAAAGGAATACTGGAGTATACAGAAACAAATCAGGTCCAGAATAAAAGTTGCAAAGTACAACTGGCTGAAACCGCAATGCCAAGAAATGGAAAAACTTCAATCCATACACGACAACTTCAACCTACATAAAAAGCTAAAGGAGACAGCAGGAATACTATATAAAGCGAGAACAAAAAAACTGAAACAACCAAGGCAAGCCAATAACAGAACCATTGGAGAAGAAGACGGCATGGAAAAACTATATAAAAGAGCTATTCGAAAACAATAGATCAGCATATCACAGAGAATCCAGAATATGTGTCACTGGCCCAGAAATCACGAAACGAGAGATTAAACATCCATCAAATCCGGCAAAAATAACAGAGCAGTTGAACCGAACGAGATACTAGTGGAGATATTCAAGCTTCTAGATGACGAGAGCATATCAAAATAATATTCAACAAAATACATGACACGGGCACATATCCGGCTAGCTGGTTGAGATCATCCTTCATACTCCTTTCAAAGAAGAGTAAGGCGAAGAAATGTAGTGAATACAGAGTCATTAACTTGATGAACCACACACAAAATCTTGCTAAAAGTATTACAACAAAGACTATTTAAAAAGTGCGAATCGTAGGGAGACACAATTTAGATATCGAGAAGGATTAGGAAACAGAGAGGTACTAACAGCGACTTAGGTGCTTGTCCAAAACTGCCACGACCAGCGAACACCAGTATAAATTTGCTTTATAGGACTACGAAAAGGCGTTTGACAAAGTACAGATATAAAAATATGAGGAGGAGTACGCCAACACTGCATACAATCCCCACTATTGTTCAATCTGTACTCAAAGACAATATTCCCGGAGACATAAAACGTAGAAAAAGCCACCAAAGTATGCAGATGCAGATGATACAGAGATCATAGTTTTCAACTGAAAATCGCCAATATTTAGTTAACAAAGTTAACATACATAATAAGGAGAGGAACATAGATAAACCTAGTGGTCACCATGGATTTGGTATCCATGGTGACCGCTAGGTACTAAGAAATATACACAGATATCTGTATAACAGTCGGGAACTCGCCCATAGAACGCATAACCAAATTCAAGTAGTATAAATAGGATTTGGATAAAGAAATAAGATGCCGTATAGACATTTCGAGAAGTGCGAAGTAATATGAAATACAAGCAAGTGTTGTCAAATAGCGATTTCGACCTAGTCCTTAGAATGCGATTTGTACAATGCTATGGAATGGAATCATGTACAATGAGAGTTGTCACAATGAATAAATTAGAGACGTTCGAGATGTGTTTTTTTCTGAAAATGACATGGAGTGACAGAACCATAAACGAAGTGGTATTGGCCCGAATAAGAAGGGATCGCAATCTACTAACCTAAAACGAAGAAAAATACATTATCTTATAACTCATCATCCAGGGCAAGATTGAAGGCAAACGAAAACTAGGCCGGAAACAAATGTCGCGGCTGCGAGATATTCGGGAATGGACTGACTTAAAGACTGTCGAAGAACTTTTTCATACAGCAACATACCAGAGATAGATATTATCCATTAGTGGATACGAACTGGAAGAAAAAGACACGCTAACCATAGAGTGGCCTAAGACAAAACTTAAAGGCCGGTGATGGGTATACCTTAAATATTAAAGATTCGTATTTATAGAATAAGAAACAACTATGTTAAATGGCAGTCTGATAAATAGAGTTTTGATTTACGGTATAGATTTCTGGTTTTGTTTGTTGTTGCAAAATATAGAAAAGAAAACTGTTATGAACGGACCGAACATAACGTGTAAGAGATAGAGAAATTAAGAAATATGGGGGATGGTTTATATGGGTGGAGGTAACTATAAGAGATTGTAACACAGATATATAATTTTATATTTCATATTTTGAATATTAAAAATGTTAATGTGTATATATACTATAATTTCATTATCAACTAAAGATTATACACGTAGGCTGAGTTGTATAAAGGGGAGTATTTGCACCCCGTGATTAAAGGTAATCTACACATAAATAATAAAATAAATTGGTGTCTACTTTGCATTTGTTAACCTCACGAACTTCTGTTTGCTTATGCCAACATTGCTTTATGGATTAATCTTGTCAAAAGTACCGTTATACACAGAGCCGTATCTAGGCAGGGACAACAGGGACGCGTGCCCTGAACCTAAACGGGAGGGGACCGAGAGCCATAGAAACATCAAAGACTGACTAAAAACCTGAAATCTGCAAACCCGCTAGATGTATTGCAGACCATTTTGTCGTTTACAGAGAAATAACACATATCTAATTTTGTCCAACTTTTCAGGGCAGCTGGAAAATATCTTTTCAATGATTATTTCACTTACAGAAGCCTGCTTAGCCTAGGTATTCATTTATTTAAGTTCTCCCGAATACTATGTACACAATTCAAAACAAGTTGGTAAGATCGGTTGTGAGATTACGCGTACTATGCAATACTAATTTTCGATCAAATTGTGATACGTGGTGTTGCTCTGTAAAGCCTTGGTTTCCTAGCGGTGTCGACAAATGCGGCCGTATTTCATGTCATTTTGACATTTCTTTTACGTATATTTAAATAAATTTGGTCTCAGAGAGCGGTATACTTCAAAGTATTGGGAAAATGTTATGAATTAAACCGGAATCTGGTGAGTTAGTCAATTACATATACTTAAAACGTATCTTGTAATGTGTAAATGACGTCAAAAACGGCCGTTTTTATCGACACCGCTTGCTAGGAAACCAGGACTTAAGCGACGATTTATGACTTTGAATTAGTTTAGTCGTATCAAAATATCGTAGTTGCCCTACGACTATTTATTATTGTACCCATTACGACTGCTTCGTGTGAGATGAGTTTCAGCAAATTAAAGTTATTTAAAAATCACTTAAGATCAACTCTAGCTCAAGAGAAACTATCTTTCAATAATATCAATTGTGTATAATATTAAGTATTAACTTTGATTGATGAATTCGCCGAAATTAAGGCAAGAAGAATATAATTAGATAAATTTTAAGTTTAGAAACAATTAAATATTATTAATTATTTATAAAACAATTACAATAACAATTTAAACAACTATATTGTTTGTACGCCTATTATATTAATCATATATTTTATTCCTTTTCAAATAAAGAGTTAAAACCAGTGGCCCACACCAATAGGGCACGGGTGGGTGGGGGCACGCCCTTCCACGTCTCAAAAAACAAGAAAAATACACGTAGATTTATAAATTGTTCGTAGAAATCAGTGGAAAGAAGCTAACAAAAAAATAATAGCTATCTCCAACATTTATTTTTCTGGTTGTACTACCGGTACAACTATTATTTTGGGAAATAAGAAGCTTTATTTAATTAATAAAATGTAATGCAGGGCCTAGTGATGAGGTCTTGTCCAGGGCCACTAAAAAGCTAGTTGCTGGTTATACAGTACAGTACATATATTTTATATAATCAGCTTAAATAATTAATTTTAGTTATTTTTCAATATTTAAGGACAGTTAAATGTTCCAAAATCAATTTTCAACAAAATATGCGAATTTAGAACTATACACAAGTGTTGAATACTATATATCTTAATTTCTATTTATATAATTGCACTTGTCTACGCACTTATTTTGAAAATCAATGCTATTTTATATGTGTTTAGTATATTACCAAATATCATCAACTTTGTTTATGTTTAAAAAAAATATATTTACTATCCTGCGTAATTTAAAGATAAAGAGGTTATTTTTAATATCACTGATATTATTAATTTGCGCTATTGTGTATACTATTTCATATAAACCAGTCAAATATACATTATTAAATATTGATCGTATAAAGTGGTAATTACCTGCTGTGCAGACAACTGAGACTAACGGGTAACGCTTCTGAAAAGCCTTCGGGGATATGTCCAGGTATTGATTCCGCCAGTGTATACCATTGAGCAACAGGTTTCCTCGGGTTGTCTAGCATTTCTAGCCAGTGATCCTTACCAACGCCAATAAAATTAGATCCTATCGCTGTGCAGCCCATCAATTCATTAGCTCCGATCCTGAAGTGAATGAATAATTCATTAGACACTAATTTGAAATACAACGTCAATGTCGCGGGATTGGATACGATCATAATAAGGTGTAATGAACAAACTTACTTCGCTAATAAATTTAATAATGCAAAGAAAATTCACAAACAATATTGATAGCAGCTATTAAATCAAATAGTGGAATGCTATATAAATGTTGAGATTTAAATCAAATACTCTTATATATACTTCTTAACGGAGTTTCTTTTTGATGCCTACAACCAAAGTATTTGATATTTATTTATATTGTTCATTCGATATTAAAGTATATTGGTTGGTGTTTTTATATTTAATTTTTAACAAAATTGAATATTGCAGCATGGACACCAACATATGTATTAAGTAATATTGTAATAATATTGATTGAATATGTAATGCTTTAATAAAATATATTATACACATAGGATATTTGTGTATTGAAAAGTCATTGCACATAAAAAGTGTTTCTATGAACGCAGTGACCTAATGATTAGAGGCAACCTCCGTATTGAGGAGCGCTGTGGGCAAAATTTCACGAATCACCTCTCACAGTTTTTAGAGGTTTTGTATGAAGTTACACTCCTTTGAGTTTCTCCCTTTACCAGTGGAAAAGCGCTCGGAACGATAGTTATGAAGATAGGCGTTTTTTGTTTGTTTGTTATTGAACGTGTTTGAATGCATACTTTTCAACTGAGTGGAATAGTGTTACATTTCCTTTTGGCAGCTACAGTTATTGTATTCGTTATTTATTATACTTCACACATGGAAATTTTAAATCCAAGTTCACCTCAATTATGTCATAGAATCATTTGCATACTAAATATATACGTAATATGAGTTGGACATATTAATTATAAATAGTTGTTGCATCAGAAAGATACGTTTGTATGTTTTCGATTATTTGTTTTAATGAAATAACTTCTTAAAATTTTAAAATACCTTAAAAGTACAGTATTCCACGAATGTATTAAATTATTAATGAATTTTAAAATAAGCAGAGGCAGCTTTTGTTTTGGTATCGAGTAACTAAGAGACACTTTTTTTAGTCAAGTATTATGTCGCGATAAAATTCAAGTAAACATCTGAGTATTCTCAAAAAATATAACCGTAACTAATTTTATTTTCTTATTAATATATCTTGTTATTTACTCATAAGTACTACAGTACACATATAACGCTGAAATATGCTCACAGTTGTTAGTTTTCGACCGGAATTAATTGCAAGTTTCGAAAGCTACAGAATAGACCCATAGTCGAACTTTCTCCGTATGTTATAAGTTATACGGCACTTATCAATCTCGCAAGGTAATATACAGTCATAGTAGTCAAATCAACTAAAAATGTATGAACATTATTCTCTTACTAAGTCCACTAGTCTGACTAACAGATATGAATTGTAAATTTGTAGTAATTTAAAATCATGTTTCATGATTATTTTTGGCAGTATAAATCTTCGAGCTTATTCGTTATTTTTTTAATATCCTGTATGGTTGAACGTATAGAAATAAATATTTATTGAGCAGAAAAGCATTTCCTTCAAAAAGAATATTTGCTTACCTATCATAATCAACAACCTTTATAATTAGACATACATCCTCGATGTTGTCCGATGGGACATCAAACACGAGTGCCTCGTTATAAACGGGGCATAGAGTATTTCGTTTCACAGACGTTTTCTTCTTTTTAATTCGCTTCCCTTGACAAAGTAAATAAACTTTAACATACGGATCTGAAAATCAATACCATGTAACATAGACATATTAATATTAAAAAAATCCCTTACCTGATTTTCCTGTAATATCCATGGCCTTTAAATTTCTGCCCTTAATAATTGTCGCTGTTAACCTGCCAGCCGTTGGGAGGTAGCAGAGTGACATCATAAGTTCCCCCAAATCTACTTTATCCTGAAATAGATGAAAATGGATTTTATATGACGGTAAAACTCGCAAACATCTTTATAACGGATCTTTTCAATTTTATTTAGCCCTAACTTTAACAATGCAATCTATTTTATGCAACGCGAACTTTTTAAATCATGCAAGAAACTACGACGAAGACGTTAAATTTGTATTAGCCCATTGAGAGTTTGCCGTAAATAATGTAATATGTGCTGCAGGAGAAATTGTTCCATTTCCGTATTCGGGCGTGTTACTCAAGGTTAAGTGCACCCAGACGCCCTATTTTTAGCTCAAAACCAGGCCAAGGTTTCAGGAAGAGCGGGATCCATTAGGTACACCGAAATACACGTTGCCCGGCCAATATCCGGCGGAACATTTGATTCTTGTTTACAACTATACAACGGGGATTTACTTAGTACATTTTGCTAATAGAACACGTTTTTGTATTCATTCATTTACCGTTTTCATATGAAACTTTTCATTTTAATTAGTGTATGACTAGTCAGTCATATACTTTACTAAAGTACATTAGTGAGGAAGTGTTTTTAGCCTCTAAAAAGTTCTAGGTGAATAAAATAATATTTAGAGTACATTTTTATTTTAAAATTCATTTATTAATATTTTAATACTTTTTTTTACATTTTTTAATACAATTTTCTAATATGATTGTATTATATTTCTTTTTAATTTATAGTAATCCCAGTGCTGTATAATAATTAAAATTATAATAAGTTTATTCATGTGAATTGCACATGGGTATTACATAACTCATTTACATATATTATATATATATATATATATATATATATATATATATATATATATATAAACCCCATCAGAGGGTGAAATTTTCAGTCCATTCTTCGATATATATATAAGGAAAGTTGTATTTATATATTATATTTTTTAGATATAAATGATTATGCTATTTGATTTAATACAACTATTACACTTAATGGCTAATTTTATCCCACTAAAAAGTTAAAGCCAGAGAGATTTAGTTAATTATTATTTTAAAATCTCTCTTTACAATAACTTTTTAAAATTATATTATTACAAGATTATTTTAATTGGTTTAATGTTTATCAGTACCATTCTCAAGATCAAGATAATTGAATAAAAACGTTTGTTTTTCAAATAAGTTATCAGTAAAGACTGCATTACAGATGGCTGACCAATTTCCATAATATACGCTTATTTAAACATACCTAATTTTAACACCTAAATGAATAGTATTATTATATTGAAGCAAGTGTTCACCACAGCCAACAAAGATGAATAATATTTCACTATATTAGTTTGTTATATTTCAGTTACAATAAATATACATAAATTCGGTTACCATCTCTTTTAAATTTTGATTTTATAGAATTAATATAATATTAAATTGATTTAAATACAATATATTTTGTATTGATTGGGTTATTGTTATAGGTCGTATCGGCATTTCAGTATATATTTATATATTCGTAGAGTGCCATGGCATTATATTAGTGTATACAAATAATAAATATATTAAATTATTGCGTTTATTTATTATTATTATTTTTATTTATCAGTCTATTTAAAAATAATTAGATAAAATAAATTTGTAATATAAATATATAATAATAATTAATATAGAGAAAGTTATACTTTGTGGCCGCCTAATTTTATGTCTTATTTGGTTTATAATATAGATTATTTATAACTAACATAATTTTGAATTCGTATTAAAATACTAGTAGCCAAGGATATCATAAGACTACTTTCACACAGACACCAGTATTCCGGTATGCTGAATACTGATTCACATCTGAGCATGAATGCTCCCACTATGCAAAAGCAGTATTCAGAATACTAACGTGTGAAAGCAGATCGTAGAATTTAGGGTATGACATACCCGGCGCCTTCACCATATACGAGTGGCGTGGCATACACACTTGCTTAGGCGAAGTGTTAAACTTAATAATTATGCTTATAGGTACTAATTAATTTATAAATTATTATAGGATTCATGTTTGTTTGGTTTTAAATTTAATTTAAGCTGGCTTTTGATTTTTTTATTCTCCGTGTCATCTACATCTACATTATACATATATTTTTTTTACTGGAGTATTCTTAAACGCATATAATTTATAATTGCTATTTATGATATTTCTTAAAACTAAACAGACTAGTTCCAAAAACAGTGTATCAGGAATTGGACGTGGAAACACCATATGGATTTCAATGAAAATCTCAATGGTTTGGTAGCCATAATATTTTATCATTAAATTACAACAGCGTTTTAGCTAGATCTGCATAAATAACTTTTTAATTTTCTATTCTATTAGTTTTCATGCGACATTTATGAAAATTTATTGACAAAATAATATATTACTATATTAATTTTTAATACTGCACTTTTTTAAACTTTTCTCTATCATATAATTTAATCTCTAGTAATGAAGTTTTAGTGTATTTTATTAATTCTGGCCTAATTTGTCTGTTTCTAAATATTTTAAATTAAAAACAGCTTTATTTGGCATAACCATTACACCTTAATCCAACTCAACAAAATATCGAATACTAAAATATAATCCTAAAACTAGGAATACCGCTCCTTCCACTAGTCTTTCTTTATCCTCACCACATCCCTTCCACGCCAGTCAATTGCCAATTTCCAAGCCTTATCTATTATCTCTTAACCATTCACTCACCTCTCTGCAATTACTCACCTACTAGATGCTACCACGTTACTACACTGTACACCCGCGAGGCAAACTTATCCCATTCTGTTCTTCCTCTGCTTTCCGAACCGTATCTCGCTCTTGACATGCATAATTTGTCCTCCCTGCTCCAACCTTCCCTGGTAATGTAGCTCGGGGGTCCCCCCACCTACCATTGCAGACAATCAGGGTTGTACGAGTTCTCAGTTAATCTCACGTGCCTTTATTCTTCTTCTTATGTACCATGTCCTTTCAGAACGTTGGTTACAAACAAAGCAAGTCGTACTTTATCGATGGAAACAAGATGCGTAGATTCTTCGGTCGCGATGTTTTCCTCCGGCCTGGTCCCAGACTGCCTACTATTTTACCTTAAATGGTGGTTTGTAGAAGCCGGCCCTTTTTTCCTCTTATCACATGACCGAAATACTCATAATTTCCTCTTTTTTATCGTGTAGAGGATCTCAGTGGTTTTATTTAATCGCTGTAATATTGCCGCGTTGGTGATTCTTTCAACCCGTGTAACTTTTAGCAATGACATATAGGCCCACAACGCGAAGGCTTCAAGACGTTTCTCTTCGTTTTTGATTATGGTCCAAGCTTCCACTCCATACAGCAACGTGAAAAATACGTAGCACCTCAGCAGTCGAGTGCGTAGGGTCTCTGCAGCTTAAGACGTTGCTCATTTTTCTGAAAGCTGCCCTTGCTTGTTCTATCCTTGATCTTACTTCTGTGTGGGTGTCTGCATTTTCTGGTATAACACTATCAAGAAATCTAAATTGGGGCACTTGTTCTAGATTCACGCCTTTTACTTTAATATCAGCTCTGATATTCTGTTGTTTGATAGTTCTAAGCCAGCGATCTTTCTACCACTATATTTAAACTCTGTTGTAGGTCATCCGGATTAGAGGCTAACAAGACTGTGACGTCAGCGTACCGCAGGTTATTTATCGATCGCCTACTGTAGTTTCTGAGAGTGCATATTTGAAGATTCTTTCTGAATATACACTAAAGAGTAACGGGGACAGGATGCATCCCTGTCTACCCCTCTCTTGATGTTTACTTCTGGTGTGTACTGTGACGTCAGCGTACCGCAGGTTATTTATCGATCGCCTACTGTAGTTTCTGAGAGTGCATCTTTGAAGATTTTTTCTGAATATACATTAAAGAGTAACGGGGACAGGATGCACCCCTGTCTCACCCCTCTCTTGATGTTTACTTCTGGTGTGTACTATCGACGTTTGGCGCCAGTATAAATTTGCGATTACTCTGATATCTGCTCCGTCTAGTCCAATCAGTTTTAGAGTCCATCAGGACATCATGCTTAACTCGGTCGAATGCTTTATGAAAATCTATAAAGCAGGATAGACGTCAACTGATATGTCGCGGCTTCGTGCAAGGACATTAACACCGAACAGAGCTTACCTGTTACCGAGGCCGTTGCGGAACTCAAATTGTGTTTCGCTTACATAATCCTCACATTTCGAATATATCCTGCCATAAATGACTTTCATAAATACTTTCAGCAAATGGTTCATCAGACTAATGGTTCTATAATTATCGCACTTTTTAGTGTAGTGCAAGTAGTGTCGGGCAATCGTTTGGAATTTTGCCGCTTTTGTTAAAAAAATCTGTGACTACTTTAAGGTCATTTTGGTCACATATTAGCTTATATACCTCACGAGGAATCTCAGCTGGCTCTACTGCTTTGTCGCTTTTTGAAACTTTAATGGCATATTCCACTTCACTGCATGTAATTAGTGGTCCTTCTGCATCCTCCAGAACCGGCAGGGTTAATGTTCTATCATCTTCAAACAGTTTCGTTATATCATTTATCCACTCGGTTACTTTTTGTTGCAGTCCTTGTATTACCTTGCCACTTTCATCGTACAGTACACCCGGTTCTCTGCTTGATTTTGAGTTGCCAGTTGTTTTCTTGTTATTTTATACATATTAAAGGAATCATATGAAGCTTCTAGTTCTAGAGAAGCCTTAAAGGGAGGTTTCACAATGGGCCCATTTTGAGGCCTAAGTGTCTGTAGCTATGCTACCCTCCAGCCAACTATCCAGAACCTACTTTCCTCTATTAGATCTAATATTTCATCTGTCATCCATGGTCTTTTCTTATATTACTGTTTACCCTTAAGGTGTCTTAAGGCATCTGTGCAGCTGTTCTCGGACCATTTCCTTGGTGGGTTCCGCTTTTAATATTTTGCGGTCTATGCTGTTTTGGTTTTGTTTTTTGATAATTTTCTTTAACCTGGTGTGAGTTACTGCTACTGGAGGATATCTGATATCCTGGGTATGTTTTGGCGGATGCTATATTGTTTCTAAATCGTTGCTTTACTAGGATAAAGTGAGTTTGATTCCGGACAGTGACTCCCTTCGTCTTCGCGTACGACTTCTAGGTGTACAGTCTTCTTTGATGGAACTGGCCATTATGTTTTGACTCTGCTCTTTTCCCACTTTTGCGTTAAAGTCACCCATAACTATGGTGTTATCTGATTTTTTTACAAGACGTAATGATTCGTTGAGATTTTTATAAAAGTTCTCGATCTCCTGTTGACTATTTGCCGATGTTGGTGCACACACCTGAATTATGTTCGTATTAAATGGTTTTGATTTGAGATGGTTTAGGATTACTCTATTCGATATCGATTCCGTAACCGATTTCGCTAGTGAAGTAGTTGTGATGACGGCCACTCCGTTGTAGTGTGCTGGTTCTTCGTTTCCAGCGTAGAGCACCCTTATCCACAGTACATTCACCACAGCCCTTCCATCGCATTTCGCTAACTCCTAGGATGTCTTTTCGCATCCTTTTAATTTCTTTGAACGGATTATGAATTTTACTGATCATGTACATGTTTTTTACATTCCAGGTGGCGATTCTCAAGCTGACTTATTATTTATCTCTTTTTGTTTCTTCGTCTAAAATATAGGTTGATGATGTTCTGTCTAGCTCTAGTGTCCTTCGCGTATACTTTGTCTGTATATTTTCTATTTTATCTTATTCCATCAAAATATTGCCGCTACGAATTAGCAAGCGTGCCCTTACGTTGATAAACATGAATATTTGCAGTATGATTTACGTATGCTGTTTCTCATTCCAAATAACTTCATAGAGATTATTGTCCTTCCTTTGCGAGATCTTGTGTCTTCGTTCTTCATTATTGGCTTGAAAATGTAGGTCTGATATTTACATTCCTTTACATTTTCCATTTCTATTTGTATTTTAATTTTTATGAATTTTTGTTGTGGTAGTGAGAGCAGTATGTCGTTGTACAGAAAACTGCAAATTTCGTCTTTCTTCAGGATTGACGTCTTCTAATCAATCTGTGACCATCATGCGCCCATAAACAAAATCGAGATTCGTCATTAAATATGACTTGATTCCTTTGCACATGCAATACAAGCTCTCGTTTAAACCATTGCCGCCGTGTGGTACGGTAGCGTGGAGTTAGAGGTAAACCAAACAATGGACAGTTGATATAGGATCGAATTCTTCGATACGTCGATCATAAGGAGATTTGATGATCAATTAATCCTCTCCATCTATCACCGATTCCCCTTGTTGATGAAAAACGATTCCGAAGCAGAAGAGCAGATCTTTACGATCAGTAATGCTAGGACGTTCGGGACGCAAACGTCGTCGTTCCTCATTATTTTTGACCATCTTCGCCAACATAGGGAATGACGACGCTTCGTCCCACGCGAGCGGAAACATCACGAATTGATAATCCGGCTTCTCGTAGACCGATTATTCCACGTTAAAACTAAGTTAACTGATAGGGGGAGGGAAACGATGGGTTGGCAACCCAACGTACAAGACGTTATAAGTGTCGCTCCCAAACTTATAATTAAATTTAACGTAAATACGTAAATTTAAAAAACCGAGAGTGTTAAAGTGTTTTAGTGGCTGCTCGTGCTACCCCTGGGTAAGTACTTGAGCACCCTAGCGTTTACTCTGTAGAACATAACCTCACTTTATGTACCCACGTGTAGGACATGAGTGAGGCCACTGGCACTGCGATAACAGAGGGACCGTCCTCTCAGGACACCCTCTCGCAGGTAGCACACACGTCCCCAATGCTGAGGGCTGACGACAACGTCAACCCACAAGCGGCGGATGACTTTGTGCGGCCCAAACGCCACAGAATATGTGGCTCAGAATCCCGTCGACGACGAAGAGTCCGTCGAGCGGAGCAAAAACTAAGGGAGGGTACAGTCAGGACCAGCGCTTCCCCGGTGAAGCCACCTGTCAATAACCCACCCAAAAAACGGATGAGGTCGGATGGATCGGCACCTTCTCCAGGGAGCAATCCCAAGAGAAGGTACGACCAGCCAACCAATTCAAAGATTAGCTACGTAGCGGTGGTGAATAGCCACCTCAGAGTAGCTATAATTGACTCGCTTCACCTTTTGGGGAAAATGACGAGTGAACAAGCCACCAAAGTGGAGGGTTGGCTAACTGAGGAGCTGGATAAAACAATCACCAGCTCATCAATATTCACCCCCACTTTTGAAAAGTGGCAACATGCAGGAGAGATTCTGCGAATCACATGTGGGAATCAGGAGTCTTTGGACTGGCTGACAAACCATATAAAGGCGGCACCTGCCCTATGGGAAGGTGCAAAACTTGCAGTTGTTAGGGCAGACCAACTGCCTAAACTAACTAAAATTTCAGTGTGGGTACCAGGGAAACCAGCCGAGCCCCAGGTCATACTACAACGTCTGGCAGCACAGAACACAACACTGTCTGTCAAACATTGGTGCGAATTCCATAGGGAGACCAAAGAAGATGGCGTTCTGCTCGTCTTCGGTGCACCCTCAAGTGACATCGCAGAAATAAAAAAGAGGGACGGCAAAATCTATTATAGATTTGCCACCCTCAAGGTAAAAACCCATGGCGGAGAGGAAATCTCTGGGCTGGCAGACTCTGTTGAAGCGACAGCTGAGACAGGCAATGCTAACCCGGATACTGATCCATCTCCTCCATTGCCAACAGAATAAAATGGGCCTGGTTTTACAAATCACCCAAATAAATTTGCAGCATTCTAAGGTGGCAACTGCTAATTTAAGTTGCCATCTACAGAATATGCAATATAGCATAGCACTGATCCAAGAACCCTGGATTGTTAAAAACAGGGTATGCGGACTCGGCAACAATAACAGCAACCTGCTTTACAGCGCTGCTGGAAACAAACCTAGGACATGCATCTTAACATCTTCTAAAGTTACAGGTACACTCCTACACCAATTCAGCTCTGCAGACCTCACAGTTGTCAGACTGAAAACAGACGATGACGCAGAGATCTATATAGCCTCTGCGTATCTACCGTACGACGCAGCTCAACCACCTCCCAGCCCAGAACTGGCAAACTTGGTGGAACACTGTGAAAAACTAAAGATTGACCTCATCATCGGATGTGATGCCAATGCTCACCATGTGGTGTGGGGCAGCAGCAACATCAACAGCAGAGGAAAGGCTCTAATTGAGTACTTAACCAGTACAAAAATAGAGATATTAAACAGAGGGTGCGAACCAACGTTCGTAACACAAAAACGAGCCGAGGTGATAGACATCAGTCTGACACTGGGCAATATCTCAAGCAAAATAAAAAACTGGCACGTATCAAGTCAGGTATCCATGTCCGATCACCGACTGATACGCTACGACCTAGATTTCGTACCACGTGAACTACCGTCCTACAGAAATCCACAAAAAACTAATAAACAACTATTTTGCAGATACCTATCGGATAGGATGGAGTATCAAGCAGCAGACAAAATTCCAGAATCAGTGGAAGACTTGGAGGCCTGTGTGAAACACCTCCAAAAATCACTGATTTCATCATATGAGGACTCCTGTCCCATAAGAAAGGCGGGCTTGAGAGCCTCTGCACCTCCTTGGTGGAGCGCAGAGATCAACTGTCTCCGATCTAAGGCCAGGAAAACTTTCAACAAGGCCAAAAATAGAAATGATATTGTTCTATGGGAAGCTTTTAGGGAAGCCCGTAGACAATTCAAAAGTGAAGTCAGGAAGCGACAAAGAAATACATGGAGAGCCTACTGCAATGGCATTGAATCCACAGCAGCAGCTGCTCGTCTGAAGAGAGTAATCTCAAAAGACCCTGTACAACAACTTAACTCGATAAAACGGGAAGATGGCACCTTCACGGTAACACCCTCCCAAACTATCGAGGTACTTCTAGACACCCACTTTCCTGGCAACCAACCTAGAGGTCTCAACTTGGCAACTGATCCTCATCTACCTGATGAGGAAGATTGGCTGCAAGCTGACCAAATGATAAGTATAACTAAAATAGAATGGGCAATATCAAGCTTTTCATCTTTTAAGTCCCCAGGACTAGATGGAATATTCCCAGCACTACTACAATGGGGGTTAACCTACATTATAAACACATTGGTGTACATATTTAAAGGTTGCATTGCTTTTAGGTACATACCCAATACATGGAGAGAGGTCAAAGTGACCTTTATACCCAAACCAGGCAAAGTAGATTACACACTTGCCAAGTCATTCAGGCCCATAAGCCTAACCTCATTTCTATTGAAGACGCTGGAAAGGCTCTGTGATCGTGAAATCAGGGACGGGCCGCTGAGAACGTACCCCATACATCCGAAACAGCATGCCTACCAACCAGGACGCTCAACAGAATCAGCCCTACATCTGGTGACCTCAAAGATAGAGGAAACACTAGAGCATAAAGGTTCGTTGCTTGCCACCTTCATTGATATTGAAGGTGCTTTCGACAAAACAACATTTAAGAGTATCGATAATGCTCTAACATCTCACGGGATTCACCCCACTATTAGGGGCTGGATAAAAAATATGCTTGGTCTAAGAACAATCCAAGTAACACTAGATGACGTAACATCAAAAAAAGTTGCAGGAAGAGGCTGTCCTCAAGGTGGAGTCCTCTCACCCCTTTTATGGGACCTTGTAGTTGATAGCCTCCTCCTGGAATTAAACAACTCAGGATACTATGCCGTTGGCTATGCCGACGACATAGTGATCATGATAAATGGCAGTTTTGAAGGTGTACTCTGTAATCTCATGCAGAGTGCCCTACAGATTGTTGAGAACTGGTGCGATAACCATTCGCTAACAGTTAACCCAAAAAAGACAGAGCTGATATTGTTTACGAGGAAGAGGAAACTCGAACTCATGAACATGCCAACTCTTTTTAAGGTCCCTCTGACTCTCACTGATAAAGTAAAATATCTAGGATTAATCATGGATACAAAACTGAACTGGAATGAGCATATAACATCCAAGCTGCAAAAAGCTTGCATCTCATTCTGGCAATGCCGCAGGGCGGTTGGTAAAACATGGGGTCTGTCTCCCAAGATCACCCAATGGATATATACCGCGATCATCAGACCAACTATCGCATATGGTGCAATAGTCTGGTGGTCGAAAACCAAACAAGTTACAACAATCTCAAAGCTATCACACATCCAGCGGATGGCGTGTCTTGCCATCACCGGCGCTATGAGAACAACGCCCACAGCAGCTCTTGAAGCACTGTTATGTCTACAACCACTCGACCTTCTAATAAGGGAGACTGCAGTAAAAACAGCATTAAGGCTATCTTCACTCAACCTGTGGCATGATAAAGGTAGAATCATTGGACACAGGAGCATACTGAGTGAAGCTATCAAACTAGACCCCCTCATAGAAGGTAAGTGCGACAGAATTCTACCCAAATACAGTTTTGTCAAACACTTTCAGACCATCATCACAATGGATGGTACCCCACAAGGCGCCAACATAACCATGTATACTGATGGATCCAAAACTAAGACGAGAGCTGGCTATGGAATTTTCTCACCAGAACTCGATCTCAAGATAAGTGCACCACTTGGAAGACTCACGACAGTCTTCCAAGCGGAATTAACAGGAATACTAAAATGTGTTCAAATTTTAGCTGAACGGAATATTAAGGATAAACATATCCAAATACTCACCGACAGCAAAGCAGCTCTAAATGCACTAAATGCCAACACATTTGTGTCGAAAGAGTTATATTCATGTCTACACAGCCTGGAGGAGCTAGCTAAATATAACAAACTAGAACTCTGCTGGATAAAAGGACATAGTGGCATCAAGGGGAACGAAATAGCAGACGAACTTGCCAGGAAGGGATCCTCACATCCTCTAATAACCCAAGAGGATGAAATACTTTCCGCAGGTACTCTGAAAAAAATAATAGAGCATAGGACACATGCTCTACATAAGGTAAGATGGCGAGAAACGCCGGGCTGCAAACAATCAAAGGTTGCAATCAGGCAGCCTTGTAAAATTGCAGCCACGGCCCGCCTTAACTTATCTAGAACCAGTCTGAAATTATTGACTAACATCCTAACCGGCCACTGCCGGCTAAACAAACACCTACACACGATGGGCCTGGTGAACAGCCCGTTATGTAGAGGGTGTAATGAAGAACTAGAAACAGCAGAGCATGTAATATGCCTCTGCCCAGCTCTAGTAAACACCAGGCATCAAATACTAGGGGAGTGCTGGCCTAGTATGGTCAGCATTGGCAGCTCCTCACCCGCCAGGGTTTTGCGGCTTGCACGCAAAATTGACTGGTGGGACGAGTGAGCAGCCTTTAAAGGGAGGTTTCACAATGGGCCTATCTTGAGGCCTAAGTGTCTGTAGCTATGCTACCCTCCAGCCAACTATCCAGAACTATCCAGAAGTTAACTGATGGAAATTTACATTGACAATTAACTAATGCCAAATGAAAAGAGAGAGTTTTTGTTTTATTGTCGATGTTAACTTGATTAAACTTTATTGTATCTTGCTGAAATTTCCATCGTTCATTAATAGGAACGAAATCCACGTTTTCACATTTTCATGAAAATACATCCACGTTTACTGGGTGCTCAGTTATTTATGGCTAAATCCTAGCCCTGTTCTTCACAATTATTTTTTAGTTCTTTAATTCTCCTGAGCCTATTTCTTGTTTAGGTTTAGGTTTTAATTAGAAATCCTCATTCATGTAAGCATAAGAGTTTTATTTAGCTCTTCTTATACTCTTTTATTTTAATATTGCTTTATATGGTGTGTATTTTCCATTTTTTTAAATTAATTTTTATAATTTAATGTATCAATTACTATGCAATTTATTTTTTTCGGAACATTTGCTACTATTTCTATAATTTCTCTTTCAAAACTATTACCAAACGAAATATTGTATAATAACTACGTACTCCCTCTTCTTCTTATTTAACGATGCACTATGAAACAGTACAGCAGTTGTATTGAGTTCTATCGTTGATAGATAATAACTATAGATTCGCTTTCATTCATTCATTCATTTTCAATTTTTAAAATTTGGCAAAAAATTAATTAACGTTGTATTGTTTCCGCAATGTATGAGTTATATGTTAAACACTAAGTAACATTTCGGTGAATTTAGATGATCTCGAGTTATTAGGCCTTAAACTAACTATATACGTGAAATTATAACATTTGGTAATTTAAAAAATTGTAAAAATTCAATGTTGTATTGTTTTGGAAAATTGTAGGTAATATGTCTATAGTTAGTCGATTTACATACATACAAGTTGAGTTATTACAGTACAATAAATTAAATGATAGGTCGGTACGCTTCAAAATATTTACTTAGCTTTTTTATATCAGGATACTGCTCATATATTATTTCTTCCCCGACGGCCATTGTTTGGTTTATTTCCATTATAATTCACCTTTCTCCCGTACTTTTTAGATAATTTGTTTCGGCGAATAGCATTTCCTTATTTTTTGACATCTTAAATAATTATGATAAATAACAATAATAATATAACAAAACCCAATAGTTATGTTACAATTTCAAGACAATCTGCATATAACGTTAATTCAACATTATTGAAACTACTTCGTAATCTGCCATTTGTAATCATACAGATAAACTTCAATCGTTGTATATGTACCAAGAGGAGCAGTGAATCTTTACAGTTGAGTGTGGAGTTTGTGACCGGAGGCGTAGCAGTGGGTCTAAAGCCCTCAGAGACTACAAAAACCACTCCGCCCGTTTTATATAAGATTTCTTACGCATACATATTGTAACATGGAAAAGATCGAAAAAAATATCTAATAAGGGAAGGCCGATTCAATACTGGGACACAACCGGACACCTTTATAAATCTAATATATAGTAATCTCAAAAGAAAATGTCAAATTTTACTCTAACTATTATGAGGTATTTCGTATTTTTACATAATGTGTGGTGTTAATAGAGTCAAATACATATGAACAAAGAATCTAGAAATTCTGCAATTCGCATTACACTTTCTTTTCACTGTATTATACGAAGTATGGATCAAATATTTTAATCGTATAAAATATAAATTTTATTTATTTATTTTATTTAATCATTTTATCTTTAGGAAATGCCTGGTTGTCGTATGTCGTTCTTTATCCTACCCTGGCCTGCGAAATACCCGCGTAATTACTGGCTTTATACATTCTAATTATGTGCTAAATATTATACTTTATTATATTATTCGAAAGTTAAGTAGATAATTATTGGTTCGTTATATTTATATCCGGCTTTGAGGACCTCTACCTCCTCCAAGGTTACACTTTAGGGGAAAAACGTATTAAAGGTAATCTTCATTATTTAGGTCAACAAAAAAAAAACTGAACCCAGCTTGTTTATCTTGCTATTCTTATAACGGTTTAATTACCTGCGCTAGAGCATCGTTTTCTTATAGGTCTCAGTTGGAGATTGCATAATAGCGCATTTTAAAAATTAATTTTTACAAAGGAAGACGTTTTTATTCAGACGAATTGTAATGTAACAAATGACGAATATTAATGAATGAATATTAATTCATAATGAAAGAAATATAGCGTTCAGGAGTTCATTTATAAAATTATGAATTTAGAAATTATATATATTTTTTATAAATGCATGGTACTAGTTATTTGCAAGGTTTCAAACTGCGTACAAGGTATTGAAGAAAAAGGGTTGATCAAGTTTATATTACGTACCAAGGCCATATGTTTATATATGTGTAATATAAAACCTGGGAAATATTAAGTTTCCACAATCTATTCTCTTTAAATGTACTAACCAATTATTTTATTCATTTATCTTAATTTAAGTATTTACATATTACGTTACGTTATTAGGTAAAGGAATATGTATGTAGTTTATTTTTTTGGTTATATTATTATCGATCACAAGCAACACATATTTTATTATTATTAATATAATAACATGTAGAGCAAAGAGGTAAGATGAATGCTTTTTTACTACTACCTGACAACAGTAGTAGTAATGAATAAAATTCATATTACCTTTTTTCTTCAGACGTCTATAAATATTTGATCCTTTAAATCTATTTTATAAGTATTTGTGTTCACAAATAGATTTATTTATAACCTTGGTCAATTATGAATTTTTCCTGTGATGTCACATTTAAATGATTGAATTAATTTGTTTAAGTGTATTTAATTTGTTAATACAAATACATAAAGAAATTTACAATTTACATTTTTTTAGAAATTGAATGGTTTTGGCGTCTACTACGTGGTAATTCATTTTCAATAAAGGAGATGAATAAAACTACTATGTTTTTTACCACTTATTCTTCACCTTAAGTATCCTGGAAGTAGTCCCATCTTAGGCTGTAGTATGTATGTAGTATGTTTTTTCCATTTAACTTGTTTTACTCCATATATTGTTGAGTATAAGGAATTACGTTTTTACTTTGAAGACGATGTGATCAAGATCTGTTATGTGTTGTGGGAGTTAGTTGTACTGTTGTATTATGTCTGTTGTCAGTGCTTGTGAGTATTTGTTTGTTGTATGTCTCTGAGTTCTCAGTTCGGATTTTCGTATGGTTTGGTGATTGTATGTCTCTTTGTTTGATTTAAGCTGAATGCTTGTCTTTATTTTGTTGTTTTTGATTTTGTGTATTAGTAGTAAGTTATTGAGTTTTTATGTTTAGCTCTTGGGTTATATAATATAGTTCCTCAGTACTCTTTTTGTCTAATTAATATAGGATTTTGAGTGTTTTGTTTTGTTGTACTTGTATTTTTGATAGGTTTTTCTGGCTTTTGTTTCCCCATATGTTGTTGAGATATTTGTTGTGTGATGTGAATAGCGCATGGTATACTTGTATTCTTGTTCTGGCTGGTATATAGTTTCTTATTTTTGTTATAGCAGCAATCGTGTTAGCGTTTTTAGTTTTTAGTTCATGTATGTGTTCATCCTATTTGAGGTTGTCTTGAATTTTTAGTAAAAGGTAGTCTACCACTTTTGTTTGTTTTCTTGTTTGGCCATTGATTTTTATGTTAATGTCGTTTGGTTCTTACTTATTGTTGAAAATTATTAATTGTCTTTTAGATTCGTCTATCGTTCGTAGGTTATTGTAGTACCAGTTTTTTAGAAGTTGTAGATCTGTGTCTATGTCTTTATGTATAGTTTTGTAGTTCTGTCCTGAGTGGAAAATGTAGGTGTCGTCAGCGTAGATAAACAGCTTCCGGTTCAAATCTGCTTCCATTAAATCTTTTGTATATGCAAAAATAGTACAACTAACCCTCGAAGAGGGAAGTTAAACGCCATCTGGCGGCACCACATCAATTAGCAATGCACACCCATATGGTAATAACCGTCAACATGCTCATGCCATCGGGATCACCGGGTCGTGCCCTCTAGAGAATAATATTCCAACAGAGTGCTTGAAATATCAGCATAGGGCCAATCGTATAAAACATATATAAGTGTGAACCCACCTCTTAGCAATCTACATATCTAGATTTCGATCTTATTAGATCTCGTCAGTGTAGCTTATGGGTGTGCATTGCTAATTGATGTGGTGCCGCCAGATGGCGTTTAACTTCCCTCATCGAGGGTTAGTTGTACTATTTTTGTATATAACCACTCGAGATATTGTGTGAATTCATCCTCACTAGCTGAGCTACACTGACGAGATCTAATAAGATCGAAATCTAGATATGTAGATTGCTAAGAGGTGGGTTCACACTTATATATCTTTTGTATATGGTATACAGGATGTAATTCGAGGGAATCCATTAAGTGAATAATTCATTTTGCTTTTTGCTTTCGTTTAATAGTTTTTTCAGTTCTTTATTATGTTTTTATAAGTCATCAAATTGTTTACTCATGAAGTCTACTGATTTTTGTAGGCTTTTTATGAGATTTACAATGTCCCTGTTAGGGTTCCATCTTCGCTGTCGCTTGAATTATTTATTTGTAGTTTTTCGTGTGTCTGGTTTTCGGCATTTTTATTGATGGTTCGTAAAAATTGATTGTGGGTAGATTCATGTGTTTCGCAATGGTTTGGTATCTGTTCTGTCTGTTCGCACTATTTATTATTTGTTTGGGTATCGTTTATTTCTTGTTTAATAGTATACATATGTGTCTATATTTCATGATCGCCTATTTTAGTGGCAAAAATATTAATCTAGGTCAATTATCACCTCCTTACATCACGTTTTAATTGCAAGAACTATCTAAGTTTGGTGCAAAAAGGTAATATACATGTTTTTCACTACTACCATAAAAACTGATTGTTGACTTAATTTTGATCTAATAAATATATTTTATAAGCGCCTATTTAATTGGTCAAATAGATTCATTTTTATCCTAGGTCAATTAGGAACTGTCAACTTCTAAGTCACGTTTTAATTATTATATACTTATAATTTATTAAATGTACTATGGAAGCGGTTTTAAAAACTATATGTAATCGTAATAGTATAAGTTATTGCATTTTAGAAGGCGCAAATCTTCCACTTGCACCATACATATTGGTACTTATTATTATTAACACTTTAAAACCTTGTACCGCAGCCGACGCTTCTAATCCAATTACTGCCGAACAATGTTAACTTGAAAATTAGGTTACTTGGATGAATATCCTTTAACGTGAATACTTGTTCAAATATGTTAATACATATAGTTTTATATGTATTTGGCATTTTGAACAGGATCGATTTATCTTAGTTGCAAATAGATAACTAACCCTATAGGTGCACGAGAGAATATAAATACTAACTAGTGACTTCCTCTTTTTATATTATGTTGTTGTTTATATACATGATTATATCATCTGGGCTACTATGACTAACAATCACTAATTATTTTCAATCGATATTGTGTAATAGGACCTTACACGGTCAACAATACTGTCAGTATTGCAAAATATTGACAGTATTACTGATCGTGTATAAGGTCACGGTCAATAATACTGTCAGTATTTGCTTGAATCCTCTTTTAATATTTATCAAGTAATCAATTTTCCGGACATTAGTATTATCTTCTTTCCATCATTTCTACCTTACATGATCAGTAATATTGTCAATATTTTAGAATATTTTAAACATATTATCGTACAGTAATACTGTCATTATTCTAAAATATTGACAGTATTATTGACCGTGTAAGACCTTTAAGGTGTAGTATTGATGAATTGAATAGAACTGTTAATCCGGAATAGAACTGTTAATCCGGACAATTGGTTGATAAATATTGAAGCACATACTGACAGTACTAGAAATGACAGTATTATTGACTGTGTAAGGTGCCTTTAATTGTTGTGTAATACGATGTGGTGAATGACAAGAATTTGTTGTTTCTCAACTAGTTAACAGGATAATTGTAGGCAATTGAAAACGAATAGAACACATTTTATTTTAAAACGTCCAGATGTTTTTTATAACTTACCTGTGGAGGACATAGAATATTCATGGTGTATTCCATTTCCTGCTGCAGATCTGTGTTTTCTATCAAACCTTTTAAAACAACATGTCCTATTAAGTCGTGACGAGAAAATCTGTCGAAGTCATATACGGAAAACTGTATATAACGCAGCCTTAGTTCTTCATATGACACACTGAAAAAAAAAGATTACTGATTATAGAATATATATGGTTCTATAATATGGAATCCGAACATCACACTATGTATTGATTCATTAGAGTTAGTTCAACGTAACTTTTTGAACCATAAGTGTTTATAAAACACACTTGTGGTTCAAAAAGTTTAAGTTTTATCCTCCGCAAGGATTTAATCACACAGTGCTTCTCAGAGAATTTGATGCCATACTTCTTAGTAACCGCCGAACTATATCTGGTATTATCTTTGTTAACAAGTTGATACATCACCGAATAGACTGTTCACAGGTGTTATCGTTAATTTGATTCAATGTCATTTCAATGTGCCTTCATATCACTAACGTGCTATCAAAATCACCATTATACGTAGCGTGTAATTCTTACAACAAACTTGTTAGTGTGTGCGATATTTTTAATTGTAACAGCTCGGTAATGAAGTCATTATTAATAAATTACTATAAGAATAACTGAGTTTGCCAAATTATATTTTAGACATGTTTTCTTTCATGTGTCCTTAATTATTCGATTCGTTAACTTTGTATTTTTCTGTTTCATTTGAGTGTAATTATGCACATTATATTTTATATTTTATGTATTTAGCTTTAAAACTGTACTTTTAACATGTATACTTTTATATTTAAATTTAAATTGTTGTCCTGTAATTGGATTTTAATCTGTTGGGCAATAAACAATATTATTATTATTATTATTATTAATTTTTATTATTTTAAAAATAATTTACTAGTTATATAATATATTATGTAGAAAATAGGATTTTGGTAATTTAAATTATATACTGTAGCACCTTTTGCGTATAGGTAAACTATCGCCATTAACCCGGTCCAGGGGAACCCAGAGCTTCATTCTCTGAATCCACTTGGATAAATCTAGACATACGTGTCCAAGTCGCAGGGGTAGACCCGTTTCAAGAGAAACGGTGGTTAATTTCTGTCCGGGACCAAGTTTGGCGAGGTATAACGCTAACCCTGCCCCGGGCGTAGACCATTACGGCGACTTCGGGTACGGCGTACCCTCAATGTGTAGAGAGAATACAACCTTGTTGATAGGTAACAGCATGAACAGGACCATGCAGCGGTGCCGGACGATAAACTTTCTGTAGCGCTACAATGTATAATGAGGCGCAAAACTGCATTAGTCTCAATGGCCCTCATTCTGCGATGGAGAAGAAAAACGGAATGTTCCACTTCATTAACCTTCCAATCATCCAACCACAACATGAACACAACTAAGAATGAAACGGCCCCCGTCCGGGGCACCTCTTAAGAGGATGGCAATAATCCCCGATGAACTATTTTGCAATTTATATGAACACTAGGATTGCAACCTGGAACGTTCGCAGCCTGCACATGACTGGTAAGCTTGCCAACGTCGACGCGGAAATGCATCGACTGAAAATCAAAGTCTAAGTGAGGTCAGATGGCCTGGCAGAGAAATTCTAAAGACTCAGGACGGGGTTCTCCACTAGTCACTATGGGGTAACAACTCTCATCTCTGCCGATATGGAGAAATTTGTCATCTCCTACGGGGATAGAGTTATACGTCTAAAGCTATCCATTACTCACTACGCTATGAACGTGATACAAGTATATGCACCGATGGGTGACAAACCTGAAGAAGAAATAGAGGAGTACTACTCCACACTCGAATAAACCACCTCGCCATAAACCTGACAAAGAAAGCCGATATAACAATAGTACTCGATGATTTCAATGCCAAGATCGGAAAAGGCATTGGCGACAAAGTATTCGGACAGTGTGATCTTTGAAAGAAACGCCAGAGGCGACAGGTTGGTGCAATTCTGCATACAACACCAACTCTCTGCGGTTAACATCTTTTTTAAACAACATCCACGGCGTCTATATACATGGAAATCCCCCGCGGGCTGCTCAAACCACATAGTCAGAAACCAAATCGATTTCATCCTCCTAAAAAATCACACCATGAAGTTTAAAAAAATTGCGAAAACATATCCTGACGTCGGTAGCGTTGTCATGAACTTACCTTTATCTCTTTTCCAGAACCCGATTCAGAAACAAACGGAGTCAGATTGACGTCAGGAGGCTAGACAAGCCTGAGATATTGAATGAAATAGCCGATAACTCGAGGCCAGGTTAAGTGTAACCATCAGAAAATGGATCGTGAACCTCCGCTAGGAGACGGCGTTACAAGAAGAAGATACTGTTGTTAAGAACCGATTTCGACGCCTATTATTGTAAGGCAAACATGTTTTGTAGGAAGGTAAGTGTCTAGGGTAGTTCGCCCTTTTCGTTTGCTACTACTTTGTTAATTTCTTGCGTAGTTATACTACTACCATTTTGGTTAGTTTTTCTTGTGTCAAAGAATAATATTTGTTATTGATATATAACTCTATACTATATCTTCTAGATATTATTGTCTTTCATATTATTATAAATTAACCGTACAAACAGTACGTTGCTTAATGCAAAGACTTGTATTATTGATATTTTTAACACTTTTTGTGGGCACTTGTTATTTAAATATAATTACTTACGAAGCCCCATTCTAATCATAATTTTAAAAGCAGCCTTGGCCTACTTGAGGTTGTTGATATTGATCATAATTTCTAATTTGTATTAATAATAAAAGTAAGATTATTAAGATTATATTCCGTCGTCGATGCTGGTATTATATACTGGAATGCTGTATAATGATTTTACATTTTAGGCACGGTGAGCTTTTAAAAGCAGGTTATTCTAGCGTCGTGTATATCACAGTAAATTCCATGTCACCTCTCCTGTAAGTGTATGAGCTTACTTAATTTCCACAGGTCCGTTTCGCTATACGAGCGTTGTCATCTGATCGTAGTCTAATGTTCCGTAAATAGAGATGTATTATCAGTATAGAGTACTGAATTTAGAATAAACTTATTTAGTATGTCAGTAAAAATATATTTATATGAAATCGCAGATGTACTACATATTATTTATATTGTCTTTTTGAGAATAATTCTATAATACTATAATATAGAGAAGATATTTTATACATTGTTTTTTTTAACAATTAACAATATATATTTGAAAGCACTTTTAGTAAGTTAGAATGGTTGCTCATGTATGGTTGAAAAACCTGAAAAATAATTTACAATAAGTTGAATACAGTCGGGTACACAAAACGCATGCCGTGTTATTGATTAGCAACTAAATGATAATAACTTCTTCGTGATGAAAACGGACATGTCTTTTATTATTATTATAATAATAAGACCTTTATTGCCATTACTTATATTACATTCTTACATAAATTAACCCATGTCATCATTAAGAAAACATAAATATAACTAAATAACAATTACAATAAAAAAAATTACCTACAAACATAAATAATAATAAAAATAACTCAAACTATCTTGCCAACCTTTTCTTCCAATCCCAAGCTTACCCAAGAAAGGACTTATAAGTTATTTATATTTTTTTACACTTAAACATATATACAAAATTATTAATTATATATGTATATATATATAGATATATATATATATATATATATATATATATATATATATATATATATATATATATATATATATATATACAATCTCATAATGATCTAATTTGGTAAGTGATGCAAATTTTAAGAAATCAATTTAATTAAAACCTAGACGCGCCTACTTACAAGTTGGAAGAATTAAATGGATTATATTCAACTTTATATAAAGAGATAACCACCGTTCAGCTGATGGACTATAATTGGCTGTCACTTTAAGCTGTTTACTTTTGTGAGTAGCTTTTAACTCGGGGAATGAAATTAAATAATCGGAGATTTTATCTACTGCGGAAATTTGTTCGTGACAAATTTACTGGGTTTCGCATGTACTGTGCTAAGAATGTGTAGTCGTTTCAGTGTGAAACGGATAAAAGAAACTCGATTTGAACCTTAATGGGTCTCAAAGATGAGTTCGTATATAAAGCTACTTACTACATTACTATTTTACTTTCTTTTTATTAGTACAATCTTATATTATATTTTTACTTTATATAAGTCTCGTTACACATAGAATAATTATAAATAAATAATATAAAAATGTATAATGCTCAGCGTATTAACATTTTAAAACTTTTCACAAAACCTAATATGAATAAAAATCTTTATTATATTAGATATATCTCATCTGCTTTATACTCGCTTTATTGGTTTCTGGTAATAAGTTATTTATTAATAATAATAGAGTAATTGAGCAAATTATTTAATATATTTATGAAAAACAAGTGCTATTTTTTGCGATGTTGGTCTACCATGGACCGTTGTTAATAACATTGATAGGGTTTAAATAATTGTTCAGCCTTTCTCTTGCACCAGTATTGTTTTATCGTTTAACCGTAAGTTCTTCGAGATTATCCTGGTCTTCCTTTCTTCATCTCCGGAAATTCATCTACCTCTTGCAGTTTTTTCTGAAACATCTTCCTGTTTTGTACATTCTTTGGTTAAATATTACAATTTGTAGGTCTTTCTTGTACTTTATATCATAGATGTTGTTGATTTTAGGTTTGAAATAAAAGTGATTAAATCAGTAGTAACTTATTAATATTAATAATCCGGACTCCGTTAATTTGTACTTCGGACAGCCATTGACAGAGGCCGTACTTCTACTTGATAACTGTTCTGTACATTGAGGCGTAGAACAGATGACAAGTGAAGATAAGAAGGATGGACCTTTTTATCTAGCCTATGGATCTAGGCCTCAAAAGTCTATACAAAAAGAAGCTTTTAAATGAAAAGTCGAGGAATCAGCTGCAGGAGTAGAAGACAAAAGAGGTTAAAAGACATTTCAGAATCTCAAAGAATATAACATCAGATCAATGATTTTTAATTTTGCTTAACTCGTGAAAGAAACAAATAAAGACACAGCTGGGTTGGAAACAGTCAATTTTCACAACACTCTAAGCCAAGGTGGTGAAAGTACTGTGTTGTGGTTAGAAGCAAACGGACAAGATACAGGCTACCACATTCTTACAAATGAGAAAAGCGTTGAAAGTGTAACTGTAGCCGAAAGCTCGTAAGGAGATGACGACCACGATGAAACAAACGAAATTCAAAAGCCCAAGCCGAAACTTAGTGAAGGCAAATACCACTTGGATTTCGATTTAAATATGTTGCTTGTAGTTACAATGAGAACATATCTCGATATTATGAATATTTAAGGCATCTTAGTCAGTTAATGTGAAGAAATAAATTTTAGAGGAAGACACCAGAAGATCAACAGTTTCTTCAAACCAGTCATGTATGTTAGTGAGGATGAGCCTGGACCCTCATGTTTTGAAGTTGTACTAGTGCTGTTTAATTACATACGTATCTTAGCTCATATTAAGTTTGTTTTATTTTCAATAATCCGGACGACTTAGAGCAACAATTAGTTTTGAGGTTTTACTTTACTTATTTTATAAGTCTGACGGGACCCATCCTACTTGATAAGTGACTAAAATACCTCAAACATATTTGCTTCATTTCTTTACTAAGCTTATTTACTTTGAAGAATATTGTGTTATTACTTCGCAATCTGATCCTTGAGCTATTTGTGTTTCTCAAAACACATTTTCTAACACACAGTTAAACAGAATCGGCTATAATCCATCCGCTTTCCTGACTCCTGTATTTAAAGCGAATTGTTGCTGAAAATTGAAGTTCTCCAAGTTAAGTTGGAGGTCGGAGTTCTTTTTCGATCGTTGATTCTATCGTCATAAGCAAGAAATAATCTTGTACACTATCGGTAGTAATGATATGCCTCGATATATTTTCACCTCTTTACTGCCCTTCTTATACAGAGGATGAAATAACGCTTATTTTCTATCCTTGGTACCTTCTCTTTACCTCAGATTTTCTGAAGAATACACCCATACAAGGTTACTGACATTTGCTTCTCGAAGTTTTTTTTCTGCCGTTATGCCATCATCCGGTGATTTTTTCGAGATGATCTGATTATTTTGAGAATTTCATTCACATTTGCGTACCTTGCTACTATAATACTCCTGTTTTCCTTACGGTGTCTTCCGCGTGGTTGCTCGTAGTTTAAATGTTTTTCGAAATATTTATCTATAACTTCATAATTTTCTTTATTATTCAATCCGGTTTTACCGTTTTTTCATCTTTGAAGCATAGCGTAGGTAAAGCAAGGAGTAGGTGCATGGTACTTATTTTTGAATATCTGGTAGTAACTTCGTGTGTGCTTTTTCTGGAAGAAACTGTTCAGTTTTTATTATGCTTTATTTTCTACGACTTTTTTGATTTGAAACTTCAAAAGAAGTCACTCGGACTAACCATTATCTTTTCTCGAATATTACTTTCAACTAAAACTTAATTACACTACGTGAGATCGCGTGGCTTGGTCCTCTTCAATCGTCGGATATGGTGCTGATTGTCCAGCAGCTGAAGGGCTTCTGCGTTGCAATGAAGCTGAAGCCTGGTTCCATGCTTGCCAGCATACCTTTTCATCTCTTTCTTTACAGTTGGCATTTCATGGTCTCGATGAAGATCTGAATTGCGCACTTAGCAGGGGACATTAACTAAGTGGCGAAGTACTTTGTTTTGGAAAGTTTAAATAGACTTGTTGCTTTCGCTAGTGCATCGCTATAATTGGATACCATACAGCCACACCGGTTTTAGTACCTGATTTTAAATTAATATTTTATTACGTTGATACTTTGAAGTTTCTACCGAGGAGTCAGTAGTTCTTGTTATTTCTATTTCAGCTCTTTTCTTGTGGACATGTAGCTTCCATCGTAACTTCAGGTATTCAGATACCAAGATACTTTGCACTCAGCTCATAAGGTACATTGATATTCAAGAAATGAGGTTCTTCTAATTTTTTATTGATATAATCAATGTGGATTTCTTAATGAGCTTACTTGGCCCTGTTCAGTTGTGAGGAGATCCGTGTCATCAGCAAATGTAGCTATAGTCGTATCAATCGGAGTTGGCAAGTCGCTGGTATATAGTAGATAGCGAATGGGCCCGAGGACACTTCCTTGAGGAACTCCAGCTCGTATATCTTTTAAATTCGAGTATTCGTCTTCCTGTTTGATTCTAGAAAGTCTGTCTGAGATGTACAATGCTAAAATCTGTACCTACTGCTTTGGTAAACTTCTTTACCTTCAAGGGCTCGCTTAGTAATATCTGTGATTCTGTGTACTAATACTAGAGTATTTCTCTCTCTAAAACCAAATTGAAAGTCTGTAATTTGTTATTTATTATCTTCAATTATAGGCTTTAGTCTCTTGGGCAATAGCTTTTCAAACAATTTCGACACAATCGGAACGTGCGAAATAGGTCTGTAGAACTTGATATCATTCGGTGGTTTAGCTAGTTTTGGTAACATTATTACTTCTGCTAACTTCCAGCATGTTATTATGTGTTGTAAATTCTCTGTGTTTTCAAACACTAGCATGCGTAATGGAAGGTGAATAGTTTAATGTAAAGTAAAATGTTTTGTTGTTAACTGTATTTATTTTGTATTTTTGTATGACATCTTTGATCTTAAAATTTCTCTCTTTCATTTCCTGTTTGATATCTACTGCGTTGTTTGATTGGTGCAAGATCTTAGCCATTACTTTGATGGGTCTAGTAGTCTTGTTCTCATATATATGCCATTCTAGTTTAGTCTTGCTCATAAGGCTTGTTAGTTTTCTGTATTCTTCCTCAGAGTTTTCATTAATTTTGATCTGCTGATTATTCATCATGCTTGATTTATATTCAAAATCTCCGGGTTTTAATTTCTCTTTACTGCATTATAGTCTTTCACATTAGCTAAGATGATTGGTAGTGGCTAGGCGAATTTAGCATTTCTATTTATCTGTTTTGGAAGGCTATTTGCTAGTTCAGGTGGTATAGTAGGGCTATTATTTTGCTTTAAGTTTTTTGTTCTTATTAAATTTAGGCAAAGCAAATCCGGTTCTCTCTCTACTAATCTCTGTTCTTCGTCCGAGTTGACTGGGCTATAACTATTAATATTTTTATATGGAATTTCCATTTGCTGTGACCTAGAATTTGGCTTTGCAAGGTCGCATTTTGTTCTCTTAACTGCTTTATTTCATTCAGAGCCTGTTGCAGTTCGTATTGTAGATATGACATCGTCTCGTGATCTGGCTGCTGCTAGGTCGGCGTATTACTTGCAGGCTTTTTTCTTAACTTTGTTAGAGTGTTATTTTCATTGCTCTGATTATTTTTTTCGTATCTGTACAACACTCATTTGCCGTAAGCATATTCGTTAATTTTTAATACTTTATTTTTATTATAAATATATCTTGTCGCGACATACGTCCGTTTTCAACGTCACGCTGTTCACGACTAATTTGTTCTTTCTAGGACTGGAAGGTTTTAGATGCTTCCTATCTAGCTGTGCTGAAGTTCTCCCAGTGCTGATCGGTCTTGTGGTTGTCCCGTTTTCGGCATGCTTCTAGTCGCCGGGCTAAGCCTTGATACCACTTGTGAAACCGCCACTGGTTTGTGCATTGGCAGACATCTGTAATCCTTCTTTGAGTTCTTCCCATGTCATATTCGACTTCTTGCTCTATAATAGACATTTAAAGAGATTTTTGTGTGCTTTCAGATTCTCATTATTAAATTTGTTAATCTTCACGAATTGTAGGTAGCTATCTTGTCTGATCTGAATGTACACTCTATTGGTAGTAGTGGTCTGAGTCTAAGTCGAGTCTCCTTTGAGTTTTGATTTTTTAAATTTACTGTATTCTTTTACTTGAGACGGTCAATTTGAAACTCTTCCAACATTTGATTTTGAGAGCTAGGTCTTGCATTTTCGGGGTGGCCTTTTGGAATGAGTAGTCTTCAACATAAGAAGCTCAAGTAGACATTCTCCATTCTCCTATTAGTCCTCCTATGGACTGGATATATGAATACTGAGTATTAAAATCGCGAATAGTATCTTTACGTTCATCTTCGGTAAGATGAAGCTCATCGAGTGTGTTCCAGATTTCTTGTACTTTCTCTGGCTACCTTCTGTTGTCTTGATTTATGGGCGCATAACAATTGAGTAACTTTAATAACTGCATTTTAAGTTATAGGATTGATTACCTAGAATAGGGGTAGGCTAATCCATGATGCGAAAGAGCCAATTGTATCCCTTACCAAATTTTCTTTTGAGAGCCATAATATTTGTATCATAGATAATACATACTATGGGCATTTCTCATTTATATATACACATATATTAATTTCACTTTCAATAATAATTCTGAAGAGCCACTCGTAGTATCCAAAGAGTCACATATGGCGAGTAGACATAGGAGATGGTGATTACGGATTTACTTTTAAACATTCGGATGTCATCGGAATCAAAATGATTCTCTTCTAGGAAATGGGTTTTTTGAATAAAACTTGTCGTGACGGAGGGTTAATTACCTCTTGGGGTATTCTGTTTCTGATTATCGTTTATGCGATTAGTGTTATTTGGGCCTAAGCCCCGTTTCTTTTGGGTAAAATATTGATTCCTCTCAAAATTTCAAAGATGTTATATCCATCATATTCTCGTTGGAGTTTCACTATTTCTTTACATTTTTCTCTCTTCCATACCTCCATTACTTGCTTATTTATACGTAAGAGGGTGCTTTGAAATGTTCGCGAAAGGAAGCAGATATGGCAGCATCAGTTCGAATAAAATATATGCAATATGCACCAACTGCCCTGTGCTCAAATGTTAAATTTTACAATGTTCTGTCAAATAGTATCAATTTGGTGCCACTTTGAGTAAAACTAGTTTTGGAAGTTTTGCAAAATGGTTATAACTAAAACGCGCTGGTATTTTGTGAAAAAGTTTCAAACTTACGACTGTGCATAAGTGAGTACCGGAATTTTAACATGGTCGTTAGAGCCTACAAGATGCCAGATCGCCTGAAACCGTTAAAAAAGTCCACGATGTGGTTATTCAGGATCATCAATTAAAAGGCTCCGAAATGTAAGGATATAGGGATCTCAGATGAAAGAACATTTCATACCCTAACTCTGCAATTAGGGATGGAAAAGCTTTCGATGAGATGGCTGGCTCGCATATTGACTATCGATCAAAACCTTCAGAGAATGAGAATTTGTTAAGAGAGTCTAGACCGTTTGAACTCAAATTTCAGTTCATTATTATACCCCTGAGAACAAGGACAAGATGTTAAATTCATCATATTCTCGTTGGAGTTACTTTATTTCTATACATTTTTCTATCATCCATACCTCCATTGCTTGCTTCTTTATACGTAAGAGGGTGCTTTGAAATGTTCGCGAAAGGAAGCAGATATGGCAGCGTCAGTTCGAATAAAATATATGCAATATGCACCAACTGCCTTGTGCTCAAATGTTAAATTTTACAATGTTCTGTCAAATAGTATCAATTTGGTGCCACTTTGAGTAAAACTAGTTTTGGAAGTTTTTCAAAATAGTTAAAACTAAAACGCGCGCTGTTATCAAATATTGAAAAAAGTGAAAAATGTTTGAAACTTACGACTGTGCATAAGTGGGTACCGGAATTTTAACATGGTCGTTAGAGCCTACAAGATGACAGATCGTTTGAACTTAAATTTCAGTTCATTATTGAGAACAAGTACAATCTAAATATGGACATAGGGGTTCTCCACTATCAAGGATGGCAATGTTCGCGAAGTCAGCTGGAAATGTTATGGCGTCAGTCTTTTGAGATGGTAAGGGAATATTACTAATTGACTATCTCTCCAAGGTACAAACAACAATCTGTGAATATTACGCTAGACTTCTAGAACAAGTAGATAAAAAATTCATAACAAAAGACCTGGCTCGCGTAAGTAGAAGATTTACATTTGTCATCATGACAATGCATGTTCCCATACAAGTAGCTATGAGAAAATTGAATGAACTGAAGTATGATCTGTAGCAACATCCAACTTATTCGCATGATTTGGCTCCTTCTGACTTCCACCAATTCCCACGTGTAAACATTTTCCTCGGGGAAAAACGATTTTCCAAAGAAGAATAAGTAAAAGCTGCCGACTATTTTGGAGGACTTCAAGAATCACACTTTCGTGTGGGGATAATGGCTTTGGAACATTAAACACGTTGGATGAAGCGCATTCAACTTAAGGGAGATTATGTTGAAAAATTAAATACAATATTACAAAAAAAATATTTTCTCATTTTCCCTTTCATTTTGCAATTTTTTTAAAGCACCCATGTCTGAGATTGTGTTTTCTTTTAAATTCGATGTCGTCTCTGTTCTTCCATGTTATGCGTCCTTCCATTTAGTCTGTCATTTAATTTGTCATCCTGGTCTGCTTGTTAGCTTGCGACTTACGTTCTAGGATATTTCAATATAAAATCAATCTGGATTTGTATGAAGCGGCTGGGTTTGTCTCCTGTGTAAAATCTTCGTGGTGGTAGTTGGAACTATGTGTTGGCGATAGTGAGCTTTTTCCTGGGCAGAATTCTATCATCCTCTCTCCTCGTTCGTTCCTGTTGCTCAAGTAAAAATCTCCTACGATATCGTTACATCTGCATTTGCGGATTTTGGCATTAACGTTAATTTCCTTCTTCTTGTTGTTTATAGCTTTATCTATATCGCAGTAGAATTCATCAATTTCTTCCTCTGGCTTGTCCGCCGTTGGGGCGAATACTATTTTCATAGCAATTACGAATTCTGGTATAGGTATGAAATGTAACATTAATCGGCAGATTTTATTGTTAATCATGATTCCAACTTCGTGTCTGTGGTGTCTGTCTGCAGGACTCATTAGTCCGGCAGTGATGACATTATGGACTACACCATCCATTGATGGTGTAGTCCATAGTAAGGACTTTTTCCAGATTATCGAATTTCACTGATGACCATGATGTTCACTTTTAATCTCTCCATTTCATTGATAAGGTTGTGTAGTGTGGCTGGTGCCTTTAATTTCTTCAAGTTTCAGGTAGCTATTCTGTGGATTTATTTATTTTTCCATCTTCTACTTAAAGTCTGTCCAGACTGAGGTTCTTTATTTTGTCATCGTCATATAAGGATAGTTGTCTTCGGGAGATCCATGGTGATCTTTACAGCAGTGGTTTCCCGTAGCCTATTGTATTCTCATTCTGTTGAACTGGGTTTCCGTTTTTAGGGGAAATTTCCTCCTACAGAACAGGTGTTTCCAATTATCTTGCCAGCTCTTCCGCTCGGAGCTGTTGGCTAGCATGAGGGTTCAGCTTACCGACACACTTGAACGACTTAGCTTTCTAAATATACATATTACTGAATAATGAATATGATGAAAAACTCGTCGTCTGAATGAGAGGATATGCTAAATTATTTATCTCACCAAATCTTTTGAGGTCGTTTGAGATTTATACTTTTTGCCTAAAGAAATTTTAGTTCTAATTTCATTTACCACTGAGGAATTGAACTTCATTCCCATGTATAAAAAATCAAAATTTTACTTAAATATTGCTATTACTTCAAAATACTGAACAATGAATGAAAATTAATCGGGTTGGTGGAAATTCGATACTTTTGAAAAATCATAAATGATAGGTCTGCTTCAAAATATTGTCTTCGTTTTTATATTATAGGGATAAAAATGCAATTAAAAGTTTACATTTACTGTCATGCAATTCCCGATACAGTACAGCGGATAATGCTTTTAGTTGGCGAGTTCCAAATACTACAGCAAAAATACCCACAAATAGTGAATTTTTAAAGTTATCATGGTGCTGAAATAGTAAAAATTTGATATAAAACCGTTCCAGCAATATAAGTAACACACAATTGTATTCTTTCACATAATGACTCTGTACTTAATAAGTGATATTTGTAGTGTATACTTTAATAGAAAAGATAGAACCGTACAATATTAGGTCAACCCATAATGCTTATGACGATATAGTATTCAGATATTCCAAAAGTGACGATCGCTTTAGTATGCGTAACGCATTTTCAATTAATCTAGTCAACATCCAATTAAAATGTAAATTGAAACCGATCATTTCTCACCTTTGGTTATGACAGCGTAAAATTACGGTAATATTTGATGGTTTTTCCTTTAGAATACTTATTTTCAATTGTGTGCAAAGTGTTTCATACTGTTTTAAATTAATAATTGATATTTCTTTCCAAAATATTATCCTACGTGCAGATACAGGATATTATGTAATTCGAAGGCAATCTATTAAGTGGTTGTATAGGTGAGTTAATCTAGCAAGAATTCGATTTTTTATTGATACATTCGTCTTGGTTTGGTAACTGGAGGACTTTTAAGTTGACCAATGAGAACGTACGTACTACAGATACAGGATGTTATGTAATTCGAAGGCAATCCATTAAGTGGTTGTATAGGTGAGTTAATCTAGCAAGAATTCGATTTTTTATTGATAAATTCGTCTTGGTTTGGTAACTGGAGGACTTTTACGTTGACCAATGAGAACGTACTTCATATTTTCGACGAAAAAATAATGACATTGCAATGATACAAATCTAACGTATATAAATCTTATATATAGCGGTCTGCTATATCTTTTATTTAATTTTGCGTCCAATCCATCGACCACTAAATTCTGCAATTAGATGACGAACAATATTTCGTTGGACATAGGGTGCGAACATTTTCTTGCATGTACTACATTTGACATCTTCTCTCTAGTGGGAAACCTTCGAGATAATTCTCCAACTAATTGTGTAGAAAATGATTGCAGGGCGTCTTCTAAAATTGTCAAGAATCCATTGTACCGCTCAGTAAGATTAGTAAATAACCTTCTGCTAGTTCTGTTCGGGAACCTTCCTCCATATAATCTTCTAAACCGCAGTTAAATTATTTTATTGTACTTCACCATAAATGTAAAAAAATAGTCTGACGCTACTGAGTTAGATTGGGATTTAATGCGAAATGCAAAGCACACTCTGATTGGTCTACTTAAATGTCTTCCAGTTACCAACGAAGACATAATAAAATAATTTTTTTGTAAAATAATTTACAAATAAAAAAATCGAATACTTACTAGATCAATTCACCTCTACCACCACTGAAGGGATTGTTGAATTACAAAACATCCTGTATAGACTAAATAATATATGCCTGATATGTGCTGATTTTCGATTCTTTATTAACTCTTTTTCTATCCTCATTTATAAACCACATCCAACCTTTGCTTAATCTATAACATCGTTCCTTTTCCATACATGTTCATTCAACCAATGCTCTCATTTATCTGCACCCTGACCACATATACCACATGTTTTCTAGCTAACATCCAATCCTTAAACGATTCTCCCCTATATAATTAAGTAATTTATCTTTATTTAATCGTAAAAAGACAAGTACGTATTGTCTTGTTCAAAAAAGTGAAAAAGTACATTATTTACACTTTTACTTTAAGTCTTAATGCAGTATTGCATTTGAGTAAATTCTGATTTCTGTCAAAATACATGTAATAAAATTATCTACTACACGAGGATTTAAAATAACTGAATACCAAATATAGCGCTGTGAATTTATGGACTGTTATTAAACCGGTAAGTTTATTTAGATACTGTATTGATCTTCTGTCGGGGAGCAGTCTCTATACATAAATATTAGTTTTGCGGCGCAAGGTCCTCCTGAATTTCGTGTAGAAGATAAAGATTTATATAATAAATGAACAGGAAATTCCGCTAGAACGAAATCAGCTTACGTGGTGATAAATGATCGTTTCAGTGCAGACATCTACATTCATTTTGTCATGCCTGGAATGTAATATTCCACTCAAGGAACATGCGGTCTAATTATTGAAGGCAATGAAGGGGATTTTCTATGCATAATTAGTATCTTGAATAATTTCTATAGGGCAATAACGAGCGCAACGATTAAGTATTATAATTTTTTTTTAACAAGATTTGAAAATAAATGTCGACTATTTTCAATTATGTAGAATATTATAATTTTATAATTAATTAACTAATACATTAATTACTCTATTTAAACATTAATAATTTATATATGAACAAGAAAAAAAACATTACAATGGTAAAAGGGGTCATTTTTGAAATTTGGTATTTAAAAGTCAACTCAGTGGTCTAGTGGTTAGGGGCGCCTTCCGTCTTGTACTGAACATATGGGATGGAGAGTTCAAACCCTGCCGAAATTTCACAAATCACCTTTCACAGTTTTTCTGTGAAGTTAAAATCGACACTTCTCTAAGCTTCTCCCCTTAAAAGTCCTCGGGCAGATTTTATAATGATAGAAGTTTTCTTTGGTTATTAAAGAGCAAATAGCGGAACTGACCTTCCTTCAAGCCTTAATAGTACCAATAATAAAAATATAGTATGATTAAAATAATTAAGACACATACAATATATACCAAGATACCAAATTCCTGCATTTATTTTAAAATTGTGTACTAAAACCAATTTGTATATAGACGTAATATATGTGGTGGAATCGAAAGCTGACTTCGCTTATGTGATTTGATCCACATCGCAACTGTATCAAAAGTTTGGTTGGGAAGTTATTTGTGATGACTTAAAGTAAAATAGAAACAAGCTCCATGTAAGATGCTTCTATTATGCATATTCAACCACTTTTACTCCCAAGATATATGTGAATTTATTGCCCTTCACTGTATACAATAAATCAATCGCATTCAGAAATATTTCATTCTCTGTATTCTTCGCATATCTTGTTCGCCAATCAAGTACTATATGACAGAAATTGATATAAGAAAGTACGAATGAATCACATACAGCGTATAGCGTGTTACGTTTTTCAAAAAACTCTAACCCAGATGGGTTTGAACCAATTTTTAAATTATAATTTATTTATTTATTTGAACCTATCCCATTTTTGACCGTTATATGTAAGGGTGTATATTTGTCTTATTCGCGTGCATTTTTAGCTCCATCGTTTCCTGTACTGTGTTAGTTGTTTTATCTCTTCCCATTTTATCTTTTCCATCTGCTTCCTTTCTTATTCTGCCCTCCCATGTTTTCTTTGGTCCTCCTATATAATTTTTTGCTATTATTCTACATTCGTATATTCTTCTTGGAAATCTTTCTTTGGCACTGGACATGTTTCCAAACCACCTAAGCTGGCCTATAATTTTCTGGATTGTTGGTTCTATTTGTTGTATTTAAGTTTTGTTTCTTGTTTTGTCCACTCTGGTCCTGTTTTCAATTCATCTTAAAAATCGAAATTTTCCATTATCGTTTCTAGATACTTAAAGCTTTCTACTTAGGGGTTTTGTACTCCCTGGATTATCATGCTCTTTTTTTTCTATGTTTATATTCATGTTTTTTTTATTAAATCTTTATTTATCTATATATTAGGGGCGGTCGTGGCGCAGTGATCTAAGGCGATGGTCTGAAGCCACTGCGTTCGCGCCGTCACCGGTTCGAATCCGGTATTTATAGATCCCAATTTTCATTCGGAATTTGGGTCTATTAATCCATGGATGTTGTGTCTGTCTTTAGTTTAGTGAGTGGTTTCGTCTAATAGTGATTATATATACAGAGTTTATAAACATAATAATACATAGTTTACTGGCTAGTGCGATTAATAGATCAAGGCCAAAAAACCAAAAAAAAAAAATAAAAAATCTGTATATAAAAACAAAAATCTGTATATTATGCTTTAGGTATTCCTCTATTCCTAGTCTGCTAACATCATTACTGATACCTGCTTGTTATAATTTGCCAGTATCCCACTTTTGTCGTCTTCCTTTCTTTGCTCTTTGCATTGCTCCTTCCAGTACTATTGAAAATAGAAGCGGGCCCATAACACAGCTAAAGTAAGTTTAGCTTTTTTCTTGTTGTGAACTCTGAACCTTATATTTGTTTTGTATTTGTAAATAGTTTTTGTTATTTCTATTGTTTCTCTAGCCCTCTCCTTTCTATTTGCTTCCATATGTCGTCCCGCCTCAGTATGTCAAAAGGATTTTCTAGGCCTATGAAGCATATAAGTATATTCCTGCTTTTATTTATTCATTTTTTACTTATTTGCCTTTTCCAGAATATCCCGTTCTTGGCGCTCTAATTTGTCTGAATCCGCATTAAGTATCTCTACTCCTCTATTTTGTCTCTTATTCTCTTCTCCATGATTCTGGCCAGTATTTTTTCCTAGTATGTTGGTTATCGAGATTCCGCTATAGTTATTGGAGTTTCTCATGTCTTCCTTTTTATGGATAGATGTTTGGATTCCTTGATATCATTTTTAACTTTTTTTTGTATTTTTTATAGTCCTCTTTTTCTTTCTTTCTTGTGTTGTTTGTCATTTAACCTTCGTTTTATATTTTTTGGCCCACCACTCTATATTTTGTGCTGTTTATATTTTTGTTATTCCGCAGCTTTCTTTGGCTGCCTCTAGTATATAGCTTGATTTTTTTATCACTTGTAATTATTCCTCTTCCCTTATCTTTCCTTATTTCTACATAATTGTTCCTGGAGTTTTCTCGAACCTTTTTTCTCTCAGTTTGTAATTTCTTATTTTGTGTTTTGTCTATTTTTCTTCTTTTTTCCCTTTCAAGTGAATTATTAACAGATTATGGTCGCTTCCAATGTCTGCCTGTCTATACTTTTACGATTTTTACTATATTGATTTTTTTTATATAAGGTAATAGTCTTATATATTTCGTTTTTCTAGATGGTTCCTCGCTTGTATAGTTGTGTTAGAATTTTGTATTTGTAACATTCCCTGTCCAAGATTTTCCCGACTGCTGTATTCTGGTTTCATACTCTTACTCTACTACTACTCAACTTACTCCGTTTCAATCCTAAATCCCCCATGGTAATTATCGTTTCTGGTCCTTCATCTATTTCTTTTTATATGCTTTCAAAGAATGTATCTTTACCTTCATTCTTTACGTCTTCGGTCCATATTCTGCTATTATTGTTCCGATTTCCTTTAGAAATAGTTTGGTTTGCACCCTCATAATTCTCTCGTGTAGGTCTGTATCATTTATAATATCTTTTAGTCTGTTTCGCGCTATTGTCGATCCAAACGTTAACGGTTGTCTTGGAGTTCTTAGGTAAACAGCCGATCTTTGTTATTGTTAGATCAGCTGATTGCATTCACATTACACGATTTCTGTCACTTCTACAACAATTTGTGATTGTTAATGTACTTTTAAGGTATGAGTAGCAAACCTTTGGGTATATAGTTATGTATATAATGAAAAAACAAAGGTTATGCAAACAGATTCCCTACTAAATGTAGTTTATTTTCTGCCATCAGATATACTCTATCTGTCGGCCGGCTTGAATCGCCTATTCTTAGTCTTTCTTCTTTCTCCCCTCCTCTATATATATTCTCTATTCTGTTCCCATTTTTCTTTGTTGTTATTCCCAATATTTCAATTTTTTATTTTATCATTTCTTTTACTACTTCATGCTCTTTTCCTTTTATGCTCCTAATATTCTATGTTCTCAATTTTTCATATTCTCAATTTTCCTCCCATTTTATTTGTGTTTTCTCTCACTCCTTTTCTGTTTGGATGCTTTTGAAGCCATTTTCGTTTTCCTTCATTCATAGCTATTGGTCATTGTATGTTTTCTGTTTCCTGCTTTGTTGTTGTTCAGCTTGCTTGTATTTATTTCTTCTAGATCGGCATCGTTGTACGTTCACATATATTGTAGTCCACCTATAGTTTTGATATCCGCCTTTGGTTGTGGCTCCTTCGTTCCTTACATTCTACGCTATTGGTCTTATATTAATTTGTATTTTTAGTTTCATTTGTTGTTAGGTCGTTGTGTGCATATTTTTTTATTTCCCAGATTATTTCTTATTTTGTTTGCCAGTTCGCAGCTTCTGCTAGTATCATCTCGGTCCCAATTTTGGATCTGATAGTATATACCATTTTAGTAGCGTACTTATCTTAATTTGCTCCTTTAGAAACTTCTCCGTTCATTTTCAGGCTCATTTTCTCTTGTATTTCGAATTTTACTATCATTGCTTCCACTCTTTGACAGTAAATTGTATCCTTATTCTTTATTTCTTCTCGTAGATCTCGCGCATGTCTTCATTGATATTCTGGGTCATTTTAAGTATCATCTCTTTTAGTTCGTCCATATCTTCATGCTTGCCTTTATTTTTTGTCCTTATTTGTTACTTTCGTTCGCGTTGTTAAGCGGAATATATTCTTGCTTGATATAAATTTCTCTCCTCGTTACTGACTAATCATATCAGTGTGGGAGGAAGCACCCCAAGGAAGGAGACCGTTAGGAATGCCAAAATTGAGATGGCGGGACAACATCAAAAAAGACCTCACAAAAATAGGAGGGGACCTAACCACATGGCAGGAAACCGCAGAAGACCGCCCTAGATGGAGACAAGTGGTGAAGGCAGCGCCCAAACCCACCCCGGGTTGTAGCACTACGGAGAGGAAGACGAAGTTACTATCTGCTCTCGTTTCATTTTTGCCTGTACGTTTTTTGAATACATACTACGACCTGGACGTGCCATTGTATATCCTGGCAGCTTCGCCTATCCTTTGGTCACGGTCTTCTTCCCCATTTTATTTCGTTGTGTGTTTGGCGGCTAACTACCCGCCGCGGAAAGAGCTCTCCCGCTTCGACAGCTCGAAGGTGAGCGTCTTATCAGCGTTTTCCATCTGTTTGGTTATAATATTCTTATTTTTACGACCTTTACGGACTCTATTGGCTTCACCTCAGCACTGCCCCCATACGCTATGAATTTCGTCGCACCTCACCTCTATCTAGTTTGCTCAAAATCTAGTTTTTCCACTGCTCGAAACCCTCAGTATTCGGAATTGATTTCGTATCTATGTTTACACTCTTTAAATTTGTATGGTCTGCAAGATGTTATGTAAGTGACATAAGGCACACATGAAAAAATATCATATGCATTCGAAAATGCCATCCAAGTAGTGACCATCATGTCGAATTGCTCCCTTTTCGACGTATGGCTTGTAATAGCCTGATTAACCCTAATTGGTTCCTAATTTTTCTGAGAAAACGGACACATTTTGACAGTTAACTTTCAGCGTAAAATTACGATAGATTATAATTGAGAAGACATCATGTTATCCTGGTTAATGTTTGTTTTCAACATGAGCTACTTGCCTTACCTCAACACTATCTATGACTATATTGAGAGAATATTTTTCAGGTCGCCTTATGTTATTGTGGGAAGAGATAGAGTTGCCCTTTCGATCACCAGATTTTACACCGAGTGTTTATCATGTATGAGGTTACCTGAAAGCTCATGTATTTATTGAAAAACGCAAACCTCTGCAGCTCATTCAGTAGCCGTACCTTTTAGAAATTCAAGCAATTACACGGCACACCTTGAAAAGCGAATGGAGAATTTTGCACCGGTGTGCAACAATGTCTGGATTAGAACGGTCACCATATTTTTCGAAAGTGATTGACATTTATTTCCATGTCTCTTCCGTTAACCAAAGTACCAATATTTGGCTGACAAAGGTAATGAGAGGCCATGGCGTAGATACCTGGGCCAGCAATGGAACCGGCGACAATTATCCACAGACTTATGGTCCAAAATGCTGAAATAACGACGACAACAATCCTGATCCTATACGTCAGCAAGTTGTCATCTCCATGCACGAATCTTGTTGGGATAAACTCAAGGGGATAAAGTGCCAGCCGCTGCTGAGCTCCTTTCGGGTAAGTTTCAAGTTACTCGGGGCTAAGAATGACGGGAGGAAGGAACAAGGGCCAGGAAACCTCTACTGGTTATATCAATTCCTCTGAGAGTACCTGTAGAGGATATACGTCTAGGGTAGACTTGGAGGACCACCTCTAATGGGGGCACATCCTAGTAAAGACCCAACAATTGAACTAGCATTGCAAAAGCAACCCGAAGATAGACCTAGAAAGAACCCAGAACGATTCAGTGAGCGAATTATCTGTACCGACACAGAAGAATCCAGAGGGGCGTGAGGGCTGAGCTGGAATCCTTAACAGATATGGATGATTAGAAGTAACTAACTATGCTCATTCAGAAACCATGGACATTGAAGAGAGCAATCTAGGGACTCGGGGTGGGAAAGGTTGGACACTATATACCGATAACTCAAGAACCTGTATATTGCAAAAAAAAGGTCAAACCAAATATGTGGAAGTTAAACTCTAGGGATCTTACAGTGGCGAGGGTGAGACTAGAGCTAAAAGAAGGAACAGGCATGGAATTTTACTAGAATCCATATACCTCCCATATGATCAACCCGGACTTCCATACAATCGAAGAGTTTTATGAATGCTCCCTGTATAGAGGCGACGGAAGAAATCCTTAGAATGAATATCAACCAATTAAGGAATGTTGTAGGTCTTATAGGACACTGCATATTAAATAAACATCTGTGCACTATGGGGATAGACAAATCATCAACGTGCAGAGGTTGTTGGGAAGAAGAAGAAATCCCACTATATGTAATCACTAGCTGCGAAGCAGTAAACGCATGCAGGAAAAAGTTATTTGTTTCAACTCTATGAAACTAAAAGAGCTGCAAGCCTGACCATTCACGAGACTTCTGGACATCATTAAAGATACAGAACTCATGAATGAATACTAAGAAATGGGGGAGCATAATAGGCCAGGCGTGGTCGCAGTGCAGTTGGATTCAACAGTAAATCCAAACACCAGCCAGGAATTGTATATGTTTATGCTTTATTTTTAATGAATGGGCATTACTTTTATAATCTATGCACAAAATGAAACAACATCTGCGAGTGTTTTAAAAACGTAATATATCCCTGGCGGGGCATGTAGAAACTTCTTTACATTTTCGGTTTAAGCAAATTATTTTTAGTGCTATATATTTATGACCTTTGAATTATATTGGATTTGTTTTCTTTAAATTTAAAGACAAAGTTTTGAGCCTATGTACATCCTTAGATGGGTGTATAATACACAGAAGTTATTTTGATGGCGGTAATTCAATTTGATTAATTTTTTTACTAGTGCAAATTAAATAGTTAATAATAATAATAATAATACACACAAGTATTTTTTATGGTTTCCGGAAATTCAATTTTTTATATTTTTACTAGTTCAAATTAAATAGTTAATAATAATAATAAATTACTTACCTAAATATGAAAGTCTCATTAAAAACAGGATTTAAGTTCTTCCTATGTACTTTAGTTTGAAATTTCTTTTTTCTATCCGGAAGAAGGTATATTTTAATATAAGGGTCGCTGCTGCCGCTTACATCTTTTATAGGAAGATCCCTTCCTTCGAAAACCTGTAGGGAGAACGCCAAATTAGACTGATAAACAGTATGTATACAACAGTAACTGAAAACAGTCTCCCCTAGGGTGATTTTATGTAACATATCAACTAGTAACCGATTTAATTAATGTATACTGCAGAAGTGCTCTCATAAGGCAATATTAAATCAAGTTAACGGAGCAGCATGACAACATTCATGTAACTAATTAACGAGAGGTTTCTGCACGCAAGTTTTCTCCCCAAGGACGAAATAATGAAATATAAACACACCTTCACGACGAGCCCTTCAACGTCCTTATCATAACGAAGGGAGAAGTGAAGAATGCCGCAAAATTCCATTTCTGGCCCAGCCGAATCTGCTGATGATTGACGGACAAGGTCCTTCTTGTAAAGCTCGGGCTGTAATTAAACGAATTCACATCTGATACAATAATATTCATTTGCAGGCTTAATTAAAAATAAAGTTAATAAATTGTATATTATATTATTGTATTACTGTTTACCGGGAATTAGAGTCAAGGTTTCTTGATTCAGCAAGTTTTCGATAAAAGATATTAATTAATTTGTTATTACATCGCATGCACTAAAATATGTAAAGGATTTACTTGTCTCAAAGATGCATTAAATAGCTATTAATACAATACAAAATAAAGACATTGTCATTTAAACCAATAATACATTTATGAAACAAAACAGAAACTATTCGACTTTTGTTTTTTAAAATACATACATTATTTTCTAAAATATATTAATAACTTAATATTGTGGGTATTAATAACTATTTAGTAAGTTAATGTAATACTTTTGAAATAAAAAATAATGATAAATAAAACGATTTTTGCTTTGTGATTTCATCACACTTTTCGAGCTCCTCTGATCATTTTTTCATTATCAGTTATATTTATCTTATTTCAAAAATACATCATTATCTGAAATATTTTAATGATTTTTCTTTGTGTTGTACAGATAGCTATTTTATGCTAGCTTTTAAATGGTCCTCTACATTTTTGTGCAACAAGTTGCCACTTAGTGTAACCTGTTGACTTTTGTATCAGTAAAAACCACAATAAGTATCTGTTGCCACTTGTTCGTAGTTAATATATTGAGTGTTTTTAATCTCGGAGGTAATAATCTATTGCGGATCGTTTTCAAGAAGCACCTCGTTGTATGTCTTAAAATTTGAGAATGTTAAATGCTCTCTTCACAAAACAAGATATTTAATTCAAGAATATATATGTTTGGTACTGCATAAGATTTTTAAACAGAAATAGACAGGCTACTGCCAAATTAGTACCTATTTGATATTATATTAATGTTGTGGTTTGTATTTTTTAGAACACGAATCTACTGGTTACTAAAAACGTACTCCCTTGCAAAATTCACCATGTACCCTTCCCCTTCCCTTATTTAGTTCTTCCCTCACGCTAGTCTTTTGTAGATTTTCACGGAATTCTCTTCCTCTCTTGACTATTCATGCACCTTTCTGTAACCCCCATCCACTTCCCATCATCTCCATTACATTCGTTGCTCGTACCACAACCTGTCCCGCTTGCTCATTACTTTTTCCAACTCACTTGTGTAAAGCTTAGCCAACAGTTGATTCAGAGGGTATATCTGCCTTATGCCCAAATTCATTCTAAATGTTTACATTATTAACTCTCGCGTACGCCCACGTCTCGTCGTATATCCCTCTCACATCACCCTTTCGTTTCCATCCTTAAACTTACTATACACGCCACTAGCTTGCCAGTAGGAACTGTGTCATATGGTGCTTTCAAATCTAGAAAAGCTGCATACATTCTCCCTTTGCATTTTGACTCTTCCGCCACCATTCTCGATAGCATAACAATTTGCTTCTCATCGTTCTTCCCTTTTCATTCCACCCTGAATTTCCAGCAACAACCGTGTCCATTTCAGCTGAACCAGTGCCATTTTAAAATCTATAACACATTCTCGTCTCTTTCGTCTCTAAATCCCTCGTCGCCTAGTTGGCCCCATTCCAATTTTGCTAAGTTTCGTCTAGTAGCATGGGCAATTTTAATGCGACGGTTAGACCAGGAACTAATATTTTGCGAACATATGTTTTAGAAAATCCAATCCTAGCTCGATTTATTATCTAGCTAAAACAATTAAAATCCAAACTAATATTTATGGGATTGCAACATAAATACTCAATGAAGGAATGTATAAAAAGAAGTAATAATTCAAGGTTATTGAAGGACGGCAGACGAAAATAGATCCAGATATAAACATAAATGAAATAACAGATATTAGAGAGAAGTAAATCTAGCCAAAAGGGGATAACACAAGTAGGCCCAATCCTTACGAGAGTAGAAAAATTATTAGTATGTGTAAAGAACTGCAAAGAAAAAAAAAATGAAAGCTGTAAAGAAAAAATATCGAGAAGCTGGGTACTAGCAAACTGTAAATGTACAGAGAAACAACAAAAAAGATCTGATGAATAATTGAAGAATTCACAGTCACAATACGAAAGATTGTGAATTATTAATCGTATTCCAAATGTATACCCATTATCATCGCTATCTTCGCTTTATTGACATTTGAAACAATTCTACTGATATCTCACCATACCATTTTTAAGCACGGGGTGCGATTTTCGAGTTTCTCATGATATGTCCTACGTTCCTTATATGTGTCATTACGTCTGTGTTTTTGTTCATTCTTCTCAGGACTTCCCCTTTCCTTATTATATCAAACCAGCTGATTCTCAAGATTCTGTTATATACCCACTTCTCAAACGCATCTATTTTCTTCGAGTAAGTATACATGCTTTCATTCTGTATAGCAATACGTAGAATGCATAACATTTTGAAATGCATTTTGATTTTTATATTCAGGCTTAGATTTAGCAGGGATGACACGCGATTGAAGAAATCCCTTGCGTGAGCAATTCTTATTTTTATTTCTGCTGCGTAATCTCAGTTGCATTCAAGCTACAACTAAGGAATGTTATTGTCTGTGCCCTTTCAATGGCTCAGGTGTCTTGAAGCAAGTTTTCTTTACTTATTATTATGTATTTCGTCTTTTCTATATTTAGTTTGAGTCCGTTTTTCTTCCCTGTTTCAGCTATACCGTTTAGTTGTTTTTGCAGTCCTTCAGCTAGGAATACGTATCGTATATTATTGATGATTGTCATTCACGGCGATGCCTTATTTTAACGCGTGCATGGTATCTGCAAGAATAAATAGGGAATACGTTTGGTTTCACAAGCCGTCTATTATATTATTATTATTGCAGTGCAGATCCTTATTCAAGATATAAACGAGAACGCATATGTATGATTCATCAGTTTCTAGATATTTACAGAATAAAACGTCTTCGTCGTGAGGTTTGTGGCTTATATTCCTCCTCGGTTTTTGGGGGGATTTATGTTGGTTTATATTTTCCGTGTCCGTTGCTGCTGAGCTATCTTATTCTACGTCTATTCCAACAACAAAAAAACATGAAAAATACTCAAAGACACAGGCATGGATCATATATATATATATATATATATATATATATATATATATATATATATATATATATGTGTATATATATATATATCCTTACATCAAGATTTTTAATAGATATCAGAGGTAGACAAAATACACCTTTCAATATTACCTCAGCTGACTTCTGCTTATATACAAGTTAGTAATTATTTTAATGGTCTTGTCATCCATGCCAGTGTCTTTGAGTATGTTTTTTTTTGTTGGAATAGACGTAGAATAAGATAGCTCAGCAAATAGCTGCAATGGAACGGAAAATATAAACCAACATAAATCTCTCCAAAAACCGAGGAGGAATATAAGCCACAAACCTCACGACGAAGACTTTTTTTTCTGTAAATATCTAGAAACTGATGAAGCATATATATGCGTTCTCGTTTATATCTTGAATAAGAATCTGCACTGCAATAGGGCGTCAGTTATACTAGACCACTTATGAAACCAAAAGTATTCCCTACTTGTTCTTGCAGATTCCGGTATATGCTTTCATGAATAATGCCAAGGAACAGTTAAGTACGTGGCTCATCAGACTGATCGTCCGGTATTCCCCTCATTATTTTGCATTTGGTAAATTTGAGTCATTGTAATGAGACGTGTCCAGATTAATTAATTGCATTAAACACTCGAACAATTATTTGAAGCTCAACTATCTAGTATGGCAATTTGGCATTTATCAGGTGCTACTGATTTACCGTTCTTTAATCAGTCATTCCATTATTTTGTGTTCTTTCTTTATGAAACAGTTGCTGTATGTACTCTTTCCATGTGTCTAGATTAGCTATTTTCCAGAGTTGTTACTACTGGTCCGCGCTTGTGTTTTGAGCTTCCTCGATTATTGTATTTTATGTATGCCATAGATATCATATCTTGCTTGTTCTTCTATTTCTGCGCATTTTTTGGAGCTTTCGTACTTTTACTACCATTATATCCCGCCTGATTTCTCTTTTAGTTGTTTATATTGTGCTATCCATTGTTGTTTTGTTGCTAAGCCAAATTCATATGTTCGTTGGCCACCTCGTTTTATATCTGTTAAATGTAGATCCACACTGTCTCTATACCCCCATGTGTTCGTGTTTAACTTACTTCTTAGGAGCTGAGTCGTTGCCACCTTGTATTCTATATCTTTAAGTTTCCGGATATCTATTGTAGTCTCTTTTGCTCGCCTTGTAAACTTCTTCGGGCGTACCATTACTACTTTCATACGTAAGTTGTAGTCAGACGGTACATACTTTCTTGGGTATGGTTTGCAAGATGTGACTGTGTTTAAGACACGTTGTTTGATTCCTTAGACAACTATAAGCTTACGCATAATATAATCAGGTTGTGTTGTGAGCAGGCAAGACCCATGTGTACAATCTACTGTATTCATCAACGCTCTTCCTTCCTCTTGGCAGAACAGCACTAAATAGACTCCGGTTTAATTAAAACTCCTAGACCTTGTTTTCCCACTATCTTACTCTCATTTCCTTTGCCTACTTTTGTATTAAAAAACATTTGCATAACATTTTGCACCCAACATATTTGATATTCGTTTGTAACTTAGGATACTAACTCTTATATCGGCATAAAGAGACCTCTATTTGTTGTTTTGTAGCTGTTGTTGTGGACACATAGATTTGGATTAGGTTAAAATTCATTAGAATGTAGTCTAGCATTGATATTCTACCCGAGTGTGGCTTAAAATTGATGACTGCTTGAGAGGTTTCTTTCTTCATTAAGAAACCTACTTGGAGTTAACCTATCATATAGGTTCCAGAATCAACCCATCTCATTTCACTGATGCCTTCTTAATTGTCTTATTAACTTTTCCTGATTCATATAGACTACACTCATTCCATGTGACTATTTTTAACTTATTGTCTGACCTGGAGTTGTGTGTATTCCCTCTTATTTTAAGAAGGGCCCTATTCTGATTTTCAATCATGATACTGCTTCTGCAGAAATTTTTATGAGGTAGTTTCCTCTTGACTTCCTCATCTTAGTTTCGTGGCCGGTCAGAATACACAATTTTACGTCGCCCATGTATATCTGGATTCATGTTGCAGGAAAACTATTTTTCGATATCTGATTCCTACGCCACACTAGTATTGGTCTGCCCCTAGTATTTTGGTTCCTCGGTACCCAGCATATCTGGTAGGCGATTAACTATCTGACACATGGGTGGCGCAAGCAAGAGATAACCTGCCATTAGTAAAGACATAAAAGGACAGATCATAGTCGACTCAGTACAAAAAAATCTAGAGTAGAGATAACACCTAGAGATACTTTTTATATAAAAAAGATGTGCTATAATTAAATAAACAACACTAATGAAGCAAACATAATGACAGTGAACTTGATTAATATAAACATTAAAAAGAGGAAATCAAGACGAAATTTTATGGGAAATCCTGATATGAATAGATTACGACATACTGGACTTTATTATGATGTCTGGAACACTGTATTGTCGCGGATAGGCTACGTGGAAGCATGGACCCTCATTGAAGCTTCTTGCAAACGCACGACGCAATTGAGATGTGGTGTTATCGCAGCTTGCTCAAGATAGGTCCACCATGTTACAAACAAAAAGGTACGGATGCGCGAATGAACTAGAAGTCTGACGAAACTGTCAAAAGCGGAAAAATCGTGTACTTGAGAAACGAAAAATAATAACTCCTACAGCTAACCCTGCAAGGGAAGATAGATGGACGAAGATCAACAGGACGCCGCAGAATATGATGACTACGAAACTTACATATATGGACTGAAATGACATCAACGGCTCTATAACAGCAGTGAATAGAATAAAATGGACCAAGGTGATAACCAACATCCACAGAGGATAAGCACCTAAAGAAGAAGATAATACTAAAATTATTTTGTTCTAATATAATACATATGATAAAATAACAAAGCCTGAAACCATTGTGGACATTATTATATTATAATTCATATGATTAATTACCAACGCCTAAAACCATTGTGGAAATGGGTATATATAATTATATGTATAATAAAATAATATGCAAAAATCAGACTTTTTTGCCGCACTATTTCTGCAATAATTTTATTTTAAGTAGACACAGTTGTTTGTATGTTGATATTATTTTAATGTTATCCAGTGTCATAAGAACTTTATTATATTTAAATCGTGTGACTTAGATCCTTAATACATTTAATAAATATGCGGAAATTTTCTTTTACAAAGAAATATTAATTTTCACTACTAGCGAACTTTAAAAGAAGTTTGATCGATTTTCACTTTTTTAATAACTAATCTGAAAGTAAGTAGGTTAATTAATTTGACTTTCGTAAATTATTTGAGTGCGCCATCAGTCAATCATAAATATTCGGCGATAAGTTCATAATGAATAACATTTTACTTACAAGTATTATGGCTTATGTATTTAGAGGCACGGTATAGCGGAATGATTAGAACAGGGGTTCCCAATATTTTCTTTGTAGGCCAGTAACAATGACTGTAGGTGTCTACAGTAAACCAGAGTATTTATTTTTTACTTTAGCATTCATTATTGATAAGTAAAGGTTGGAAGGTCGCGCAAAAGTCTGCAAACGTCCAAAGTTTCATATAATATATACAATCCGTGACCTAAATTAACCAAAAATCGTTGAATTCACGTTCAAACCACCTAAACATACGAAGTTATACATAAGAATTCAATAATTGTTCACAAAAATAGTTAAAATACAAACGAATGAAAACACACACATACCAGAATGTATAAGATTCTAGTTCACCGCGTGTGAACTAGAATCTTATACATATTATCCTTTACTTATCTATAGTAAGAATACTTCTTAATATTTTATCTAGTTAGGTTCTATATGTACCCATAAAAAATCTTAGGTGTGTTTATCGTACTATTTGCAGTGATGTACTAGCCTAAATCCATTATATTTTATTAGGTTTTGAAACTAATTTTGAAAATAATAGTGTTAAGCTTTATATATCAAACCAACCTAATCAATTCAATTTAAAATAGTAATATGTTATCAATCATACAAATTTTGATTAAAAAAGGTAATAAAAGGCCATAAAACGTAAAGATAGAAACAATAGTCCCAGGCTATAGGGTGGTTATTGTGCTTCAGTTAACTAAATAATTATCGCTGATGATGATTGCATCGATGTCTGATCTGAGGGCTGTACTATAAAGTAGTCATTCTTAATAACATTTTCAATTTATTTGTAATATTATTGCATATTGTATATTTTGGTAATACATATTAATACGTAAAAGTACATTAAAGAAAAAACAAACTTCTGTGTTGTTATTCATTAGGAATTCAAATATATGATAGTAATATAATTTACTAACAACAATCAATATTTCAATCTAAATCACATTTAATAGAAATTGTCATACCTTTATCAATCCTATAAGACTCGATTCACTTTTGTGTTCTAAGCTGCAAATACTAAATTGTATAGTTGTCGGCATCTCCAATCGATGAGACAATTGCCTTTGGAATGTTTGATGTCTTGTAGGAACAATGGGTAGCGTCGTCTGCCTTAGAACCTGAAACAATAGTATATGATGCTGATAGAGAATAAACAAAGCTTGAAATAATAACTATGATAAATATTTGTATATCCCAATTATATATACAATAAGATTACGCAATTTATAAAACGATCAGTTTTCATACACGATTCTAGTCTTCCAATCAAACCACAGGGTGTGTGCAGCCCAATAACTTTTCCGCTGGTAAAAGGAGAAGCTCAGAGGTCTGTAATCACTTGTGATTTAATTTAACTTAACTTCACAGAAAATCTCCGAAACAATTTCGCTCCCCAATGCTTAGTAAGAGATGGCGCCTATAAGCACTAGGCCACTGGGCTGGGTTTTATTGCATATTAAATACATTTATACAGAATAAAGAATACAAATGGCGATATAAGATAGAGGAGAAAGAAAGATTTGTATACAGAGTTCATTACTGGAAGACACAAATTAAAAGTCATATAAGTACCATTGATTAATTAAGTTGTTATTCACACGCATGCTTTATAGGCGAAATAGGCAAGTTCAACGAAAAAATAGCACAGTTAAATGTTTCTGTTTAAAGAATAAATATAATATATAAACGACGTCCTTCGTTTGTAATATTTGCAGCATACAATAATTATAAATCCTCCTTCACTTAATTTCTAGCAAATATCAAAATTCGCCAAAAATGTAAGCTAAAAGTCTGCATGTTTAGAATTTTGAATGAAATAAACATTCCTTTACATAACATAACATTATATGTCCTCCTCCTCCACATTTTCCGCCGTCGTCAACTTCCACACCTACGCCAACCTCTTTCAGATGTTTACGCCTTCCCCATCCTTTCATAACCATTTATTCACAATTCTGTAATTTCCAACCCAAACTGCTTTCACACCCTCATATTTATTGTTGCCAGCACGTGTCACTCCCCTTACTACCTGCACACACACGATGTACCTCAGCCCCATCCACACTTTTTAGCTCTCTCTTCTGACCCACACGCTCTTTCCATACAGACTTTGCCCTCCCTACTCCACTCACACATGGCTAAGTAGTTCGGGAATTTCCCCCGCGCTTGCCACTCTAGATAGCCAGGATTGTATGTGCTGTCAGCCATTCTCACCAGACGTGGGTATGTCTGTGTTGAGTTACATACATACAACAGAAAGGGTCTAGTGTGGAGGAGGAGGGCATACAATGTTATGTTCCCTAAGGGAATGTTTATTTAATTTTTATTTGTATATTTTATTGTTTTTGGGGGTATTTTGGAAGATGGTTAATAGAATATTTGTGATGACTATGTCTTTTTTAGAATTTACAATTATATCTATCCATTTGTTATATACCATGTGAAATTACAAATGGATGCTAGCGTATGCGGATCTGGGTGAAGTACTATCATCGCTACTTTGGGCAGTCCAACAGACGATTTCCTGGAGAAGCTATGCTCAGAGGCATCCGCTGTCTATAATACGCGGACGACATTGCAATCGATGTGAAAGGATAATTCGCGGGAATCAGCACACAAAGAGTCCTGAATATTGTGGACAAATGGTGAGAGGAGGAAGGCTTGTCCATAAATACTTTGGAAATCACAATATTGAACTATACAAGAAGAAAAGTATTAACGAATATAAATCGCCCGATACTTAAAGGTGTAGAAATTCCATTTCTATCAGCGGCCAAATACCTAGAAGTCATGTTGAACCAAAAACTGACATTGAACTCACACATAAGCAAAACCACACAGAAAGCTACAATAACCCTAGATAGGTGTAGTAGAATGTGCGGGAAAAGTATGGAGCCTGAACCTTAAAATTACCCTATTGCTATACACGTGAAAGTAAGACCTATAATATCATATGGATCAGTAGTATGGTGGCCTAAGACTAAACAAACCAAAGCGACCAGGCTAACGAGCAGCACCCAACAGCTTACCTGCATGAGAACAACAAGAGTCATGAAAATAACACCCACCGTCACAATGGAAGTACTACACATCCTCATTGAAAAAAATGCAAGATCTGTAAGCCACAAAATCCAAGATCAAACCCCCATAAGCAAACAGCAAGGGGCGAACTACTAAGAGCTGTATAACGAACTGAGGGTAGACCCTATAATGGACCTGCCCCGATAACATGACAAATAAATACAACTTAAGTAAGAAATACTATGTCGTAATATCAGGAAGAGAGGCCTGGTCAAATTTAACACCTGTCAAAGGAGATTTCTTCGGCACTCAAAAACGGCGGAAGGATCAGTAGCTGGTATCTTCAGCGGCAACTCGAAGACAAGTTTTTCAATAAGTGTGGGCAAGCTTTTCACAGTGTTTCAGGTAGAAATAGTGGCCATACAACCCTGTGCAAGGAAGCGCTCAGACGTCTCGTCTGGTAACGGACGGCCAGCAGAGCCTTGGTCAGCTAGGTAGACCAAGCTAACAGAGCGGGTATTTCAGGGCATAGTGGTATACAAGGCAATAATAGGGCAGACAAACTCGCCTGAGAAGCCACTTCAAATCTTTTAATCGGCGGCTCGGAGCCCTATTGCAGTGTTTCAAAAGCAATCACAAAGACATTCGTGGCAAATGGATGGCAATAAATTCTCAGGACTGACTGGTGTACAAAGTAGTCAGATCAGAGACATGCAAACGTATTCATAAAGCTGGAGCCCCAAGTTCACAAAATATTTACTAACCCAAGGCAGGAAAACCGTTAGGATAATAGCAGCTTTAATAAGCACATGCCACAGGCATGGCATAAGAATCCTTTTGTATGTTCCGCCACTGTGAGGCGCTATTCACTGGGAACGGCGAACCACAACCATCTCTATATATGAAGGTACTGACACCGAGGCTTTGAAGTTTTTTTTAAGACACGCCGGAGACCACAGAAGCTCTACAGAAGGCGTAATGGTTTGTCCTTGATAATCTAATCTAATCTCATCTGGTGTATGGCAATGATGTAGAGCTTGTGACAAAGATAGTACAAGAGATGCGATAGATGTTGAAAAGAATGGGAAGGTACCGTGATATGAGACGGTTGTAGTGAATGAGGAAAAAACCAAATGGTGGATGTTTAGAAATAAGGGTAGAATGAGTAGAGCGGAAGAGTTAAAAATGAAGGGAATAATAATTGAGAGAATGGATTGTTTTTGATTTGACTGCAGAGGTGGGTTTAGGAAGCATTTACAGTGGGTGCAAGCAAAGACGAGAATAGCTTGATTGATAGCGAGGAGAAGATGGGAGAAGTGGTAGGATGGTAATCTAGGAATAGCATGGACGATATGTTATTGAGTGGAGGGCTGCAGAAAGGCGAGATGTAATAGAGTTTGGTAGGACTCGAAAGATCGATGTTTTTGGCGGTGCTCCTGCAGAAAACTAATCTAAACTAAAAAAACTAAATTTCAACCGTATGAAATAGATTAAACAAAGGTTTTTCCTCATTGTATCTTTAATTGTAAAAACCAAATTGTTATATATATATATATATATATATATATATATATATATATATATATATATATATATCCAGGTTTTCTCCGTCTTTCTGTATGAACATTATTTCATTATAAATGTTGCATCATTTCTGCGCTAAATTATGGAATACATAAAAAATACAACAACATTACTCTTTAATTATTCCGCATCAAGAAATTTAAAGTAACTCCTGAAGCGAGTTTGTTTCCCTTTTTTTTAGTTCAGCTGAAATTGCCCACCTGTCGCTATTTTAATATATAACATACAAAATTGATAAATTCGCCGGCACATTTGCAGCAGCATTATTGTTTTAGAAGTTGTATCTGATCCGGGCGGGTTTGCGAGTAACGTGACCGTGTTGTATTATTAATTTGTTGTGTACAAGAGGAAACAACCGGCAATGATTTAGATTTAACAATATTTGTGTTTGATAAAATGTGTTTATTAAACCATGGTATGATTATAATTGGGAAATTTAAATACAAATAAATATTGTATTCATAATTAAAGGTAATGAATTGGTTAATTTACTTTGTACAGTGAGGTTATTGATTTTAATTTTAATATTTTTGTACTATTTTAATATAATAATAATATAATAATAATAATAATAATAATAATAATAATAATAATAATAATAATAATAATAATAATAATAATAATAATAATAATAATAATAATAATAATAATAATAATAATAATAATAATAATAATAATAATAATAATAATAATAATAATAATAATAATAATAATAATAATAATAATAATAATAATAATAATAATAATAATAATAATAATAATAATAATAATAATAATAATAATAATAATAATAATAATAATAATAATAATAATAATAATAATAATAATAATAATAATAATAATAATAATAATAATAATAATAATAATAATAATAATAATAATAATAATAATAATAATAATAATAATAATAATAATAATAATAATAATAATAATAATAATAATAATAATAATAATAATAATAATAATAATAATAATAATAATAATAATAATAATAATAATAATAATAATAATAATAATAATAATAATAATAATAATAATAATAATAATAATAATAATAATAATAATAATAATAATAATAATAATAATAATAATAATAATAATAATAATAATAATAATAATAATAATAATAATAATAATAATAATAATAATAATAATAATAATAATAATAATAATAATAATAATAATAATAATAATAATAATAATAATAATAATAATAATAATAATAATAATAATAATAATAATAATAATAATAATAATAATAATAATAATAATAATAATAATAATAATAATAATAATAATAATAATAATAATAATAATAATAATAATAATAATAATAATAATAATAATAATAATAATAATAATAATAATAATAATAATAATAATAATAATAATAATAATAATAATAATAATAATGATATAATAATAATAATATAATAATAATAATATAATAATAATAATATAATAATAGTTTTTATTCACATGCTGATTTAAAATTTAAAATAAACGAACTAGAAAAGTAATTTCCTGTGTTTTCCACATACGAAAGGATTAATTATTTCGTGCCAATCACTGAATTTTTGACGCATATTCAATTATCGATTTTATTTGTTTATAAATGTGTTTTTGACATGGCATTCGTATTGTGTAGTAAATTAAAAAGTAGGCTGGTGCCCTTCATAGAGCATATTAGTTAGATTTAGTTGTAGACGATATAATCTAACCACTATCTATAAACGTTATCTTTGCCATAAAATACATTTCTTCCGTCTTATATCGACTCACGTATTTAAATACTGAAATTTTAGCAGTACTGGCGAATGTACTATTTTCCTAGTCAGAGTTTCCAATTTCGCCGATTATATAACCGGCATATAGATTTATATCGATGAGATATAAATCTATAGTTTTTTGGTGAAAAAATCTATGAATAAGGAATTGCGATATAATAAGAAGAAAGCAATTCAACATTATTTAATTTATTGTTAAGGGATATAACTAATTTTAAGAAGTGTTTCTAAATATAAACTTTCATTTCATATCTAGAATTTACTAAACTTTCTTAAAAACCATATTAGAAAATTTATAAATTATAGATATAAAATTGATACGTTTATATCTACAAACACTGCTAAAAATTAATTCTCTCCATTAAATTTTTAATAACAAAATATATATCTTGCAGTTAAGAGTGAATATGTTAGATAATAAATTTGTCAGAAACAGGACAACTGTTTTAGAATCGCTGGAAAGCCATGATGAATTTAAATGTACATTTTCAATTAATCGCAGCGTGTTAAAGTGTGTTTCAGAACACCCTCAAGAAATTTCACATTTCATAACTTTTGCTTTTGCTAAAGGATTGAATTGACAAGACTGTGTAAAGTTCGGAGCGGGTTCCCAAAGGAATGTGCATTCAAAATCAAGACTATACCGTGTAGTTTGGAATGTATAATTGTTGCTTAGAGGCATGTTAAGTATAGCGTTGCGAAATACAGATTTCAATAATTTATAGACATTAAAATATTTAATAAATTAAACTAGAAACTGTATATAATTTTCGTTTTACCTGTTTCCGTTACGGTATTGAGTTGTTCGTTTGATATCAACTGAGCTTGCACACAGCTGTTTATAATGATCCCACTGCTTTTTTTCTCACATTTACTGACAAATGTCTGAGCGCCATTTAGACACGATACTAATATAAAACATTTATTCACGGGTACGGGTACGTTTTAAAATATCTTATCGTAGCTTGGGATGACAAGTGTCGTAACTTCAGGTTATTATTTTTGTTTTGATGATTCTTATGTATATTTTAACGGATCTATAATACCTTTTGTGCCTTTAGAATAAACCAAATTATTATATAAACGAAATAGATAACATTATGCTAAAACTAGTGAAACTATTGCAATCTTTAAGATGCATTTATTAAAAAAACTGTATTGGAAGTTACGACGGTGTCTTAAGGTGTGCTATTGAGAATAGAGCGACAGGTTTTGTTTATCGTTCGGGAGCTGTTCTGGGCTACTCTTAGTTGGCGTAGAACAGCCCAGAATGGTAAACGAAAGCGGGTCTAATTTACAGAATATTGGCAGAGGTGCAAAAACAGAAAATTAAATTTTGATAAAAACGTATACGCAACAAAAACTAGCAGATTTATTGTTATTATGATACACTGACCGCCACAAAATGTGGTCACCCAATAAATGTCGCAAAAAGAGAATAACTCAGGATTGAATTCCGTAAATAAATAACTATTGCAATTACACTTATTTTTATAGGAAATTTATTGAATCAGGCGAGTATTAAAAGAAATAATGATATGCTTAAAATAATAGATAAGGATAAACTACCACTGGTAGTTTCTTCCCAAAATATCTTTTTATATTCTCCACAAAGTACGTTTGCAAGGTCAACAAGTGTTTCAGGTGCGGTTGGGGTACGAGTTTAACATTCTTATTATAATATCACGCGAGTTTAGAGTGATTGCTATGAACATAGCAATCGAGAGACTTTCACTGTATTTGTTTTAGTATTGAATTTTCACCATTCGCTTCGTGAAAGGTGATCGTAATCTTTGACAGAATTAAAAGCTAGTAGTTATATTTTTGATATATTTTGGGTTAATTCTATTAGTTCACCGCATTATATATGCGTTATAGCGCTTGATAACAGCAATCGGTCAAAAATCGTACCCCTGCTCGATTTATAACGCTACGATGATGTTCATCCTAAATGTGTTAAGGGGGCCTTTTCTGTAAGTTCAGATTGGCCCCAAAAAAGTAAAAAAGAAGACTGGTCTGAAACTTACAGAATGGATCCCCAGATCAAGGATTCACGCTGGTCATATTGATGCCCGCTTCGTACAAGTACTGGCTAACAATTCTTGTATGTATTATAATTCATCTCCTATAAGTCGAGCGAATGGTATAACAAGATATCATCTATATATCTACCTGCATTTAGTCGAAATAGTCGGTATATCGTCAATCGTCGAAGAGACCCGTACCATACGTCGAAGAGTACGGGTCTCTTTGATCCAGGTGCTTCTATGCCCTATGCACAGGGCATATAATTAAATTCAATTATCGTGCGATTTCACTGAATCATTTTCCGGATTGACTCTTACCGACAAAAAGGATACTTTCTTAGGTATAGCCAGCACAAAAAATCAAACAACTCCTTTCTACTAAATACCCTCAAAACCAATATAATACAATAAAATATACAGATAAAAATAAAATAAACATTCCCTTATATAACATTGTATGTCCTCCTCCACACTAGACCCTCTTTTCCCTAGACAATTTCCTTTCATGTCAGCCTCTTGCAGATTTCCCATCCTCTCGTAATCATTCATTCTCCGATTCTCCGTTCTGAAATCGCTAACCCACTCTGCACGCTCACATTCATTGCTATTGCGCCGCCACACGTGGTATACCCCTGCCCGATCCACACTTTTCTACCTCTCCCTTCTGTTCCACTCCTCGCTTTTCCATACACACTGTACTCCCTGCTTCACTATACCCTAGCTAAGTAACTCTACACTCTATGAGCTCTCATCCATTCTTACCCGTCTTTCTTGCCAATCAATATTCCTCATTTTCTCTCTTACCTAGGCTACCCCTTTCTCTCAGCGTTTTCTCAACCCGCACCATATATATACCCACTCTTTAAGACATCCCTCCTATGTCCATTCTCCATATTACCCATACACCTTATCTATATCTCCCGCACTAGTTCTATTCTATATCGTCCGCCTCCTGTAACATTTCTTCAAATTTCATAACTTAGGTTCGTCTCCTGTAACAGCACCGCCCGTGGTGATGACCTTTCGAGACTATTAGGAACCATCCTTGCTCCCTTTTCATTAAAACTCACTTTCGCAACTCTGTTGCCAGTAATATGTTAATTTGCCATTCTTGTCCCTATCATTCAGAATCTCCCACAGTCCTTTATCCGATACACACTCCCTTACCCACTCACTCCACGTTTGGTATTTTCTTAAAGCACCCCAAGTCTTTCCTTCCGATCCCTTTGGCTATTGCATAGTGCAAGACCGGTCCTCCTCGCTGCCCGCAGAAAAGCTTGATCCCTTCCCATTGCCCGTCACAACACCCATTCAGCACATCCTATTCTTCTTCCAGAAAACCCACTCAGTCCTTCTTGATCATCCAGTTCTTTTCTCCACACTCCCCCCCCGACATTTCCTTCCGTTTGTCAATAATTCTATCTCTTTCTAAGGGCATTAGTTGCTGAAACTGTGGACCCTGGAGAGCACGTGACATTTTGGGAATGATTTCCAACGGAAAACGACGTATTAAATTTGAAGCAAACTTACCCTTCACAAGAGCACTCTACTAATAGTAAATATATTTGGGTGAAATGGTAATCAATTCATATGAAGGTTCTAATGCATATATTGTGTTCTGCGTATTATATCATGACTTTCTAGGTACGATATAATATTGTTTCTTCTTCTTTTTTTTTATTAATGCTTTGTCGTGTTTTATCTGAATATGCCTCTTCTAATGCGTATATCCAGTTTTCAAGCCATGTTTTTGTTGGTCGTTAAGGTAGTCTCCTGGCGTCGGGCCCATCTTGCCTATCTGTCATCTTCGAGTCTGTTGACGTGATTCCTCCACTTGCATCCTTCTCGCGCGTACGAATCTGGTCACATCTTGCAATTTGAGCCGCTGAGGTCTACGATAACATGGGTCGCACAATGGTCTTGCAGATGCGCACCTTGCTGTCTTAGGGCATGTACTTGTTTTTCCACATCGTCTCTTAAGCAGTGGTCTATTCTGGAGGCTTATTTGTCTGGGTGTGGACTTCTTGGTTTGGGTTCTTGCAGCTTGAGATTTCTAACCGTCCGTACGTGTAGTGTATACTTTGTCTTGTGGTTTTTGTTTTACCACTAATTTGCAATGGAACTTCCTATATAAGCACCGGTTCGGTCTGTTATATTGATATTATGTTATTCTATCGATCTTATTTATATTTATTTTATTTAGATTATCAAGCTAAAACTGGTTGAACTTATGCTGGCCCTTTTTGTTATAGACATTTCGGCCGTTAGTATATTTTACGTTTGTTTTTAGTGCTTTTTAACGCTAGTTTTTGAAGTATTTCCTAGCTATGCCTGCTAAGAATTAGTTCAATGTACTGACTTTATTCTTATTATTTTTAGTTTTTGGCCTTAATCTAATGATCATCATCATGTATTATAATTTATATATCATTTATGCACATTACTCCATTAATATACTAACACACAATCCCTATGGACAAACACACCACCCATAGAGTAATAGACCTAAATAATGTATTAACTTGAATTAATCTAGTCATTATCAAAATTAACTACAACCTATTTTAATAATTTTCATGATTTTTCGTATGAAGTATCGCAGATAAAAATGGTATACGTGTGTATATAAAATTGTTAAGGACCTGAAGGTCGATAGCCAGTTACATAATTGTAACAAATACTGTAATTACTACTACTAGAAATGTCCATATAATAAACTGACAAATATAAAGATATATGCGATGATTTTTGTCTGATATACAACATTCAAGTTTCAGCTGGAGTTGTCTTGAATAAAAGTTTCTTAACGAATATATTACAATGTTTTAGTTAAAGTCTATATACACCAACAAAATATACAATAAAATAGAAATACGTAGTTTATATTATTATTACACTATTTGAGATCAAGTGTAGAAACTACGAGAAATCTTAGTATGCACAATATGTAGTATAATACTTTGGATGACAGTATCATAAAACAATACGATATTAATTACCTAATTAGACATGTATCAATCTTACCTCCCGGAATTAGTTATGGAGAATACATTAGCTTTAAATATTTTATTTATAATAATATTTGTTGTAAATTGATTTCCCTTTAAAATGAGATATTCCATTGTACGCGAATAAATTGTAAACCAGTTTTAGGCCGAACAAATTCGCATTTTTTTGTGGCCGCTAAATATAACTCAGTGATTGCAGCGCAAGTGTTCTGCGCCGCAGCAAGTGCGTCATTCGGAGTACTGTGTTCATTGTGCGCGAGTGACTTTGGTTATAATTTTACTAAAACTCCTCATTTCAGTTGTTTCAATTGTGTGTCGTTAAAGTAATGCAGTGAGTACTAGTGAGTGTCTTGAATGCAATTAGGTAAGCTAATTATTCGTATACTATGGTGGAGGTTAGGCGAATTTGGCGGCGTACAGTTTTCATTATAATGAGATGGTGGACGCTGTACGGAAATTATTGATTCAGATTGCATCTAGTCCGATTATTAAATGAAACAACGATTTCGCTTTAGGCGGTTTTAAGCGAATATGCGATTAAAAAACATATGTTCATGATCTAAATATTCTGTTATAATTTTACATCACATTTCCCGCGTATTATAAAATAATATTTTGTATAGACTGAATTATATTAACCTATGGTTTTTATTTTTTATCATTGTGAGTCATCAGTATATACAGGCAAATACAATTATTCACCGAGTGCACGTGTTTCCAAACAAATCAAAATTAAGGTTAGATTATGAGGAATAAATTAAGATATATAAATCATTTCCATTGATTCATATTTCTTATTTTATGTAATAATATTATTATTTTGGACCTTTTATACTCGCAGTGAATGCGTCATATGAGTTTGCAGTTCGTCAATGACCAATGCCTATAATTTGACGGCAACTTGTCAATTCAGTTGTTTTAATTATGCGTAGTTTCACAAGCATGTCGATCAGAAAATGTTCTTACTATTTCTTTCTTATTTTGTAACAATAAGAAATATAATAGACACTATTCCTCTTAAATAGATTCCGTCCCAATAAACATTCAAGTGCGTCAAGATGTGTATTGCAGAATGTGCAACGTATATTCCAATGTACACAGCACATTATGTGTACATGTAATGAATATTTAAGACACCTTGTATGTTTATTAGGTTATTTCTTATTTCATAATTTATGTCAGCATAAACCCAACTTTTAATCTACAACAAACAGTTAAATAGGTTTTTGCATACACATGTACCAGTAAATAATTCTCACAATTTCACATTTTGAAGTATTTTCTTCTTTTTAATATGCTGTATCCTATGTGAACGTTGGTGAACATCTAATTCGGACTACCGCGGTTCTAAATAGCTCTGTAGAAGTCTTGTTGGTCCATTGTCGTCATCTTCCTGCTGATCTTTGTCCTTCGATTTTATCCTGCATAATTAACTGGACGAACCTGTATCATTTGCTGTTGCGCGTAATATGATCGAAATATGACAATTTTCTCTGCTTTAACGTTTTAAGCAGTTCTTTGTCATTTTGTATGGTATGCGTATAAGTATAGCATTATTAGTTACTAAACTGTTCATGAAGACCTAAGTATGAAGCGGTAGCACCATATCCCGAAGCACTCAAATCGCTTCAGTCTCCATTCTTATAGAAGACATACCATCGTAGGATGCGTGCTCGAAGTTGGATTCATATGTTCATATTTCATAATATACTGTTCGTTTGATTGAAAGCTGATTGTGCTGTTTCGATATTATTGTTACCTCCTGGCATATTTCTCATTGAAGTTTGTTCCTATGTGTGTTATTGAGGTACTGTCTGTAGTGGGAGCCCGTTCACATAAAATAGTGCGTTGTTCTTGTGGTTTTTACTGATAGTCATTGTTTTGTTTTTGATATATTCGCTGGTTACTTCACAGCGCGCTATGAGTAGTCCTGTTGATCCTTATTACTGATATTACTGATATTTAGCCTTCGATTGTCATTAGCTTAGAGAGATTGTTCTTCCAATACTTTGCGATCGTTATCAGCAATTATGTTGTTTTGTCAAGAGTGCGTGATCTTGTGGTTCCTCTGTACATAAATATGTACAGGTTAGTTCATCATGTTTTATGTACGACTCCTTTATCGGCACCAGCTTAGTATATATAAGTATATATTATTTATACAATTGTTATGAATAATCAATTACACACACACACACACACACACACACACACACACACACATATATATATATATATATATATATATATATATATATATATAAAGACCTTTATTGGCATTTCCCTCACTGCCCCTCCACATCACAAACCTCAACAAAAATATACAAAAATAAAAATACAAATATAAATAAAAGTACTACTCCGCAAAAAATTACAAATTACCCTCATCTATCGCCGCTCCCTTTGCCCTTGCCACTTTCCTCTCCCACGTCAGCCTCCTGCAGATTTTCACGCTTTCCCCATCCTCGCATAACCATTCATTCAGCTTTCTGCAGTCTCCCACCCACTCTGTTTTCATACCCTCACATTATTCGCTAAGGTGCCACCACGTGTCGCTTCTCTTACTACACAGCGCACACGCGGTGTACCCTAGACCCATCCACACTTTCCTCCCTCTCTCGTCTGACCCACACCTCGCTCTTGCCATGCATACCTTGTCCTCCCTGTTCCACTCACCCCTGGCTAAGTAACTCGGGAGTTTCCCACTCACTTGCCACTCTACGTAGCCAGGGTTGTAAGAGTTCTCATTCATTCTAGTCTGCCGTTCTTGCCACTCGATATCTCTCAATCTCTCTCTTACCTCAGTTCCTAGGCTTCCCATTTCTCTCGGCTTCTCCTCTACCCACACCTCAGACATACCCACTCTTTCATACATCCTTCCTCTATCCTTTCTCCAACCACTCTCCGCCCTACTCTTACACCTCATCCATGCCTCCCGCACCAGTCTTTCCTCACCCAATTCCTGCAATCTTTCTTCAAACTTCACAACCCTTACACACGACTCTCACCACATACTCATACGATTCGTCTCCTGCAACAGCACTGCTCTCGGTGTCGACCTTTCGAGAGCCAGCAGACTCTTCAGGAGCGCACCTTGCTCTCTCTCTGTCACATCCCACTCACGCAATCCCCATACTTCCACTCCATACAACAGAATAGGTTTTACACACGCATCCCAGATCTTGCACGCCATTAGGAGGTTACCGCCCCACAACCTCTACCATTTTCTTCTCGCTATTCCCCAAGCCATTCTCACTTTCGCTTGCATACTTTCCACATACACCCTAAATCCTCCTCCACTGTCAACCCAGAAACCCAAATATTTTCATTCACTCTCTCAATCATCCTTCCCTTCCATTTCAGCTCTTCCACTCTACCCCTTCTACCCCTATTCCTAAACATCATCCATTTAGTCTTCTCCACATTCACTACTAGCCCTTTCCTATCCATGTACCTTCCCATTCTTTCCAACATCTCTTGCATCTCTTCCACTCTCTTGGCTACTAATACTATGTCATCCGCATATGCCAGCATCCACACCTTGGTTCTCCCCACCACGACCCCTCCAGCCTGTCCTCTCCTCAGCACCGCCTCCAACTCGCTTGTGTATAGATTGAACAGGAGGGGGCTTAGCTGGCACCCTTGCCTTACACCCACAGTCACCCTAAACTTCTCAGACACTCTCGATTTTGCCCACGTCTCTTTATATATATTTCTCACCCACTCCACACTTTCATCTTCCATCCCCAATCTATCCATACACTCCACGAGCTTTCCTCTAGGAACTGAATCATACGGCGCTTTCAAATCCACAAACACCGCATACACTCTCCCTTTGCACTCCAACGCTTCCTCCACTATTCTCGCAAGCGTGAAAATCTGCTCCCTCGTCCCTCTTCCCTTTCTAAAACCCCCCTGGCATTCCGGTAGCAGCCCTTTTCTATCCACTTCCCTCGCTAGTCTATTTTTCACAATTGTCATCATCGCTTTGTACCCCGCATTCATAACGGTAATACCCCTATAATTATTTACGACCGATGCTGCTCCCCCTTTATGCACCGGGACCCCCACACGCCACTCTTCCGGCAGTTCTTCCTCACCGCTCCAGACTCTATTCAAAACCTGCAGTAACTTATCTCTTCCTTCCTCTGGTAATCTTTTGAAGGCCTCTGCCTTCAGCCCATCTTGCCCCGCCGCCTTTCCCAGTTTCAGCTGCCCCATGGCCACGTCGACCTCTTCCCGCGAAAACGCCTCCCTTCCTACCACCGGTCTCGGACTCCCTAAACCCACCTCTGACCCCGCCATCTCTCTACAGCTCTTCTCCCACTCTGCCAGCTCTATGATAACTTTGCCCTTTTTTACGCTTCCCCTCAGAATTTCCCACAACCCTTTCTCTGTCACACACTCCCTCAACCTCGTTTCTACCTTCTGCAACTCCTCTATCTTCTTCCTCTCGCAGGTTTTCTCGAACTCCCTCTTCACCTGATTGGCCCTTTCCACTTCACCTCTCCCATTTCTCCACTTCGCCATTGCTCTTCGCCAGCTCGACTTCTTCACCCTACATTCCTCGTCAAACCAACTCTCCCTCTGCCCCCCACTCTTCTTCTTCTCCAATGCAGCCACCATCACTCTCTCCAACTGGAACATCGATGCACATCCTCCCACTTGACGCGTTTTAGCTTTTTCTCATATGCATCCAAATCCGGCTCGCTCCATCCAAACCTCTGCTGCCCCTTCCTCTGTTCTCCCTTCCCAACGTTCCTCACCCTAACGACCATGATCCGGTACATGATCCGACCCCCCTACGTTTTCCAGCTTGAAGCACACCAACTCTTCCCTTTCGATCCCTTTGACCACCACGTAGTCCAAAACCGAGCCTCCTCCTTGTCCGCAGATCGTTTTTTTCCCTTCCCAGTCCCCTTCACAGCAACTGTTGAGCACATCCCATCCTGACTTTCTCATCCATTGCATCCATTCTCTACCCTCCTGGTTGGTCACTTTATCCTGGGAGCACCTTTCTCTCCAGTCACCGTCTTCTCCGATCCCTCCTTTCAGCTCCCCCACCCTCACATTCCAGTCGCCCCGATGATCCACATATCTGCTGCCGTATCCAGTTCGTCTAGTACCTCCATTAATTCCACCCGGTTTTTGTTACAGTACACTGCTCCCACCCACACCGCACTTCTATGCATTTCCACGTTCCCTATTACGAGTCCTGTAGCTTCTCTTAGCGTCTCTCTGTTCCATTTTCCCACTATCTTCCTCACTCCCAATAGGATTCCTCCTTTTTGGCTCTACCCATCTTAGCTTCCTTCTTCGCTCCTTGAGTCATCCAGTCTCATCCTGTCGGCATACAGCACTCTACCTGACCCCACTCCTCTTCTGTCAGCCACGTCTCTACTAATATAAATATATATATATATATATATATATATATATATATATATATTATATATATATATATATATATATATATATATATACATATATATATATATATATATATATATATATATATATATTATAATAGTAAAATTTCTTTTTAATTACACTTTCTGCCCTCAATATTGTTTTCCTTTATTTAATACCCTGTATAGTGAGAAAATAAAATCGGGGCACTTTGAAATGTAATTAGATCTGAGCTGGTAATGCATCACTTAAAATTTACGATAAAATCCAATCCATCTAATTGGATTTCAAAACACAGTTTAGCCCAAATTGGTATATCAAATGTTGTTTAATAGTTGTATCTATTCCTACTATGTATCGCTTATGATAGTAGTGTTGTTACAGTTTCCAATAATATCTAGAAATAATGAACAAACCTATTTTTGTTGTAGTTTCTATTGCATTAATCTTGTTTATGTCATTCCATTATGTTGTTTTTCTCTGTTAATCCATTTTCTTCTTTTCCCATTTTTACATTCTTTCTGCGTTTTTAAATGTTTCATAGAGTAGATTTTGGTTATCCTGTAGTATTCTCACATTTTCTTTCCAAATTGCATTTTTTTACTTTGTTCTTTACTTTATTACTTTGTTCGTAACTTATATAATATCGTTCTCACGCGTTGTTTTCACTTTATTTTTATTTGTTGTTTATATTTTAATTACACACATGAACTGCTGTGCCTCTCATTAATATTACACCGGATAACAAAATTACCGGCTGTCGATATTGTCATCCTTGTAATACTAACGCCCGGTTTCTCTTAAATCTTAAATAGTTTAAGATCGTCTTAATAATAAAGCGTTGCACCAAACAAAAATCTTATCTTAAAACGATAAGATGGTCTTACATTGTAAGACTAAGTAAGATCTACATATGTTTGGTGCAACAGAATACAAACTTAAGACGTGGTTATATATAAGACGAGTTTATATAAGATTTAAGATTCGTTGGAGAAACCGGGGGTAATGATATTCATATAATTTGATATATATTAATAAATTATATAAGATAATAGATAGATTTTAGGACTGATTAACACTGAAATCGTCTTTCGAAATACCACATATTAAATACCTCGCGTAAAAATTGATATAAAATCAACTTTATTGCACACATAAGCATTTTGATGTAAGTGCACATAAGAAGTAATATAATTATGAATATTTCAAATAATTGAAGCAGACTGTAAATATATAATGCAACTATACGATTATTAAATGCGCTGAGAATTCATTATAAAAGTTGAAACTTTTTCAATAGCATTTCAGATTAAACTCTTAATAAGTTTTTAGTTCAAAGTTATATATCAAAGTTGCATTAAGTCTACGTGGTAGTCATATAATCTTGTATCCAGATTATTCTCATTATTAAATTAGGTGAGAAAAAAGATTAATACTTTATTTATATAGTAATAGTTGAAATGTAGCATTGACCGAGCAAACAATACTTTTTAAACAACCAAAAACAATTTTAAATAAATAATCAATGTCATACATTGAAAAATATATTTATTAGCCGAAAATATTCTATGGGGTTCATCCGGTAGTGATAATAAACCCAATTTCAATTTTGATCCCGATCCATACAGTCGTTTCCTCGCAATGTTCACAGCATACATACATATACACACAGAGACATTTTCAGAAAATAGTCTATTTCATTGCGACTATATTGGTGATAAAAGCATTGTCAAAAGTAGCAATTCGATTTACACGATACTTTCTTTATACAGCGTATGCGTATTTGGAAGGTTTTTATTTATTTAAACTTAATCCTTTTGTACCGTTAGATATAAGGGTAAATATTTATCTAGATTGTGTGTATATTTATGTTTGTGTTTTATCTCTTCCTAAGTTATGTCTTTTCTTTCCGCTTCTTCCATATATTCTGTGATCCCATATTATCCTTGGTCTTCCTCTATAGCTTATTCCTGTTATTCTACTTTCGTATATTTTTCTTGGTAATAATTCTTTTAGCATTCGGCATATTTGTTCAAAGCATCTAAGTTCTTCTTATAATTTTCTGTTTTATTGCTTCTTCCATATATTCTGTGATCCCATATTTTCCTTGGTCTTCTTCTATAGCTTATCCCTGTTATTCTACTTTCGTATATTCTTCTTGGTAATATTTCTTTTGGCATTCGGCATATGTGTTCAAAGCATCTAAGTTCTTCTTATAATTTTCTGTTTTATAATTTTCTGTTTTATTGCTTCTTCCATATATTCTGTGATCCAATATTTTTCTTGGTCTTCCTCTATAGCTTATTCCTGTTATTCTACTTTCGTATATTCTTCTTGGTTATATTTCTTTTGGCATTCGGCATATGTGTTCAAATCATCTAAGTTCTTCTTATAATTTTCTGTTTTATTGGTTCTATTTGTAAGTTTTGTCTTTATGTTTCGCTTCTTAATTTGTTCAGTTAATCTAGTCCTGTTATCAATTTTTCTTAAAAATAGTAATAATATATAGTTTCATTGCATTTAACTATGTTTTATGTCTTTCGTTCCTTTACTTTCCATTATTGTTCCTAGATACATACAGCTTTCTGTTGTATTTGTCTTTGGTTTACCGTCATTTTATGGGGTTTGTTTGCCCTGAAAATGATCATGCTCTTAGATTTTTCTATGTTTATATTCATGTTGATTTTTATTAATTTTTTGTTTATTATTTGAATATTATACCGCAAGTCTTCCTCTGATTCTGCAAATATAGCCATGTCGTGTGCAAACATTATTGCTTATATCTATGTTTGATTCATGTTCCAGTATCCCACGTTTATCGTCTTCATATCTTTGTTTCCTTTATTAATATTTCCATCCAGTATTATTGAAAATAGTGAGGGCAGATCTTGTTTAACCCCTATTCTTATTGTGAACTTCCCATTTTTCTTTGAGTCTGTTTTGCGCTAGTATTAAGTCAACTCCCCCTTTTTCTTCTTTCTATCCCTCCATCCGGAATCATTTATGCATTCTATTCGCTTCTGAATTGTTTCCGTGACTCACATTATTTAGGTGTTGTCATTTCTTCTATTAGATCTTCCTGCTTTTCTTTTATGCTCCATTTTTGTATGTCTTCTCTCTCTTCCTTCTCTTTTAATCCTTATACATCCATTTTCGTTACCTTGTTTCATAGCTATTGATCGCTGTATATTGTGTCCTTTCTGTTTTGTTGTTGATTTTTCTATTTATTTTCCACCTATGTTCTCTGTTGTTCACTCATAGTTGTTGATATCCCACTTTGGTTCTGGCTCCTTGCTTCCTGTGCTATTCGTTTGTTTTTTGTTGAAGGGTCTGGTTTCGCCGTAGCATCCCACTGCACTGCGGCCACGGTTGGTCTATTGTGCTCCCTCATAACTATTCCTCAATTATGAGCTCTGTGTCTTCAATCAAGTCCCGAAGTCTTGTGATTGGGCGAGCTTGGGGCTCTTTTAGGTTATTTCGTGTTGAACCAAAGAGCTTTTTCCTGCCTGAGTTGAATGCCTCGCAGCTAGTTATTGCATGTAGTGGGGTTTCCTCTTCTTCCCCACAGCATCTGCACGTTGGTGATTTGTCTATCCCCATGGTGTGCAGGTGTATTTTTAATGTGCAGTGTCCTGTTAGGAGTCCTACGACATTTCTTAATTGGTTCCTATTTAGTTTTAGAGTTTCTTCCGTTGCCTTCGTAATGGGAGCCTTAATGAACCTCTTTGAGTGTTTCATTCCAGTTTGGGCTTCCCAGTATCGGCTGTGGCGGTTTCTTTGGTGCTTTCTCAAGCTATTCCTTGCGGTTCTATATGGTAACTCGCCGGTTGGTTCGGGGCCAATGAAATTTCCAGGTACTTACTTAATTATTATTTCTAGTTTGCAACATCTCCTATTCGGAGAGTAACAAGAAGAAATGCGAGGCTCGAACCGTGGACCCTTGTGTAAAACACCGCCATCAAGTCAGTGGACAAAATCCTTAATATTTAATCTGTTGATAAAGTGGTGTAGGAATTTCATTCTCGTCAATGTATATTTAATTTTTTTTTAGGGAAAATACATAAACATTACTTTTGGTAATATTTTGAGAGGGAAATTATAAAAATAGGAGTGAGCAATATAATTGCTTCATTTCCCGATGAACGATGAGTTTTTCACATAGTTTTGTTATAATGAATGTATATCTAACAGATATTATCAAAATAAATAAATATATAAATTCAATTTATTTTCATTCATATGATATGTATGATAAAATACACGTGATGTGGCTGTTACATTTAAAATTAAAATACTTTTCCGTAACAGCCACGGCCGTTGAACTCTTCGCAGCACGGCCATATCGATATGATGCGATGGAAGTATCAGTATTCCAGAGAGATGGTGGATGGGCCGGGCTAATTAAACGTTTGCAAAGAAGCTCTTATTATATGCGGTGTCTACTATACTCTTCCGGAATAAGGCTATTAACTAATACTTTTTTTTTTAAATAACAGAATAATGGCGATAATGTCTGTTTACATGATAGCACTGTTGTATAAGGAGATAATGTAATTAAATATAATTTTGATATTTTCTATTATTTTAGGCTCAATGCACAGTTAAAAAAAACTCACATTAAAACCCGTTTTTTAAATTTGATTTTATTTGGGTCTAACCCGAGTGCAAAAATATATTCAAGGAATTTGAATAAAGAAATAGCTTTGTATTTAGTAGTATTGTGCATGTTCTGTTATATCTTTAATTGAACAAAAGAAATCATTTTATTAATTTTATAATTATTCTTTTCTTGTCTGCCCTCTTTTGCCTACTACATGTTTTTCCATTATTATTATGGTTTTCGGTGTTTTGCTACTTTATTCTAGTTTTCTCCGCACTGAGCTGAATATTATTGGTGCACCTCTTAGGAGGGCTGTCGTTTTGAGAGATGTTGTTTCTAGCATAGACGACTTTTAGTTCACTTCACGTCTGATTGTCGGGCAATATATTTAGCCCAAGACCATTTCGATTCTTGCCATGACATCTGTTATACTTGTACGTCTTCGAATTTCATCATTTTTAATGTGATCCTGATAACTGATACCTAGTATATCTCTTTTCATAGCTGTTTGATTTACGCATAATTTATTTACGCTATGCTTTGGTATTTTACCTTTGAATATATACCCAAACCCACCAAAGCTGCCAATGCTTGCCTGATACGTATCAAACTTCAATTGCAATTAGTCGCAATGTTGTTATCCTATCATGGGAAAAATTTAAAATTTAATTTAAAACATGTTAATTAAGGATTGATTGATAATTGCTATTATTGAAAATTAGCGCCACACATAATCGGTATTTATTTCAAATATATTTCGTTCCATAAGAGAGTACTACCGGAACCATAAATAAAAATCTGATGTGACCAGTGCACATTATTTTATCACACATATAATACTAAACGATTTTTTTAAGGAAATAATATTTATTTTTTTAAAGTATTTAACTTTTTTGGTAAAATTTGAAACCCTAAAAAACACTAATATCATTCCCCAATACAAACACTGCCAGGCCCACGGCAATATGTGCGTGTACATATTCTACGCTGCGTAAAATGCGCAGGAGGACATCAACTGAACATTGCCACGTAATGTACCCCCAAAATGATGTCACTGCTCTAAAGGTCGTTTTAGACAAGACAATTTCTTAGCTCAAAAGTTGTTCAAGAAATGAATTAATATATCCTAATCCCATACAAATTGTTCGTGACAAATAGAACGCGTTATATTTTTCTATTCGATCTACCATCCAATTCAATATTTCAAATAATTTGCTGTATGATACGAGACAATTTAAATTGTCTTGCATCTTGACTAAGTTTTGAGTCAAGAAATTGTCTTGTCTAAAACGAGCTTAACGCACTCCCAACTAACTATAGAGATTGCGAGGTGTTTAAACAAATCCTCCAGACAAGGATCAATAAGCAGAAACTACAGAAACAACCTGCGCCACATACCGGACAACACTACGGCCATAGTCGCTTTCTACACCCTCCCAAAGAGCAAAGGAAAGCAAAACTTCAGAACCTCACCGGACCTATAGCCAAGTAATCACGGGGAAGAATCAGAACAACAATACAGTCAAGTTCGATTGAATCAATATTGAAGCATATTATGCAACGACTTGACAATCTCGAAAACAAACTAAACTAATGGGTCCTTACGCATTATGGAGTGGAATGCGAACGAGCTGCAAGCAATATTAATGACAGAAAAAATCCACACATATCTGGTATCAGAAACTCACTTTACAAATGAAACACACATACAATTTTGAAAATACACAACATATCATACTATATATCCGTCTAACAAAGCAATAGGAGGGAGCACCGTTATAATTCGAACACATATAGATTATTATGAGGAGGGAACATTAGCAGAGAACAACATGCAAGTAACTTCCAGCACACTAACATCAACAAAGCAAAGACTTACTGTAAGTGCAATCTACTGCCCTCCAGGCCATCCCATCAGGGCAGAGCAGTATACCAAACTTTTTGACAAATTTAACAATCGATTTATTATTGGAGGCGAACTGTACAATGCTGCTAGTAAATACGGATGCGAATTTGTCTCCACTGACAAACCAACCACTGGCCGACGAACCCTTATAAAGTACTAGACTTGATAGACCTATTTGTTATCAAAGACGTATCAACACAATACACTAAGTTTGAAGGCCTCAGACCATTCACCAATCTTGCTAACGATAAACGATTAAATCATATCCAAACCGCGAACCCGACGTTAAAAATAAGTATACGAACACATTAACGTCAACTAGAGTCTCTCTGAAGACGATTGATCAGGTAGAACAAGAAGTGCTTTCACTTCACCACATCCATCCAGGATGCATCATGGGAAAGTACACATCCCACCAAAAGAAGGCTGTAAGGATTTATTTATCCGAACGAAATTAGAGACTTGATCTCAGAGAACCGATGATTGAGAAGGCGCTGACATCAAACGAGAGCGCCACAAGACAAGGCAGCTCTGAATAAAGCAACACAGCACCTTACCATGGAAATTAGAACGATCAAAGATAATACCAGCATTTTGGGATTGACAGCAGACAGCTCCACCGAATATTCTCTGCGGAAAGCAATAAAATATCTAAAGCGCCCTAAAATGCAGATACCAGCACTAAGAAAACACGAAGGAAGTTGGGCCCGAGACAACCAAGAAAGAGCTGACACTTTTGCTGATCATCTCGAAAGCCGGTTTTAACCAAATCCGGGAACTGAAGACCAACATTCAACACCAACGAAACAAAATTCCATTAGCCACACAAAAGGAGATAAATGAAGAAATACGGTACCTGAATGCAAGAAAAGCTCACGGGTTCGACCTAGTATCCAGCACAATTCTGAAAAAAATCGTAAAGAAAGGCACTGGTTAAATTGATAACTCTTGTGAATACATCAATCCGGCAGTCACTACGTCTCGAATGCATGGAAAGTTTTCGAAATAATTATGTTGCCAAAACCTTGGAAAGATTATCGAAATGTAGAATCGTATCGATATAGAATCCTGCCAATCATGTCCAAAGTATTTGAGAAGCTCATCCTCAAACGAATTATTATGGACAAATACCAACTGTCACTTTAACTTAACTTAACTGCGTGTGGGCACTTATCAATTTGGCTTCTGAAATCGACCATAGACCAAGTCCACCGCATAACTAACATTTGAGGATTTGCTCCACAATATTCCTAGATATATGGCGTTTGATTGTGTCTGTTATAAAGGTTTGCAGCATACACTGATTTCTATACTATCAATGCAGTAATACTTTCTGCTCAAATCATACTTATCGAATATTTGCTACAGCGTTTTTTCTTTTTTTGTAGTAGTTTTTGTAGTAGTCTTTCCTGGCTGTTATTTTTGTCTCAATTATTTTTTTCTGGATATAGTAGTCTCTTTTGTATCAGTATTTGTATGTTTCTTTTTTAATTCTTTATATAGCTGGTTTCTTTCTTTAATCATATTTATTATTTCGCTATTAATCCATTCATTGTTTTCTCGATGTCTGAATTATTTTCGTGTTATTTTTAATTATTTTTGTTGGTTAATAATGAGATGGTCGAAATTTGTGTAATGTATGATCTGTCTTTTTTCTGAAAACTGTATTTTTATATTTTCATAATTTTGTATTTGATAAATATTTATTTATTTTTTTAAATTTCTAAATCCCATGATGTTTTTATTGCTCTAAGATCCGAATAAGAGGTATCTGTTAGTTTCATATTGATATTGTTTTTGTCTTGATTTTTAATGACATGGTCTATGATGCTTGGGTTTTCATTTTATTTGTATCTTGTATAGCACTTCTCGTTTATTTTATTAATAGTCTTGTAACCTGTGCTTTCTAGTAATGTCTTATATTTTGTTATTTTTTCTTCGTTTTTTAGTAGATTTAGGATCATATCACTATTACGTGTTGTTTCTTTATTTTTATTACTTAGTTTTCTAATACATTTACTAAATCTTTGATTTTTCAAGTTCTTAATTGTATCTTTGTGGACATTCCGTTTTATTGTAGTCCATTTTGGCATATACACAATTAATAGAATCTCCTCAACATGTCGGAAGACTGTCGCCATCACTATTCGCGCCGATTGCATCTTCGTCTTCTTGAGCAGTGGAGAGCTTTTATGAACCTACTCTATGAACTCTTGTTTCGTGGAAGAATTTCAGTAGGGTACCCCCGCGGTTACAATTCTATAGAAGAATTTTGAGATATGGCAGTCAAATTCTCCTCGCAAATTTGTCTTCTACACAGTTTTTGTTTGTGACTGACTATCGTGCCATCACTTGCATGTTAAAAACACTCCATTATGATATTCCTATAGCTACAACTGAAACTTTAAGTCAGCGGTCAATCAACACAATTTTTTTTAATGACTCTTCCACACTTTGGGTCATCATGAATGGATTCCTTGAACTATTTTAACTGGACGAATCAATTAATTTTCTTGAAAATACGAAGGGCTATTTTCTCTAGACATACTTCAAGCTATTGCCTTGTTTCGTTAAAATATTCATTCTGTGTGATTTGTAACTTAATCAGAAAGGCTGGTCGCGTAATATATATGGGTTACTGATAGTCCCAACTAATGTATGGAATACTATGGCTGCACCATCGAAGACAGTATACAGACGATATTCAGAATCGGCTCATATGTGGGATATATAACCAAAAACCCAATACCAGCTGTCGCCAACTATTCAAGAGGCTCAAACTCTGCCAGTACCAAGCATGGGTATATGCACGAATAGTAATTGCTGCCTGTTTAACAAAGACCAATCAAGACACGACCATAATATTAGATACACATTAATAAAGCCACCAAAACACTACCAAACTTTCTACCAAAACTCTGCCACCATAAAAGGTATTTAAATTTACAATAAACTGCATGATAAAATTTGCCAAAAATTTAATCTAAAGATCAAAACAAAACAAAAAAATCGGAAGAAAACTATTGTACTCCACCCAAGATTACATGGAATATTGTGACAGGATACATACTGGTGAATAACTTATAAAAGGTCTCAAATTAGTAATTAAGCTTTATCAGAGCTTTTAATATGCTATGGCACCACACTTAGTACTGGACCAACCCATGAATGTTACTCATCTGCGTTGGACTGATTTAAAAATGACAAATATTAGGCGATTGGAACCAAATTTGGAAATGGCACTACAAAATATGATAGAAACTTGTTATAAGCAAACTGTCGCGATGGCATATTGTTTTATGGTTAGGTTCTTCGTCAAATAAGAAAATTATTTAATTTAATTTTAAATTATATTATTACTATCACTCTATAGTAATTCGTAAAAGAAAGGTTTTGAAACATTTGAAAATTATAAGGTTTGCATTACAGTTATCAAGGCCTTTGCCATTGTTGCGATGGGTCCACAGTTAAAATTTAATTTTTGTTACGTTATTATTCTTTTTAAATTATAGAACGTAAGGATCGAATACTTTTCACGACTGACAGATGCAACCAAACCATCGACTACTCATATTTTTATTTTATCATAAGAACTAAATTTGGACTAACCATTGTTATGCATTTATAAGTGGTGTTATTTTTTAAGTTTTACATATAATCTATATACAGATTATTTCAAGGAATAGTGAAATACATTGCATAGTTAAAAGAAGAAGGGCAAGTACACAATATTACCTCAGGCATGGATGAGGTGTAAGATTAGGACGGAGATTGGACGAAGAAAGATTGGATGTATGAAAGAGTGAGTATGTCTGAGGTGTGGGTACAGGAGAAATTGTGAGATTGAGGGATATTGAGTGACAAGAAAGGCAGGTGAGAATGGATGAGAGCTCATACAACTACGTAGAGTGGTAAGTGGATGGGAAACTCCCGGGATACTTAGCCATGGGAGAGTGGGGTAGGGAGGACAAAGTGGCGAGAGCGAGGTGTGGATCAGAAAAGAGTGGTAGGAAAGTGTCGATGGGTCTGGGGTACACCGCGTGTGCGTTTTGTAGTAAAGGAAGCGACACGTGGTGGCACCTTAGCAAAGAATGTGAGGGTGTGGAAGCAAAGTGGGTGGGAGATTGCAGAACTCTGAATGAATGGTTAGGAGAGGATGGGAAAGGTTTGAAAATCTACAGTAGGCTGACGTGGGAGAGGAAAATGGCGAGGGCAAAGGAGGTCTATACTTTCTATTCTTATCATTTTTTATTTGTTGTTTCTGTTCTGAATATTGTTTATTGGGGAAATTATGTATTTGGAGGGGTTATGCCAAATAGAGGTATTTTTTATACAATATTATATTTAGAAGTATATATTTTTTAGTTTATACTTTTCATACTCTATCATAGGAGTTGGTAATTGATTATAATCATACCCCGTCGAACGACGAGCATTTTACCTAGTATAATTATATTATTATTTCTATATAATATTGTACACGGTTTAATTTTCTAAAGATCCCTATATAGTATTAAATAAATAGGGTAATATGGTAAATACAGGTATTGTTTGCGGTTCAGAAACAACATTGTTCGTATATTGCTTTGCATCATAGGGTTTCCACATATGTGGCATTATATTCAATGCAATTATTCATCGAACCGTACATCCATTTACACTTAATGTGGTCTTTTGTTGCTATTGTTACTATTTCGAGAATATAATCAATTTAATGTACGGTTCCCGTGAGTGCTATTAATGCTACGGCATACGCATTTTTTTGTTGTTTGCAAATTCAAAAAGTTTATGGTTATAATCTGTTTTAAGAAAAACATGCAGAACCTTACATCTAATTAATCTTTTATATTAATTTATACGTTTATGTACCAAAAGGAAAACAATACATACAATAAAATATATATATAAATCTGTATAATTTGTAGGTAAAATCAAGATAATAGTCTTTAGTGGACAGAGGAATTCATGACTCTATGAATTCTTGGACGCTGTGAATGATGCATTAGTTATGTACTCTTTAATTTCGAATATAAACACTTTTGGTTTAATTGTTCTTTATTTTGGTGGTGGCTACTTTACTTCTAGGTGTCAATGTTGGACTGCTTTAGTACTTGTTCTATATCTCGGGATATTACCTTATCCGCATACCTTGTATAAGTCATAGTTGTCTCTTTTCTTGTCTTTAGTTGTGGTAGTTCTTCCCGAGCTTTCAGTAGCTAGTTGTAGAGGTGTCTCTTAAACCAGGTGTTTTCAGTTTGCCAGCTGATTACACTATTATACTGGGCGAATAGCACGTTTTTGAAGAATAAATATTTGGTGAACATGGGCCGATTCCCCTAAATTAATACATCATAGCTTTTTCTTAAATAAAATAACATCTTGTCATAAATAAAATTAATTTAATTTTTCCACTAATATGCATCTATTGACATCGTCCAAGTTTTCAAGTTACTTTAAAACTTTTAATCCGCCTAATAATGTGTTCCGTTCCGGTATGTGCTATCTTAAATAGAACTGATTGTAATTATTAATTGTATAATATATTATTTCATTGGTTGTAAACATATTGAGACTTGATATGATATCACTGGTCCTAGTAAATTTTGTGATTCTTTACCCGATTTTTACGTCGTTTATGTATAAATAATAAGGTAGATGTTATATTGCCGATGGGACTCTCAGCGTATAAAGTGTATTTCAAAGCACCGCGGAGAGTACGTATTATTTACGATATAAATGCAAGTGTCTTGTCTAGGTTTGAAACCAGAGCTTGTAGCGTATTCGGTTATTTCATCATTATTATAATTACGTATTTACGTATTACGTATTTTCATCCAAATAAGTTAAAGGTGTGTTAGGTGTATGTCAAGAAATAATTCTAATAGTTTTTATATCTGGCATCAGGACAGAAATATACATTACTACAAACTCTTATAATAGCACACAATCGCACTGTGAGACGACAAATATCGTAACTTCCAAAACCAGTTTTTGTGATAAATGCATTTTAAAGATTGTAATAGTTAAAGTAGTTTTACCATTGAGTATAATGTTATCAATTTAAAAAAAAAATAATTGGGTGTATTCTAAACGCAAAAATGCAATAAGGACCGTTCAAATATACATAAGAATCATCGGATCAAAAATCAAAACCTGAAAATTCATTTTGGAAGTTACGACACTTGTCATCTGACAGTGAGATATACAACATTTTTTTTTTCATTTTCAAATCTATAATAGAAATTTGACATTGTTGTGAAACTTTTTGCTGATTCTTGACTTCATTGTTACGATTATGACGACTGAAATATTTGTTTATCTAGTGTACCACTCTATTCACATAGTGAACAAAAATGAATACATCGCCAACTGAAAAACAAAACTTTCTATCCTGTTAATTTTCTTCTATTGTGAAAACACCCCCGTGAATGGCGTGAGCGCTCATGCTCATAGAGGTCGCTCAAAAATCGCGCACACTGAGGTACGATCCTAAAACTAGTTCCGAAGGTATACGTGTATGACTTGAAAGCTCATGCTCCTATGAGCGATTTTTCAGCAATCGCTATCGACTGCTGAAAAATCGCGTACACTGAGGTACCACTCGTTACGAAGGTTTATGCGTACCTGTCAAAATTGGTCAGCAAAAGACATAATCTGCTATTGAGTTTATTTTTTTTATGGCTGATCAGCGAAATTCTGCCATTTTACGAACTGAAATCGTGAATTGACCTATTTTGCAGCATGACAGATACGCACATACGTTCGAAACGAGTCGTTAAATCACACCCGCTGGCGTGTATTACGTAATTTTTTTATCATGCAATCAAAAGAGTGCTATGTGATTTGTTTGCGACAAACAGCAGACACGGCATACATTGTACATCCTATGTAATTTGTTTCGTGCCAAGGTATTATGCCATATCTGTTGGCAATAAAAGGCAGAGGAAAATACATAGGGTACACAGTTGTCATAGTAAAAAGAAGATTACGAGAGTACGTCCTGAAGATTGCTTTGTGCAGGGAGATTTGGCGTTCATTATAATGAATACCAGAAAATGGGGTAAAACTTCGACGCGCAAATGTTTAAAGAGGATATATTAAATTTATAAAAATCGTCACTGTTATTACTTTTTCAAGTATATTTATACCAAATAATTGCTCATTTATTCAAAACATAGAGCCGTCAAATAAATATCGCTTATAGGAACAACATTGATTTATGTACAATAAATATCAATATTGAACTAATAAAATAAACAGCAACAATATTTAGATAGACGTATTTAATTCCGAAAATAATACATTTTTTATGGCAGATCAATATCAACTGGAAAACATAAATATTATTAAAATAATAATTCATGGAAACCGTTTCGCAATAAATATATTCGGAAAGTCCCACAGGGTTGTACATATTGTTCATCAATATGTAACGGTGGTTTTGATGTCAATAAATCTGGCTTTAATAATTGAGTTATATTATAATTTAATGTATTTGTATAGGATCACTTACATAGCATTTGTAAAAACCATACTTTTTTAATATTGGTGATATATTTATTTTAATTCTACTCGTACGTTAGAATCATATAGTAAATTGTATGACTTTATTACAAATGTTGTTAGTTATTCTTCACTTTTATAAAATTATCTATTAAACTTATCGTCGGAGGAGGAGGCGCAGTTGAAGCAAGTAGAAATTAGTCTTCAACTGAGGTTGGCTGAATAGCGTACTTTTGCAGATATTTTGTTGTATTTGCTGTACTGTCGTAGATTAGAAATTCTTTTTGAAGATTTTTTGTAGGAGTAAAACCACACATCTAAAATTTTATTCGAGTTTGATAGGAGAGAGGAAAACTGATTATAAAATGTTTATCGGATTTATTTTACTCTGACAACAAGTAATCCATTTTTTATTTTATATTTTATTTATTTGAACCAGGAGCAATTTAATTACTCCAATAAACATTTTATAATCAGCTTTTCTTTCTCCTGTCAACCTCGAATAAAATATTAGATATATGGTTCTGCTGCTAAAACGACGATTTGTTACTCCTACAAAAGTGTTCATAAAGAATCTACTACAATACAGCAAATACAACAAAATATCTGCAGAAGTACGCTATTCAGCCAACCTCAGTTGAAGACTACTGCTGCTTAGGCGACCACATGCTTTTGTTTGTTTTTTGTTTAGTTTAAAGTGCAGCATTTATTATAGCCATCATTTATTTCAAGTAGTTTTCCGTCTTTTCAAATTAATCTTCACTTTGCGTGCTCCAAGGCAGTCAACCTTTTTGTTGAATAACCTATTGTATCTGCCGTAAGGAATAATTGCAAACTTAGATGATGAGGGTAAATCAATATCAGTAGTCTGGTAATCAAGTTTTTGAACAAATAATTCCTTTGGTTCCTTTGTCCATTAACGCGAATTGACAACATTTAAACATACTTTGATTCTAAACAATCAAATAAAAAATTGAAAATCGCAGCAGTCATAACAAATCAAAGGGCTTTTTGTGATATTCATAACGAACGTCAATATACGTATATACAGAAATGCGTTTCATAGTTTTGCTGCTGCTAGTTCATAGATTTGCTGCAAACGTAATGAGCGACCGTTAGACCTTGATGTAAAAGTGTGTAGTTTCAATTACCGGGGATTTTTTTCTTAATGTTCCTCTAAACGAGAATCTTTAATTTAAAAAAATAAGGACCCTCTACACACTATAGACTAAATACCCGTACTTTAACTTTAGGGAAGATATTGTAATTTTATGAAGACAATAAGCAAATAACGATATCAAAAATCTAAGAAAATTAAAAATTAAATTACTCTAAGATATTAAATACTATGTTTTATTACTATAATAAATTAAACAATAGTAGTGCACTAATTTATTAGTGGTCAGGAGCCGTTTACGTTTATCACTCTGGGCTGGTAGGGGCTATTGTCTCTTGTTCTATTTGCCGCTTGATGTGCACAATTCTACCTTGGCCCTTACAACCGGCGGCGCACGACCGCAAGACCTGAGCGATACTGCATGCCACGGGGCGACTAGCAATGCTGAACCATGCTAAAAGAAAGCGCCTAAGGGATTTTATTGGGGCCACTAATCTCCAACATTGTTTTACAAACTTCTATAAAAATATATAATAGAATCAATGTAAATATTATATAAGTTAATAATACAAATAATAACTTCATTATAATAATATAAAATTTTAAAAAGTAAATACATATATTTACATCACATAATGTAATGTTAATATGAAACTCATAACGAGTATTTTTACTACACAAAAAACTGATAATATTCTTTTGTCGCTTTTTATATTAAAAGTTGTATGGTTTTGCCAAAACCCGTCCTCGATATGTGATATTCAACAGAATAAAAAAAACCGTTTCTTTCTCAGTGGCCCCATCGCCACGTCTAGACTAAATTGTGTAAATAAATGAAAAACCTATAGAGCACTTTTATTTACTTTAAATTGATTTTAAATCGAGTCACTTACGCGTTAGCATTAGGAGTAACATTTATTATTGTGTGTGTATGTGGTTACTGCTCATATTAACAAGCATATGCATAAACATGTAGTATTACCAGTAGTAAACACGGAATACAAAGGAATTAGTTATGCGGAAAATGGAATTAATCGAATGAGAACCCAATTTAGACCGTTGGTCGTGCTTTCACAAAAGCTTGTTTTATAATTAATACAATATGTTTAAAATGTATGCGTGGTTGTGTTGGAATGAATGAGTCTTATGGAGAATTTAAATAATTCATATATGTATTATTATTATAATCAGTATATCCTGAGAACCATTAGGTGTTAAAGTATATTACATTGCTATTTGCTATTTACATATCGTTTCTTTTCATATGAATAATTTAGCCTATTTTTATTTTTTATTTTGACCCATTTCTTCGGATGTTGATATAATTTTAGTCTCATGATCCGCTTTAATGCTACATCACATGTGTTGCTTGGTCTGTCCGGTTTCCTTTTCTTGTGTGATTTTGTCCATATTCTATTGGCTGTTCTCTCTGCTCTCATCCTTACCACAATTCCGAACCATTTCTCAGTAGGTATGGATTTCATTTTGAACGTTTTTTTTTTCTAATTCCTCCATATACCCAATACAGTTTTTAGATATCGGATCTCTCTTGCCTGGATCTTATTCGATGTTTTCTTTGTTCATACCCAAGATCCAGTTTCATATGTTAGGATGTGCCCTAAAAATGGGTTCGCAGCCATTGATTTGAGTGTTCTAGCTTATTTCTCGTTTTTATGAATGTTTAAGAAGTAGAACAGATTAGTTGCACTTTCTATTCTACCTTTGATTTCCATTTCTATTTTTTAAGTATTTGAATATTTCTACTTTTCTACCTTAGCTCTATTTTTTTTCAATTATTAAGTCCTGGTATTTACTTCCGATCATCAACCTATTCGTTTTCTCTACGTTTATTTATAGATTTCTCGTTATTAGTGTTTTATGCCAATTTCTAAATTTATTTGTAGTCTTTGTATATATTGCTACGTCCTCTGCAAATACATCATTTCTACCTACATTTTCTTTAGTTGGAAGCTGAGTTATAAGCTATATGATAGTGAGGCAACCATTAGATATAATGGATTTCTGTGAAATAAACGGAGTAACCTGGCGAATAAACAGTCGCGGAGAATTTAGCGGTAGTAAGTAATTCCTGGGAAAAATTACTGTATACATATTCTAAAGGGGCATTCATAAAGGAACAGGTAGTGGGAATGGGGTGGTAGTGAAACCTCGGGAGTAGTGTTGGCGTAATATAAGGGGCCTTGTCCGTCACAATGAATTCAATCTTTTAATATTTGAAAACAACACGACTCAACAGCTAGGATTTCCAGCGAGCGCGACCCACAAACGTAAGCCTCTAAAACGTTTAGTTTCTTGGGTATTGGGATAAAAGTTGCTTTCAGCCAGTCAACTGGTACTTTCCCAACATTGTATATGATCTAGATAATGAAGTCAGTATGCTCAGGCCTTTCCCATCTGCTTCGGCAATCAGTTTCAATGTTTCCGTGTGTCCTGTCCCGTCTGATCCTACGGCTTTGTCGTTTTTTTTCTGGAGTCTTGCAGTGCGCTTCACTTCTTCTCTTGTTGTACCAAGACTGTCCTGATTGAGATACTTTCATATGGGTGGTTGGTCATTCCTCGCGTTTTTGACCTCGATAACTTTTAGCTTATCCTCAACGCCCATCAAAATTCTGTTATTGGCATCTTCCAACACATCTTGGCTCCGCCTGTGTTGGTTGTTAGTAAGCTTCATAATGCATTTATAATGTTGTAACAAGTCAAGCCTGTTTTGAATCGCTTCTATTTGCGGCACTTTTTGGCTAACCCAGTACTGCTTTGCCTTGCGGTACTGGAGGTTACAGATACGATTAAAGTTAGAAATCTAGAATATCTGGGTCATACTATGCGGGGAGGCACTTGAAACGACATGATACGACAGCCTATTATGCAAGGCAAAGTCGCACAAAAGCGTTGGAAGGTGTCAGAAATCCTGGTTAGAAAATCTCAGACACTGCTTACATTTCACGTCAAAATATAAATTTCGAGATGCAGTATCAAAAATAAAAATAGCCATAATGATTGCTAACCTCCAGGTAGTAGATGGGACCAAACGAAAGAGATTCATTGCCTTCTATTTTATTTCTTTTATGACGTCCTATATAATGATATTAAATAATATTGGGCTGAGTATTCCTATTTTTCTGAATCCATCTTTGGTTATAAACTATTAGGACTACATGTTCTGACATAATTAGTTGTCTATTTGTTCCTCCTCTTCTTATGCTATGATATGCTCATTGGCTATGGCACGTTGTAGAATGCGTTTTTCAGGTCCACGAATGCCACATACTTTGCTGTTCATTTTTCATCTGCTTTATTGTAAATATTTGGTCCTGCGCCCCTCTGGTCTTCCCGAATCCGCATTATGTTTCTTCCCGTTGTGAGTCTATTATCTTCCCAAATCTTTTAGTCCGGATTCTTTTCTATACATTTTCTACATAGCAGCGTTATTTCTCTATAATTTGCGCAGTTTTTTCTGTCTTCTTTTGTATATACTCGCCGCCATAAATAAATGAACACGCAGTAATTTCCCTTGTTGATGAAAAACGATCCCGAAGATTCACAACCTGAAGAGCATGATCTTCACGATGTTTAGGATGTCCGGGACACAAACGTCGTTCCTCATTATTTTCTGATCATCTTCGCCAACATAGGGAAATTGTGGCGATAGGCAACATCACGAATGGATAATCCAATCCGGCTTCTCGTAGACCGATTATTCTGCCACGTTCAAACTAGGTTAACTAATGTACAGGATGTATTATTTCGTCTTTAATGAGTTTACTAATTAAGCTTGCAAATATGCTTTACATTGACACTTAAGTAACTAATGCGGGGGCGATCCGTGGCGCAGTGGTCTAAGACGATGGTCTGAAGCCTTTGCGTACGGGGGGTTCGAATAAACCACAAGCCAGGACATTTTTCCACACATAATTTACCCGGCTAGCATATCATGGATGTTGTATGAGTATTAGGCACAATAGGTAAGTCCGTGAAGGGTTGCAATGCACAGCCCAGGGGCGGGGACTGTACGTAAAAAACGAATTCCAAATGTAAAGAAAGGGTTTCATTGATGATGTTAACTTGATTAATCTTTACCCTTGTATCTTGCTGAAATTTTAATTTCTTAATAGGAATAAAATCCACGTTATCTAAAATGTTTATCAACTTACTTTCTCCCAGGAAATTATCCTTTTTCTCATGCATTGTGTTGTAGTGGTTTTGCTTCCATATTCTTGAGTATATATATATATATATATATATATATATATATATATATATAATTTCCCAAAAATTTTACTCTCCGGTGGGAGTTGAACCCACGTCTCCGGCTATCGCGGCCGTCGCACTACCAACTGCGCCACGGAGGGTGGTAGTGGATAGCGCGTGAGATGTTCTTATGTCCAATTATTTACACAAATTGACACATGAACTGCGTTGAGAGTCCAATTGGATTTTTGGATTTCGCTCGTACAGCCATGTCGATGTGTGAATAATTAGAAGGTGAAATTTTTGAATGGCTATTTCCTTCCGGATAATGTTCAATCTAATTTATAGTGAAGTACTTCTTGCCATTGTCGGCTATCTGAATGAAGAATCACCAGATGTATCAATGTTAATTAATAATTTCTCAAAAATTTCACTCTCCGGTGGGACTTGAACCCACGTCTCCGGCTATCGCGGCCGTCGCGCTACCAACTGCGCCACGGAGGGTGGTAGTGGATAGCGCAGTTGGTAGCGCGATGGCCGCGATAGCCGGAGACGTGGGTTCAAGTCCCACTGGAGAGTGAATTTTTTGAGAAATTATTAATAATTATATATATATATATATATATATATATATATATATATATATATATATATATATATATATATACTGCCTCTATTACATCCTCGTTTGTTATCTTTTGGACTTCCTCAGTCCCATTCGTAATATTGTTTTCGACCTCTACCCCTTCTTGTGCTTGCCCTATGGACAAATTTTAGTATTTATTCGATCCCTTTATAATATTTTCTTTGCCACTTATTACTCCTATGTATGTATTAGTTATATAACGCTTTTGTGTGATTTTCCTTTCCGTATTGATTTTAAGACTTTATAAAATAGCTTGTGGTTGCTGAGTCTGCCTCTATCCATCTTCTCCCCAAATTGCTGCCTGGATTTTTGTTTTACTTATTTCACTAATATTTTTACTTTACGCCGCTGTTCTTTATATGTATCCCCTACTTATTGCCTTAGTGTTCACTCCATCTCTGTTTCTATTTTAGTTCTTCTTTTAATTTTTTTCCGACAATATGTTTCTCATTTGCTCCTTTGTGGCTTGTTACTTCGCACACTTTTTATTCTGTCATTATTAATACTCGATCTTTATGGTTTGCATTACGATGTCTGATGTCATAACTAGGTACTAGTCTATATGTATTGTCTTATACATATCTGCATCTCTTATTTATGATTATATAATAAATGATACATCTCTCTCCTCTATTCCTTACCCCTCTTGTATAATTCGTATAATTTTATTAAACATAATCCACGTGTATCTTGTATAATTCGTATAATTTTATGAAACATAATCCAGGTGGTGATGGCGCGACATGACAATCTGATAGTCTTCAAGCTAAAGAAGACTTCAACTTGAAGTCGTGCACTCCTGAATATAGGCATCTTCAAGTTGTTTTCACGGGCTTATGTCCTGCGCTATTTGCGCCTAGTTGCTCCCTGTGACCTTTTTAAAGTCATCTGACCACTGTTTTTGTGAACTTCCCAGGCTTTTTTCGTTTCTCTGCGGCGCCACTGTGAATTTCGGTTCACTTGCTGGGGCCCTGCCTTGCCACATGACTAGCCCAACTCTAGGGCAATGCATTGCGTAGATTTTTACGGGTCTGTGTTTATTTTACGTTTTCCATTGCTTTCGACGTGGTTTACAATTTGTAAGCACATTTCTGCGTTAGTGCCATGGTTTCTAGGCCGAATATTGTGACTGGCAGAACAAAAGTTTGGTAGACCTTTAGCTTGACCTTTCAAAGCAGTTTTGGATGTTTGAAGATAAATTCCAACCTTCCGAATTCAGCCCAGCCTGTCCGATCCTTTTATATATTTTTACACTTTGGTTTCGCTTACCCAATTTGATTTCGTGTATCCCAGATAAAAATACTCTGATACGTTTTCTAGTGGATGATAGTCAACAAAAGTTTCACATTCAGTTATATCCCTTTAAGGATGGCATCACGTCTATATTACTTGTATTGATTGAATTTCATAATTGTATTGAGCTTGTACCAATGTACACGGCCTATTATGTCTATTTTTAAATTTGGACATCATATATCTTTTTTTCATGGCGTATATTGTGAAGTTCTGTTGAATTTTTGGTAAAAGCTAGGAAAAAAAACCTTCGTTGTTGACTCTGAAATTTATTTTCTAAAAAGTTACGACCATAGTTCGTAGTTATAGAACATATAAGATGCTATATAGTCTAAGCTTCTACACTGTCTTTTACTGTCTACGAAATATAGTGACCAATTCTAATATAACAAGTTTCATAGCCAACAACAAAGGGTTTTTATTATCCTACATACATTGAATACCATTCCATTTTGTAAACCTACTAAAAGCTCAATATAACTTCATAATTCTGACCATAAGAAAATTGTGGGCGTGATCCCACCCTTAACTCTCTTAGTCGGAAACTCTTATAAATTTGGAGTTACCAAAAGTAATCTAATGTAGCCAGTGCACTTACTTGTATCATATCTATGATAATAATTAATGCAAGATTTTTTAGCTCTCCAATTATTTTTAATTGTAATGACTGTAATAAAATGGCTTTCCAATGATGCGTGAAGCTATCGACCTTCGGGTCATTCTGCCGTGTGTTAGTGTATGTGTATGTGAGTGTTAGCTACTTTAAAAAATCGTCCCCGAGTTTTTAAATCTATCTCAACGACACATGGAACCGACTACCCGGGCCGGATTTTGAATCCGGGCCACTAACTTGGAGGTGCTGACCACTGCACTACATCGGCGAGAAGAAACTTTGTATCAAACATTTAAATTTATTAAATTTTAAATTTAAATTATGAATATTAGATTATTTATTGTCCTCTTGTTGCTCAACGTACCTTGTTAGTTAGAAACTTCAATTTGTTCCCTATTTTTTACTTTTGTTACGTTCTGTGAAATATTTACCCCATTTAGATTTTTAGTATTTTTATTATGTTTTCTTCTCATGTATTTCTCATATTAGTTTGGTCTGTCGACTTTCCAGTATTCTTAATGGATGTTTATTCCATTGCATTTGTTTCTTTTCACTGTATTGTGTAAACCTGCTAGCTGCAGACTTGTTATGATATCTTCATTTCTGTCCAATTTTGTGACTCCATCTATTTTTCTGATTGTATTAGCTGCCTGTATTTTACTCTGGCTTTGCTGGTTCATATTACATATTTTACTACCGTATATTAAAATTGGTTTATATATTTTATATATATATTTTATATATATATTTTATATATATTTTATTTATTTATTTATTTTATATATATATATATATGGATGTTTATTCCATTGCATTTGTTTCTTTTCACTGTATTGTGTAAACCTGCTAGCTGCAGACTTGTTATGATATCTTCATTTCTGTCCAATTTTGTGACTCCATCTATTTTTCTGATTGTATTAGCTGCCTGTATTTTACTCTGGCTTTGCTGGTTCATATTACATATTTTACTACCGTATATTAAAATTGGTTTATATATTTTATATATATATATATATATGTTTATATATTCTGTGTAGTGTTATTGGCATTATCTGAGTTTTTCTTCTTAATTGTTTAGTAGTAGTAGTTACTGTATTACCTTACACCAATAATACGGTAGATTCGATTAAATAGATAAAGTAGTTACTGCATTTGTTACAATTATGTGACCTTGTTAATTATTTAGAATTATTTTGTTTAGTGTGTGGTATTATTTGTAATGATAAGAAGCAAGCTTGGCATAAGTTTCTTCGTGCGTCTAGTGCCCACAACATTGTTTTGTATTGCATAATTTATTACACCGTTATTACGCAAGAATTCGTAATTGTTTTATAAATTTTATTTTCCAATACACTAGTATTTGAATGAATTATTACAGCTACGAATATATTCCCTGAAACTAGCTGAAATGTTTACTACTGACCCAGCTCAGTAACCGAGTGGTTAGAGGCGTCGTCCGTCTCATACTAAGCATTGGGGAGCCTGAGTTCGATTCCCAGCGGGGAGCGAATTTTCACGTATCACCTTTCACAGTTTTTCAGAGATTTTCTGTGAAGTTAAGGTAAATACCGGGTGATTAAACTCCTCTGAGCTTCTCCCTTGACCGGCGGAATGGCCTCACAGCTGATAGCCCAATAAAGATAGAAGTTTTTTGTTTGTTTACTACTGTAATGGAATTTAATTTTATATAGTGACTACAATTATAGAACATATCAATATATCAAGAGAAGCACAATACTTTCTTTAATACCTAAATACTAATGTACTTTTAATTACACCAAAAATATCCCTGAAATGGATTTCATGGACACATACGTGATTGAGTGAATAAATAATTGTATACCCTCTACTATTGTTTTTGTAAAATTAGTGTTTATCGATGGTGGATCCAAGGACATCCTAACACATACTTTTTAAAGAAAATGTTTTTGCGCCTATACGTAACGTAAATTCAATATTCTAATTATATTCATTACTAAACACATTTGTTGGGACTTTAAATATCCTAAAATTAAATATGATAATTATATTCATTACTTAATACATTTTTTGGAAATTTTAGTATACTTAAACTAAATATGCTAATTATGTTCATTAATGCATAAACACATTTATCATAGGCAAATTGTCATCTTAGGGGGCCTTAATTTTTTGCGTTAAATGATGAAGAAGTAGGTCTCATTGTATTATTTGTTTCATATTTTTACGTTGATATAAATATCAAATAAAAATAAATTTTTATGATGTTGCTGACATTGAATTGAAATGTTACATATCTACCGATTAGGTAGATAATAAATATATTATTATTTTTGATATTTTTAATTAAATATCAGCAATATCATAACAATGTCGAAACAAGTATCTATATGAAACATATAAAATCCATAACCATTAGACTAATAAAAATAAAATCATAAAAAAACTGCTATAAAAAGTAAATGAAACGAATATAAAAATATCGCCTACACGCCGTGCATTTTGGTGGTTATATTATTTTATAGCGCAAAAAAAAGGACAGACCATCAACCCCGACGTGCGAAGGAAGTGTTTATTTTTCCACTTACCTTTTTCGTATCTTTATGCTCCTGCACATATTCCTGTTTAAGTGGTTCCGTCTGCAAGTCTGGCAAGGAATGGCTAATCCTAATGGCCGCCTGTTTTGTAATCGCCGAATCTGTTTCGGAGTAATCCCTGCACGTCTTATCCTTAATCCACCTCCACGTTGCCGCGCACTGGTAACTCATTGCAGCGAATATCACCAGGGCCATTACCAAAATTAACGCCGCGCCAATTAAGTTGTAATATAGCGTAGATTGCCACTGCTCTGAAATTAAAAGTTAGAATTAATTCATTGTAATCATTAGCATTATTCCGACGAGCTTTCAAGCGTAGTTTAATTTGTTAAGTACAGATAGTGTTTTAAATTGCAGCGGTAATAATTGCGTTTTTTGTGTGTGCATAGCTTGGTGATATGTTTATTATATTCCAAACATAGATTTTTGATTGAAATCAAGCAATTCTTATTTTCGTATATTTTATTATAAATATAGAGCAATTTTAAATTATAGCATTAATTATAATTTTGTGTTGGCATCGTCTCGTTTACGTATACCATATTTTAAGACAAGCAGGGGAAACTTTTCAGGGGTCATATTATTATTCTCTCTCCTAGTCAGGGGTCAAACAAAATATGCTTTCGCAAGCTTGCGGTGAATATCAATGAGTGATGGCGTTTTGGTATTTTCTGTGCGTAGACTCACTTACTCTTACGCTATAATAAATTCACGATTAACCGGAGATAATCTACATGTGCCTTTAATATTGCTAACCGTAATCCAGTTAACAAATAAATCGTGTTTACTTTTTTTACCGGTATTATTTCTTGTTACTTTGCAAGTATGTTCCGCCAACGTAGTTTAATTAATATATTCAGAAATGTGTAGCCTGTGAGGATTTTTATTTTTACACATTTAACTTAATTGATTACCTAATATTTTTTATAATGAATAATCATCCCCCATTGGATGATAGGTATTTCACCTAGTAATATAATATTGTTCAAATACAAATTGAGCTGATTGTTGTGAGACATCCACCTTCTGTAAAATGAAACATTCATGACGGTTTTTTTATGAGCTGACTTTCGGCTCTTTCTCGAAGCCTTTATACTAATAATATACAAAATTAAATGTATAATTAAAATGATGGTAGTTAAAAAACACTGTAGTTATTATTATAACTTCACACCAACTGGTATATTAGTTAAATCAAATTTACATATACACGTGTATGTAAAGTGGTACATTACTAAAGGATAATGCATACACAGAAGAGAAGAGAAATATTATTAAATTTGCGGCCAATGATCCTGGTAGTAGACGCCGCGTAAACAAATAAAAGAAATATTCAAATTCACGGTTCCAGGGGAAAATGTAAAATATCTCGGGACTCGTGTCTAAGTTATTCAAGCTCACAGATCTCTTATTGTTTTAGTGTAAAGTTACACGGGTTGAGCAATCATGATTGCCAAAATATATACATTGTTTACTTTTATGGTTATAATGACCAATTTAAATTATTAACTTCTAAATTTATATCATTACACTAGGAATTCATTTCATTATCGTGACACAAATATATTATGATTTAGGTTTACTTCGTCAACAAAGCATTACATAGTATTATAGATAGATATATAGTGGAGATAGAAATTTTAAAATATTTAAAGAAACTTGCATTGGCACATGTTGAACATCCAATCCCAGGCATCTAGCTGGCAGCTGCACGTCTTTTTTAGTTTATTAAGCTATGAATAGAAATGAAATAAGATAACAAAATAACATGTACATGTACAAATGGGGTACAAGTGAGTCAGTAGAATTACACGTTGACGAAAAACGTTCAGCCTAGGGCGACCAGACGTCCGGGTTTCATAGGATATATCCTAAGTTTAGTCGGGAAGGATGTTTGATCTGGATTTCAGAATTACGTTCATTTATTTTATACATAATATATCATATAAATATGTAATAATAAATTATGTTCATGATTTATTGCGATGGAAAATGTATTTTAGTTCAATAAAAAGTGTTGTAATGTTTATTTATGTTAAGTGAATAACTAAACTCAAAAGTAAGCTGTAACATGTTTTAAATTAGGCTTTAATTAATAAAATAAAATACACATATTTATTTAGGTAGCCTTGCCAATAATCTAATAAGTAATAATAATCAAAATTAGTTTTAAACAACAAACCGCCGCAAGTTTATTTGTATTAAAAAAACTTATATCGTTAGCTATAAACCCCGAGGGCTTTTCCGCTGGTAAAGGGGTAGCTCAGGGGAGTGTAATCACCCGGTATTTACTTTAACATTACAGAAAACCTCTGAAAAACTGTAAAAGGTGATTCGCTTCACAAGATGTGAACTTTAATCACTATTTATATTATTTATCATTATATGAGACTATTTATTCAAAAATGATTAATGATATAGTATTACCTTGTCTAAATTAGAAATGGTATAACAGTTAATTTTTTTTATCAGTTACAAAATAAATGAGTACAATCTTGGCTACAAATGTTGCGGCAATCTGGTCAAAGACCAATACGAATCTTTTTTCTAATCTTAATTTACTAACAAGCTTAAGCTCGTAAGAGTCATCCTAAGTTGTATACGCTAACAATACACTTTTTCACCAGCTCATGAGGTTTAGTCCTTTTCAGTGATCTTTTCTGAATTGAAGCATCTAGGACCTATTTTTGTATACATACATACTCCACCGCAAGGTTCCTATGTAGATCTTTGATATACCACGGCGCGTTGAGCATAACCGTTAGTACCTTGTTTTGGAAAGTTTTTATTACATTGATATCAGTTGGATACCACACGTCCACACAGGTTTTAATGGTTGGTTGCATATAAGAAGCGAAATTACGTCCCATGAGGCAATACATTTTCTTGTATGGGTTACCTTCTTCTCCGTACGTGAATTTTCCAGCGTAGTTTCACGTCTATTGTAAGGCAAGGTATTTGGCTATGTTGGCATATGACTACCTGTCCATTCATATTTATTGTTACATGCTCGATATGCGTATTGGTAAATATATGATTATTAATTTTGGAATTTATTAATTGCATTTTGAAGTCTGTTGGCTGTTTCAATATTATCTTTGCCCATCGCAATCACAAGTATATATATATATATATAGCATCAGTGAAAGTAGATATTATATTATTGTCTAATTTTGGCAGTTAATATGTAAATAAAATGTAGAGAACCGGGCTAGAATACTATCTTGTGACACTTCAGCTTTTTCTTAAATTTGAGATCGGATTAGGCATAATCCTGTTTAAATTTAATTGTCTATATGTTAAATATGATTTTATGATGTCTCCATATTGTATGGGAAGAATATAATTTAATGTATTATGTAGTACTTCGTACCATACATTATCGAATGCTTGCGCTACATCTAAAAGTACTCCAGAGCTTTCTTTCTTCCAGGACATCTTCTATAATGCTGTATATTCTATGTAACCGATCTATTGTGGAGTGATTTGTCTAAATCCAAACTGATGATTTGTAATGAGGCGTTTTCTTTCTATAATCTGTGGCATTCGTTTGAACAGTAATTTATCAAACAGTTTGGATTTAATTGGTAGTAATGATTTTGGTCTATGATGCGGCGACTTATCAGGTTTTAGATTCATGACTGCTTCCGCAACTTTCCAGTGCGAGGCGACGTATTTTAGTTCAATTGACGTATCTTATCAATGATAATTGTAGCATTGATAAGATATGTCAATTTCTTTCAAGTACATTTCTTGGAAGATGTTTCAGTATTTCTCCTAATATCAGATACAATCCAGGGTTTTTTCGATTTTTTATTGTTCATTTATTTCTTTGTTGTCATCAGAGTTCTATCTTCATTATCCTGTGGTGTAATATCTTCAGTATTTCTCCTGATATCAGATACAATCCAGGGTTTTTGATTTTTTATTATTAATTTATTTCTTTGTTGTCATCAGAGTTCTATCTTCATTATCCTGTGGTGTAATATCTTCTAGAATTCCTTTTTCTTGGCGGTTGAGAGGTTGGAAAATTTTATCCGGATGAGTAGCAAAGCATTTAGCTTTTTAAATCCTGCCCAGGTACTATCCTCGTTTTTGACTGAAGGTATTTGTATGATTGGTATTTTTAATCTTGTGATTGGTTTCCACAGAGAGTTATTTGTTATTTTTATTGAATTCCTCTACCCGAGTTCTATCTTCATTATCCTGTGGTGTAATATCTTCAGTATTTCTCCTGATATCAGATACAATCCAGGGTTTTTTCGATTTTTTATTATTAATTTATTTCTTTGTTGTCATCAGAGTTCTATCTTCATTATCCTGTGGTGTAATATCTTCTAGAATTCCTTTTTCTTTCCGGTTGTGAGGTTGGAAAATTTTATCCGGATAAGTAGCAAAGCATTTAGCTTTTTAAATCCTGCCCAGGTACTATCCTCGTTTTTGACTGAAGGTATTTGTATGATTGGTATTTTTAATCTTGTGATTGGTTTCCACAGAGAGTTATTTGTTAATTTTATTGAATTCCTCTACCCTATTTTTCAAAAGCTCGTGTATTCTAATTGAAGTGTTTTTTTTTCTTCTAGTATTTGCTTGAAGTTTATCCAATCAATGCATTTGTACAGGATTGTTAATTTTTGCGTTATACTTTCACAGAGTGTTAATATTATTGCTGAATGATATAGAATATACAGAATGTAGATAATATATAACACTTATCTATTTGGAGATAGTTAGATGATATATTTTTGGTTATAAAAAATCAATAAGATACCTTGGTAGGGTCTGTTGGCCAATAGGTAGGTTTTCTTGTTGATAATGTTGTAGCTCTTTATTCGTTGACTGTTTTTTTGCAGCTCTCTGCCTTTTACTGCAGTTAGTCTAAACCCCCACGGGGGTGGTGTGTTTGTCGTTATGATCTTCTCTTGGTACAAACCTACTTTCGAAGCGGTTAATTAGTTAGTAAAATTCTTCTTTCTTTATAGCATGTTTATGTCGGTAGTATATTCCCGCTACTGTTAGTGGTTATGTATTTGTTTCATTTTTACCGCTTCTATCTGCATTTTTTTGGTGACGTATCTTGATTCCTCATAATATTCTATATTCTCTAATTATCACTGCACTTTAGCATCGTTATCGCGATGAATATCGCAATAAACTTTATAGTCATGAAATTTAATGACTGAGTGTATTAGCAAACTGGTGCTCACGTGGATGAATAATATACTAATATATTAATAGTATTATATTTGTTTTGTTTTGGGTATAACTCCCTTAAGACCACACTCTAGTTTTGTCTCTACTTTAAGGGGTTTGTCAAAAGTTAATATGATTTTATTTAGTTTTGTAGTTTTAATAAGCTAAGTAACAGCAATATTGAACAAACGCTGCTGTTCAATGTTGCTGTTCTGCTGTTCATTCTTGTCAGTATTTGTCTCATTTGTTATAACGTTCGCAAATTTTAGGTTTTCAGTAGTTTGTTTTTATTTAAAGCTTTCTTTCCATTTTTTTGTAGCTCCATAGCTACAGTACATCCATGGTAGTTATATGGGTGCTCTTCACCGCAATGTATAATAATAATAATACAAATACAATTTTTGAGCTCATTTTTAAATACTTTTAAATGTCTGTTTCTACGTAAATAGAACGGTAGTGCGTTGAAAAATTTATGCACATATAGTTTAAAAAGAATTATTTCTTGTTGGATATGTGTTTGTTAAAATATTTTGTGTTTTTGTGTAAGAATCAAAGGCAGTACAGATTGGTTAATAATTTATTCTCTTTACAGTCCTTTACAGGCTTATTATTTATTAGAACTAATTTTTATAAAACAAATATACTTTGAGCAGAAGATCTGCCTCCCCAGAAATTAATACTAAAATTTTGTGTTGTATAGAATCATTAACGTATCTATGCGTAGTTGTTGTTTCAGAACTCTAAATGAATATATAGACGAGTTTAATCGCAATGACAGTTTGTCTATATGATCTCTCCAATTCATAGTATTATCTAAGGAAATCCATAGACATCGACATGATTTATTGATGTCCATCGAGTTATGACATCGATTTGTTTTAAAGATAATGCATTCGGTTTTGCATATTTAAGCTTACATATATATCCCTCTAGATTGCAGTTCAAATAAGAAATCAGGGTTTTAAATACAATAAATTTATGTTATCTGCATAGTTTATAATTGTGAGACTAGTATTCTGCAAGAGGGATGGCATGTCATTTATGTATATTACAAAATACAAGGGACCTAAGATACTTCCTTGGGTATTCCACCAATTTCATTCACCATTCTCCCAGAAATATATTCGTTGTTATCATTACAATTGTTTCCAGATTGGGAACGATTTGAAAGGTAACTAGTGAATCATGATAGTATTAACCCTCTTATGCCATATCAATGTAATTTATTAATTAGTATTAGTATAGAATTGACTGGTGGGACGAGTGAGTAGCCTTAAGGTTGGCGTTTTCAAATTTAGGCGAAATGCGTATAAGAAATACGAACCGTTTTCTTTAACTAGAAAATAAATTGAGTTGCAAAAATACATATTCTAGGTGAGAATGTCCATAGTCGTTCATTAATTGTAAACAAAAAATAATATATTTAATTTCACGATTACCGAGGGGCTATGGACATTTTCACCTAGACTACGGAATACGTGCCAACATTATTCTTTTGCATACATATTTTTTGCAACTCAATTTATGTTCTAGTTAAAGAAAACGGTGTGTATTTCTTATACGCATTTCGCCTATGCTATTACATGTGCATCACAAGTTGCCTAAATTTGAAAAACGCCAACCTTAAGGCTGGTATTTAGCCTATACTTTCCTTATGGCGAAAATTGTGTAATTGTTTCCTGCTTTTAGGCAAAACTACGCCATGGAATGGCATACAATTTATGCAAGCCATTAAAAACACTTCATCCTTGGTATTGAAACTTAGTTTGCAAGAATTGATGACCAAAATTTGTAGTTATAGCATGTTAAAGATTCGACTGTATAGAAGGTAGCAATCTAGTAGTTTAATAACTCCCATATATATTAAATAATCATATATCGAAAATTCAAGAACACCAGGACTTATACATCCATAAGTATTAAAATATTTTAAAAATTGCTGCGCAAATAAATATCTACTTCATTTTTAATGCTGGAGAGATTGGAATATAATTAAATGTCGATAAGGGTCATATTCGCAAACGTTGTGTAGAATTCTTTACACCATATGATTGTTTTTATCAAATTAAAAATGATTTTTGGACATTCCCACCTAGACTACGAAATATGTGCAACATTATTCTTTTGTATACGTATTTTTGCAACTCAATTTATGTTCTAGTTAAAGAGAACGGTGCGTATTTTGTATACCAATTTCACCTTTGTATTACGTGTGCATGAAAAGTTGCCTAATCAAAAAACGCCAACCTTAAGGGCGGTTTCACAATGGGCTCATTTTGAGGCCTAAGTGTCTGTAGCTATGCTACCCTCCAACCAACTATCCAGAACTATCCAGATGCTATTATTCATGCAGTCTAATGCTTTGAAAAGGTCAAGGAAAACCACACATGGAATTTCCTTGTTTTCTAGTCCAAAATAAATTGCTATTGTAAGCTCGAAGATTGTAGTTTCGATTTTTTCTTTCGAAATTCGTGCTGACTGGTGGTAAAGAGTCTTTTTCGAATATTTTCGAAAAAGAACTTAAAAGACTGATAGTTGTGAAAGTCATAGCAGTCGACTTGGATTCGAGAAAAAGCTTAAGATAGTTGTTGATTATGTAGCAGAGTGGTGTCGTAATTTGTTGAATACTTTGTTTAATTATAAATGTTGACACATTAACATGGCCGCTACTATGCTTGGATTTTACTGCTTTTACAACTTCTTCTTCAGTTACATCAAATAAATAAATAAAGGGAACTATTTAGAGGTGCTAATTTACAAGTAAAACTTACATTGGATAAACTATTTACAAAGTCATTAGCAATATTGCTGAAATGTGAATTGTTGGATAATTCTTCAGGATTACTGATACCATAATGTTTTTGGTTTTTTCGTTTTTGTTTGCTAAGTTATTTAAAATTGACGAGGTGGATTTGCTTTTAATTACTGACATAATAATTTTATGATGAAAGTAATTGTGTTGTCCAGAACATTGTTGAAATCATTTTAAATCTCTTTGTAGGTTTGATTGTGTACTGAATCATTTTGTGAGAGGGCCAAATAAATATCTAAAAGTTTTTTTGATCTTAGGTATATTTTCACTTTAAAAATATTCAGGTCTTTATCTTTTTTTCGGTTTTACTAATTCTAAGGAGAATCATTCTTCGAAAATGTCTTTAAAAATGTGTATTACATGATCCCATTGTTGATTTACTTTAAAGTCATTTATCTCATATAGAGATTCCCAATGTTTTTTATCTAATCTTGCTAAGAAAATATTAAATTTGCTTTCATTTTATATACTTTTATATTCTGGTTTGTCTATTTGATGTATTATATCAATTGAAATAGTATTCACTTGAGCCGTGTGATCTGAAGTATATGAGTTTACAACTTCTTTAACTGAGTCAATAACATTTGTAAAAAAAATATCTATGCAATTGATGATTTGAGTGTTTTCTCTATTCACTATTTGAGTTGTTAATTGATATTTGCTTATATATTGTATGATGGATTTATAAAGCATATCATATTATATGATTCCTTCCACTACTATTAGAGGTGGTGGTTGATTTTTTTAGGTATGTTAAAATCATTACCAATATTCTTTATTTCGAATAATTAAAAATTATGGATAGGAGGGTTATATGAGAAATAATACATTTTTGAATATTCTGGAAATTAACAGAAACATTGTATTCTCTAAATACTTTAGAAAATGATTTAAATAAATGCATAAGTAACTTTTACACTTTTTAAATCACTGTTGATATATACCATGGAATGGAAAAAAACAATTAACACAGAACAGAAAAAAATGAAAGAAAAATACAAACGATAAAAGAAATAAAACGTCTACACTACGGTAGAAGGCATACGATTAAAAAAAAATACTGTTGAAAATTATTTATTTTTTCGTTTTCGCAATTCCTAGGAAACAGTTACAGATAACTTACTTCCCGTTTCACCTACACCAGAGATTTTTATCGGCGCTACCTACACTTAAGAATCAACAATCGAACCAAAGTTACGAAATTATCTTACTGTTGATTATAAATCTTATTGCCAATAAAAATAGAATGAAAAAAATACCTAGAGCCCATACAAAGTCTCTGAGTGTATGTTAAGAAAATAAATACTAACGACACGATCAATGTCATCCCTAAAACGATTTCGATTTTGTGACGAATTTGGGTTTATTGCACCTCGGCAAAAAATGGCTTAAATACGAAATATTTAAAGGATTCAGCCACCAATTATGTGCAAGTACAGCTATCAACAAAATAAAAATATCAAATCAATTGACAGCAAAACAAGCAAAAAAAAACCTGTAAAAGTTATTTATTAAATAAAGTTTGGATGAACTTTATATACATAATTTTATTTATTAATTATTATTTATTATTTTGTGACCATAAACAACTTAATGGAAAATAGCCCTTTGAACTTTATTTTTATTTATTATTTATTATTTTATTTCAGCATAAACCCACCTTAACTCGGTGTTAATTCTAACAGTACCAAGCCCTACACTAGCACACGGCACAATGATTCGATAGAAAGTTATTGAATTGAAACAAATACATTAACAACAACAACTACTACCACTACTCAAACACATATGCTGTACAAACTATATGTTTATATCATTATAGTATTCACGTAAAGGTCCCGGGCAAACATTAAAACTTTATTCGTTCAATTATTTTTTTTTCATACAAAATATTTCGTGTAATCCTGATTCAAAAAGTGCCGAAAAGTAAAGTTTTAATATTTTTTTCCTATTTTTTTAATAACTAGACCAGCCAAACATCTGCTACAGCTTCAGCATAATATATACAAAATAGATTTACAGGCGACGCCGTATATGTCAGATTTTAACATACGCGTGCCACTGCGTTATAAATATGAATTCAGTAGAAATGGTGGACAATTTTTTTTTTCAAAATATTTTCGTGAAACTTTCTTAGTTGTTATTAAATTGATGGTATTCTATCCTATCTAGTTACAATATAATTTGTAATACTGAAGTGAGAGTACTTCAAATGACACTTTGATTAACGCTTATTTATTCTCACAATAACCTTTTAATGGTGTTAATGTGTTATTGATTTGTAATAATGGGACAGAGCAATTTTCTTTTATATGGTAGCAAAATATGGATCACGGTTTAGGAACGTGACTGCTGGCCCATTCAGGTTTATATACCAGACTAGCTGGCTATATAGGCTTTTGTTATGTAGATTTGAAACGAGAGTGTAATTTAAATATATAACAACGTGCGTAATTTTACAACTACAACTACATTTCATTTTATTTCTTCTTTATAATATTATATATATATATATATATATATATATATATATATATATATATATGTTATCAAACAATTCAAACTTGGTTTTAAGGCATGGTCCATACGTTCAACATTTTATAATATCTAAGAATTTTTAGACTGCGATACGTTAAACTTATAGATGTAGACAATATTTTTTGTATTTGTATGTTTTGATATTTATATTGTATTGTATTTTCATTGTATTTTGTAATTGTACACTGGCGTTGTCATATAAAGCACTTATCTATTTATTTAATTGTTCTTTATTGTCATCTGAATAGTTCTGGATAGTTGGAGGGTAGCATAGCTACAGACACTCAACTGGGGCCCACTGTGAAACCTCTCCTTAAGGCCACTCATTCGTCCCACTAGTCAATTCTGCGTGCAAGCTTCAGAATCCTGGCTGGTGAAGAGTTGCCAATGCTGGCCATACTAGCCCAGCACTCCCATAGTACTAGCTGCCTAGTGTTTACTAGAGCTGGACAGATGCATATTACATGCTCTGATGTTTCTAGTTCTTCAGATAATGGGCTGTCTACCAGCCGCATCATGTGTAGATGTTTATTTAGCCGACAGTGGCCAGTTAGGATGTTGGTCAATAATTTCAGATTCGTTCTAAATAGGATAAGACTGGCCATGGCTGCAATTTTACAAGCTTAGCTAATTGCTTCCTTTATTGTCATACTTCTATTAATATCATATAGTTTAGGTGTATAGTGCCTAGTATTGAGGCACATACTAGATTATTGATATATTATGGATACCAATCTTGTTCGTATTTAAATACCGGCATTTGTCCACGACTACTGATTTTTCGGTATTGTAAATATACGCGTGCATAATTTATGTGCAAAATTCGTAAATTAAACGATTTGCGAGACCTACTTTAAAAGAAGATGACCATTTAATAATAAGCTCGTATTCTGGTTGGCATCGTTCCCAGCTTTGTTTTGCAGTAATATGGCGTGAAAGATCCCCATAATTATCAGTTTTGTCTTCAATCATGTATGTTTCTTTGAGGATTGTGTCTGAAGTTACTTTTCATAAGATGCCTCAAGGTCTCAATAATATTTAAGTCTGGGCTGTTAGAGGGCCGATACATAATTTTCATTTCTTGATCTGCAAACCATTTGTTGATGTATTTGCCGTATGGCTTGATACACTTGCCATGTATTACTTCCATTTTTCCCAAACCAATTCCATACATACATCCTCAAATCATCTCCCCTTTTGAAAATTTCATAGTCATTTTTATACAATCCGCATTAAAAGCTTCCGTTTTATCTCGAGTCATTCTTCACCTTCAATCACCTACAAAGACGTCGAATTTGGATTCATCTCTAAATACGACTTTGGACCGGTCAAGATAATGCAGGCTTAGCCCAAATTAGGCGTCTTTTCTTGTGTTTATTTGGTAACAGGGTTTATCTTTATTCTTCAATAAAATAGGATTCAGAATTAAACAAGTAAATTATTGCTCAAAAATTTACTCTCCGATGGGACTCGATCCCACGTCTCCGGCTATCGCGGACGTCGCATTACCAACTGCACCACGGAGGGTTGTAGTCGATAGCGCACACGATGTTCGTTATGTGCAATTAAAACCCACCGTGGTGCAGCTGGAAGCGCGACGTCTACGATAGCTGGAGACGTGGGTTCGAGTCCTACCCGAGAGTGAATTTTTGAGCAATGATTATTTAAGATAGCCGTATGCTACAACATTCGCGAGAAGTTTTCAGCTCCGTGCCCACATTAAGCCGTTATCTCCCTTATAGTGGCTATTCAGTGACTTTTCACGGGCTGCCTCCTCATTCCGAATGTCATTTTACTAGGTTGGCCGGCACCTCAGCTAATATCTGCGATTTCGTGTTGTGTATTGTTCTATCCCATTTTATGATTGACTTTTAAATTTGATCGTTAATTAACTTATTGCATTTTCAAATTTTAATTAATTATCACTTTGTATTATCTGCGTTTTTATGAAATTTAAATTTCTCTTTAAACAGCCAACATTAAAAAACAAGTATAGTATAATTAACCCTGTGTCAATGAAAGTGGTGTAAGTCACATTTGAATTTTCTTGAAAAGGAGAAGATTTTGCGATTGGTATTTATGTAAATCGGCGTACGCAGCTACACACCAATCTCAAAATCTTCTTCTTTTCAAGAAAATTCAAATGTGACTTTCATTCTCACAGGCTCAATTGTAGAAGTAGATATATATTGAATGTATTCGTTATTGATTATCTGTATTTACATATAGTATAAATTAAATTACAAAATATCCTTTATTATCTTTATTAGAACCTTTTTACTCGGTAACTTAATATATTTGTATTTAACTGCGTTGTTATGAAATTTAAATTTCTATTTAAACAGCCAAAAATAAAATAAAATTAAAATATAATTGTGGGAGTAAAAATATATTGAATATATTCATTATTGATTATCTGTATTTAAATATTGTATAAATTAATTTACAAAATATCCTTATATAGGTATATTAGTACTAGATATTTTAGTAATCGCGCGCCGTCTTCCAACTCACTGCACAATAATTTTACTGAGACCATAGCAGAGCCATTTTACATTTCATTACTTTTCTGCGGTCTCGAATTATTAAAAGATACCCTAGAGGCTCAATTTACAATATGAGGAACACTGCTATAAATCACTTACATTACTATTGCAATTTTGCAATGAATAAAAAAAGTAATTTAATGATTTACTGGTTCGTCCGCTACAATATATGACGAATGGAATATAAATCCAGTTATAGATCCAGTGCAGCCATACAACCTCTGGATATAATACAGCTATATTTCAATATTTGATGGATGACTAGATTAAAATTCCTTATTGTGATATCAGATATAGTGGATATTTCTAAGCATATCGATTTATATATACATATCCTTTTAACTTGTTGAGCCGCACATATTAAAAGTAACCGTATTGTACAATTTGTGTTGTCCACGAATTCATACAATCTGTTATGGCCAGTGGACATTTCTTTATCATTTGTATCATAATAATTAAAATATCATATGTATATTTGTGAAACTAATTGAAGTGTTATTTTTGTCAATGATTCAGTTTCTTCTCACAACCTCTTTTCAATTTATTACCACTTCGCGTAAACATATGTTCGATATATATAACATAATGAATATGAGGTCATTATGTTATATTCTCATTATACCTACCCCGTAAACAATTTTCTGTTTTTTTCTTTTTTATATTTTCAGAATTCAAACTTGCTTATCTTGTATAATTATTCTATTCATTTTTCATAATCAGCTTTTGATGTTTGCCTTGGCGTCTTGTATGTATATATGTTACAATAAATATATTATTTTCTTCTTCTATCAATGATAACATTTTTGTATTTTACAATAAAAAACTTCTATCTTTATAGGGCTATCAGCCGTGAGGCTTTTCCGCCGGTCAAGGGAGAAGCTCAGAGGAGTTTAATCACCCGGTATTTACCTTAACACTTCACAGAAAACCTCTGAAAACTGTGAAAGACGATTCGCGAAAATTCGTTCATCGCTGGGGATCGAACTCAGGCTCCCCAATGCGCAGTACGAGACGGACGACGCCTCTAACCACTCGGTCACTGAGCTGGGTTATTTTACGATATATTACTAGATATATTTAATAAAAAATTCCGTAACAACCGTAAATATCTCTCTCCCGATCGATCGATATAAACCAACAACTAATCAAGACTAAGTTACGTGTGATAATAGCTAGATACAAAATTTTATTTTTATTTTTTTTATTAATTTTAAAAAATATGCAGTAGTTTTTACGAATATGTAGAAGAAATATTGATATACTGAAGACGGCTCAAACATGCCCGAATATGTGCCGAGGATGTTTGAGCCGAGTATTTTAAGTCATCTGGGTTGTGGATTCTTGGAAAATCGTACTTGCATGTGGCCTGTATTTACAGGTGGTCACGCGGATTAATTTCTGTTACTTTTTAATGTCAAAAAAGACTGCCCCGACTTAAAATAACATTTTAAACTAAATTTTACTAAATGTACATGTGTTCTCGGTGGTCGATTAAGGTCAACTTTTAACCATACATGTTTTTCTTCCTTGAAATAATATATCTATTCCCACTATTTATATTGTGGAATAAAATAGCTGAATATCTCTAACCTAAATATTATGTTACGTCCTTATAATTATGTTACTAGGTGAAATTCCTATCGTCCGACGGCGTATCATGAATCAACTTATCTGAGCCCGTGTGACTATTTATATAGGTACTTTTTCTCTCAAAATATTAGCAAACATAATATTGTGCGCCCTGCTTCTTCATCTACGACTAACTATATAGTTATAACCTCTAAGGCAACAAGAGCCGGAACTATCCTACTATCGTGATGTTTTTTCAATTGTCATTTGTCATTTGAAGAACAAAAGTGTCAGTTATAAAAATATTTGTCACGGCATGCACTATGCAAAAATGTCATAAATCGCCGGTCGGTCGGCTTCAAAACATTGTCACCGTTTTTATATTCGATCTTGGATATTCATTCACGTTTCTGCAATCCCCTATTCACTCTTCTTTCACACCCTCACACTCGTTGCCCAGGTGTCACCATGTCTTACTCGTCTTACTACACAGTACACACATGGTGTATCCTTGTCCCATCCACACATTACTTCCACTCTCTTCCGAACATCTCACTGTTTCATACATCCTTCCTCTATCCTTCCTTCAAACGCTCTCTGCCCTACACCTATCTCTCATCCACGCCACCCGCACTAGCCTTATTTCCTTCAGCCTTTGCTGAAGTTTTAGCATCCTCCCACACATATCCCACCTCATTTTGTTCGTCTCGTGCAAGAGGATCGGTAAAGGAGTCACACTTTCCAGTACCAGCAACTTCTTCAAAAACCATCCCTGCTTGCTTTAAACTATCGCACCCAATACTTTCACTAGCAGTATGGGCTTCACGCATGCATCCCAACTCTTACATGAAATTGCTATATTTCTGTCCCACTATTTTCCCACTTTCTCTTCGATATCCTCCACGCCAATCTTGCCTTTCCTTAAGTCCTGGTTTCCTAGGAAAGCGGCCGCTTAAAAACGGCCGCTTTTGACGTCATTTTTACGTCACAAAAATAATTCTACGTGTATATAAACGAATATAGTTTCCTATAAAGTGTAATACCTCAACGTACTGCAAAAACGCAATGAATTACGATAAAAAATTGTAAGATCTTCTATTACATATACTTAAAACGACCTTTGTGATTTGTGAATGACGTCGAAAGCGGCCGCTTTAAAGCGACCGTACTCCTAGGAAACTAGGGCTTTACACCCACTCCAACAGTTTCCTACTGCCACCTCTGCAGTCCAACCAAAAATCTAGATCTTTAAAACCATCCACTCTATCAATTAATACACCATTCCAATTAAACTCTGATTCTCTACCCATCCTCTCCTTTTCTTAAACAACATCCATTTGTTTTTCTCCAAATTCACAACCAGCCTCCTCTTATCAAGATACTTTCGCATTCTCTCCAACATGTCATGCACCTCTTCCACCCTCTTGTTCAGAAGTACTACATCATCCGCATATGCAAGTATCCACTTCTTCCTACTACACCTCCTTTAACTCACTTGTAAACCTATTGAATAGGAGAGGGCATCCTACACTCACTTATTCTTCTCAGACACTTCCCTATTCACACTCGCTCTTGCCCACGTCTCTTTGTGCATCTTTCTCACTCATTTCACAACATTATCTTCCATCCCTAACCATTCCATATGTATCCTGGACTGATTATAGTGATCCACCTATAGTTTTTAGATTCTGGAGCTGACCACATTTATGCACTTCCAGATTTCTCTTATTGCACATTCTTTCATAATCCCTCTTCGCCCAGTGGCGTAGTTCAACTCCTGCTTCTCATTTCTTTAATCCGCCATCACCCAATTCCATCCTGACGGCATGTTGCCTCTCATCTGCCCCCACACCTCCTCCGTCACCCATGTCTTTCACCCTTTTGATCCGCCAACATGTTTTCTTTAGAAGAGCTATGTTACAGCATCCCACCCTAGTTTCATCTCACATCCCCTCCTCCATCGTCTGCGCCTCTTTTACTTATTTTATTTTAACCCGTCGGCCTGCCAAATCTACCAGTCCTCCGCATCGCTTAGTTTACGATCACCCACCGTCACCTCTACGCTTTACTTCTCTCTTCCTATGACCGTCCCTCTCCTCTATCGTCAAATCATCGTATATTGTCGTAAATAAATATATTTGTCGTATCGCTCCCATTCACCCCACCGGGCATATCATGCTCAAGTTTCCCATAAATACTTCAGGCAAAAACTCTCTCTTGCTTCTTCGTCTGCCTGGCCGAGTATAGTAACTCGACCATAGCTATGCCCAGTAAGTCTAGTTTTAAGCTATTGGAAGCATTATATTGTGGGCAATAATAACGTAATAATAAATAAATACCGATACCTGAAGCTCTTGGTGTTTACACCACCCTATCCGGTGCATGTTGGTGGAGGCGCCGGGTATGTCTAGTTCTAAGCTATGTTAAGTACCGGGTAGCGAATATCTTTTGATATACATAAATAGTGATTCCTAAGGAACTTATCGCCCTATCCACGGTACTATGTACACGTTCTAGCACCTTTTATTGTCATCGCCATCTTCTCTTATCCTCACAGCAAGTCATTTCAAACAGCCCTCTGTCCCCTTTCCTGCCTAGTTTCACCTCCTTACACTCCTGGATATTTACTTCCAGCTTCTCCATGATTGTCTGCACGGCTATCTTCTCAATCTCCGACACAATTATATACAATACAATTATATAATGGGGATGGATGAAAATTGTTAAATTTTCAGTATCACTCACCACATAAAAGTCGGAAACAAAGACACTACAGACGAGACGAGGCGCTTAAATATAGTATTAGTTTGAATGTCAGCGCCATTTTCAATTAAATTTTAAATATCAATCTTATTGTATCAAATATTTAGAGTCTATTTTAATATTGTATGCCAGTATTCAGAGGGATCGATACGAATTTAATTAGGTAGATATAAATTTAATTAGTTTACGGGGAAAATGGAAAGAAAATAGGAGAGTGTATATTTAAATTTGAATACCTTTACTGCGTTTCGTAGCGTATTCTTCGTGCTTTACGGTCTTATGTTAGAACAATGCTATCGGAAATGAGATGCATGCAATTGTCTTAAGTTTAAAGAGACATAGATTAGTTCCATTGTGAACTTTAATATTAAATAATGTAGTAAACGTTTTCAGCTGATTAATTCGGATGATGTTTGTTATTAAAATTATGAATAAAGCTATTTCACTACTATTAATATTATATTTTAATATATGCTAAAACGGTAGGAAATCTGTAAAAATAATACACCTAGGAAACGGAAATAGAGAGAAAGTCACATCAAAAGAGTTTCTCTCTATTTCCGTTTAGTCGTTTTTCAGAATGGAAGAGAATAAATATACTATGTTGGATGATAATCTCTTCCTATAACCACACCAACCATTAATGAACTCATATTAAGATTTTTAATAGAAAACGACGTTTACATATGTTTTAGAACGATAAATAACCTGACCATATGCCTGGGAGGACTCTCAAATCGTTTATTGACACAAAATGTTAAGAGGACTTGGCCAAACGTTGGTAAGGACCAACTCTTCTAAACACTCATGAAACAATACATGCAGTTATTGCGGGTTCTTATACGAAATGCTTTTTACGACTTATTAATTGGCGTCAATATAAACGAAGCGGAAATAATAATTACGTTAATGCCACATTGGAATCAATTGGATTTTAATTACAACGAATTAATTCAACCGCTCAGAGAAGAAGGCAGATGTTCAGTCTTTATATATAAATCTATCGATATCTGCTCTCCTTGTGAGATTAACAAGGAGAAATCAGTTGGAATTTTTTTGAAACTTTTATACTCACAAAATATGAATGCGCATTTGACATTCACATCTTAATAGAATTTAAAAACATTAAAGGAATCACGGCTAAATTGTTCTTATTGCGTGAGTTGTAAAGTTGTATTTTGTGAAAATTATACAATGGAATAGCATCAAATGTAAATGAATTAATAAAATCACTTTGTTGTTAGCTTAGAAACTTATTTTGTAATAATTGATCATTATACGAATACGAATCACTTGGAATAACGTATTGGAAAATTTACATGATTCTAATAAAAATTTCCCCAGCAATTACATACAAAACTGAAGCCATGAATGCATTTTTTTCTGAACAAACACAACTCACCTTTACAATGAATATATGACGCAGTAACTGGGGTGGCACGCGAGATTACATTTCTAGCACGCATGCTGTCGATTTAATGTTTTTTTGTTTGTCTTTGAAATGGAATGTTTGTTCGTTTCTTATATTAGCACATTTATTCAATTACTACACATTATGAGTCACGCGATAACACAATAGTTAACAATTGTCCTACTGGAAAAGTTAATGCACATCAGTATTTATATAATTGGGTGGTTAATGTTATGCAATCATAGTACTATATTATTTAACGGGAATTTTCACCCAGCTCTAGTAGTGTATATACCCTAGATATATTTACATAGGGCGACCATTTGTACCGATTTTTCGTGACAGCCCTGCAATCTACGTCTGTGCCCAGCATAGATAGAGCTTCCCGGAAAATTTCACGGAATGAACAGCGTAGATTATCAAAATTAATTAGTCGGTAGTAGAAGTACGAATCGTATTATTTTCGGAGCCTTGCATTGAAGTTATATAATGTAAGAGTTGACAATTTTCAAAAATGGTACAATACAGAAATACTCATTGATAATCGTTCAAATTTCATCATTTAATCATTCCAGCAAGATATATCATATACGTTGTATTCATTTCAGAAAAATAGAATTCTCGTTTTAATTCCCTCGTAACAATGTGGCTATCGAACTAGTATTTACTTGTGTACCTACATGACAAACAATACAATCTTGCAACAACCTTAATTTCTTTATTGAAAATTAAAAACTATTCGAAAATTCTCTGAAAATGTATATTATCGAAATTTAATTTTATATTGTTTTAATTGAATTGTATTTTTAAGGGTCCAAATGTATTGTAATTATATGTAATCAAATGCGTTTATGTTTCTAAAGGGGCTTCCCGTTTAATAAATTATTATTATTATTATTATTATAAAAAATGTGTGGAAAGCATATAGGTCGCAGTTGATGTTGATATTGTATATGAAATGGTAACAAAGTGCAATTTTTAGTCCCATTCTTTCAAGACAAGACAAAACTAATCTGCGATGAACTTCCGTTGAAAAATTCTTTTAATGTCTCGAATTGCACCCCAGAAAAAATCTCCCTACAATTTTCTTGGTGCTCTATACATATGTCTGGACTGGAAGAAACACTCAATAATGTACAATGCAGTGTTTGGAATTACGAATATATCTATACAAAGAAGGATAGGTTAGAAGTTGCATTATGGCAATATGTGTAACTAAACAAGTACATGTTCATAGACGAGTAACCGGTGATGGTTTTAAAGATAATAACTTATACTATTCTCCTTCGTCGTCGTTTCGTCTCTGCGGTATCAGGTCTTGTTTCTGCTCAGTATGTAAACTGAGTCTCAGACATGCTTTGTACATTCTTGATTTGGTTGCTGTTGTTATGTTTTGGTTTCTCTAAAAAGGATTTCGCTTTGCCCCTTATATCCCGGATTCCTTATTTAAACTTGATTCGTAACATTGGCTTTTATGTCTCAGTATTTGTTTAGCCAAGATATTGAAATTCCGATACTTGCTCGACAATGGCATTATTCACGACTAGGTTACACCTGGTTGGGTATTTTACAATGTACAAGCTTTTAGGCTTCAGGGCCATATGTGTAAATAAATAAGTACAAATTCTTTATTGCATTTTTCGTTGCGATATTGACTTAAAATTTGATTCGTTTTTGGTGGAAATCTGTCGATCGAAACTTTTTAAATAACTTTGTATGAATTTGTTATTAATTATTTGGAGTATTATAGTGACAAATAATTGAGCTCAAACACAATGGCATTTTAAATGTTCCTGGCCGAATTTAAAAAATTATATAGAGAAATATTATAAAAAGAAATAATTCAGAATTTAAAATTAGTAATTTATATAGGTTTTTGTAAAGTTAACATGAAATTGATAAATATAATGGAAAATAGAATAATCTAAAATATTATTGTTCATAAATCATATCAGACTTTTTTTTGTTATAAAAGATTAAAATAAAAATTAACGTTATGTACAATAATAGTACAACTAACCCTCGAAGATGGAAGTTAAACGCCATCTGGCGGCACCACATTAATTAGCAATGCACACCCATATGGTAGATATTGTCTGAATTCATCCTCACTAGCTGAGCTATACTGACGAGATCTAATAAGATCGAAATCTAGATATGTAGATTGCTAAGAGGTGGGTTCACACTTATATATGTTATGTACAATATTTTCATATGTATTTTTTCTCTGAAGGAGTTTGGGAAGAATATACTTCGTGGTTCCCAGTATTGAGGCACTTCTCAGTAAATGTGTTTCTTTTCATTTCGGACCGGTTCTACAATTGATATTTAATCGCAGAATCAGACTATTCGTAGAATAAGTTTGAGATATTGGCGTCAAGATCTCAGACTTATTCCACGGATAGCCTTATTCTCCGGTTAAATGACCGGAGTGAACTTAGCCCCTATGATCCCAGCCTCTATACCGCGCGGCGCCGTGGGGCCGCGCGCACGGCAGATTGTTTGCGGGTCTGTACTGACCAACTGGGGTGACCAATAAAATCCAAATTTTGAGAAATTCTTTATTAATGCCTTATGTATAATATATGTTGTAACGTAAATGATTATTTTTGACCATCACCCGCAATGTTCCTGGATTTGAAAAAAATTGCCTAATGTTTATAATAATATGATAAAGTAAACTGGAAAGTCTGTATCCCCGGCAAGTTGTTTTTTCTATTTTTTTTTAAATTTTATACTTTTACGCTCATATCTGAATAATTCGATTTTCCATAAAAAAAATAATGCAACATATTTTGTTTAATTTTTTTTTGGATCTTGGTTCAGAACATATCAGTGCACCAGTTGGCCGAAGGAAATTGAAAAATTTTGATTCTAAGTATTTTTTTTTTGGCGACTAACTTTTATATAATTATTATTATTTTTGACCATGTTCCGCAATGTTCCTGGATTTGAGAGAAATTGCCTAATGTTTATAACAATATGGTAAAGTAAAAGGCCTGTACAAATATATAAAACTGGATCCGTGTCAATCTAAAAAATACTTTTTGTAACCACTATTGGGTTAGCAACAAATAGTGAAAATTTGAAAAAAAAAAACTCCGTAGGCTATGATGGAAAATTAAATAATTTTGACTTTGCCCTCGTCCAGATAGGAGCGGAAAAGTTAAAAATAAAAATAAAATAGAAGGAACAACGTGCTCGGGTTGGGACTTTCCGTTTTCTTAATTGTCATTTTGTTATAAATATTGTGTAATTTTTTCAAATCAATTGTATGCCAGTGAATTTTAAAAATAATAATAATGAAACATATTCGACTTGGTCGCCAAAAAAAAAATACTTAGAATCAAAATTTTTCAATTTCCTTCGGCCAACTGGTGCACTAATATGTTCTGAACCAAGATCCAGAAAAAAATTAAACAAAATATGTTGCATTATTTTTTTATGGACTCAGCCTCTAAAATCGGATTATCCAGATATGAACGTAAAAGTTTAAAATTAAAAAAAAAATAGAAAAACCAAGTGGCCGGGGATACAGACTTTCCGTTTTACTTTACCATATTGTTATAAACATTAGGCAATTTCTCTCAAATCCAGGAACATTGCGGAACATGGTCAAAAATAATAATAATGATAAAAAAAAAATTAAAAAAATAGAAAAACAAATTTTCCGGTATCCAGACTTTCCACTTTACTTTATCATATTGTTATAAACATTAAGGAATTTTTTTCAAAACCAGAAACATTGCACATCATGGTCAAAAATAATAATAATGATATAAAAGTTAGTCGCCAAAAAAAAAATACTTAGAATCAAAATTTTTCAATTTCCTTCGGCCAACTGGTGCACTGATATGTTCTGAACCAAGATCCAGAAAAAAATTAAACAAAATATGTTGCATTATTTTTTTATGGACTCAGCCTCTAAAATCGGATTATCCAGATATGAACGTAAAAGTTTAAAATTAAAAAAAAAATAGAAAAACCAAGTGGCCGGGGATACAGACTTTCCGTTTTACTTTACCATATTGTTATAAACATTAGGCAATTTCTCTCAAATCCAGGAACATTGCGGAACATGGTCAAAAATAATAATAATGATAAAAAACATTTAAAAAATAGAAAAACAAATTTTCCGGTATCCAGACTTTCCACTTTACTTTATCATATTGTTATAAACATTAAGCAATTTTTTTCAAAACCAGAAACATTGCACATCATGGTCAAAAATAATAATAATGATATAAAAGTTAGTCGCAAAAAAAAAATACTTAGAATCAAAATTTTTCAATTTCCTTCGGCCAACTGGTGCACTGATATGTTCTGAACCAAGATCCAGAAAAAAATTAAACAAAATATGTTGCATTATTTTTTTATGGACTCAGCCTCTAAAATCGGATTATCCAGATATGAACGTAAAAGTTTAAAATTTAAAAAAAAATTGAAAAACCAAGTGGCCGGGGATACAGACTTTCCGTTTTACTTTACCATATTGTTATAAACATTAGGCAATTTCTCTCAAATCCAGGAACATTGCGGAACATGGTCAAAAATAATAATAATGATATAAAAGTTAGTCGCCAAAAAAAAAATACTTAGAATCAAAATTTTTCAATTTCCTTCGGCCAACTGGTGCACTGATATGTTCTGAACCAAGATCCAGAAAAAAATTAAACAAAATATGTTGCATTATTTTTTTATGGACTCAGCCTCTAAAATCGGATTATCCAGATATGAACGTAAAAGTTTAAAATTTAAAAAAAAATTGAAAAACCAAGTGGCCGGGTATACAGACTTTCCGTTTTACTTTACCATATTGTTATAAACATTAGGCAATTTCTCTCAAATCCAGGAACATTGCGGAACATGGTCAAAAATAATAATAATATTATAAAAGTTAGTCGCCAAAAAAAAATACTTAGAATCAAAATTTTTCAATTTCCTTCGGCCAACTGGTGCACTGATATGTTCTGAACCAAGATCCAAAAAAAAATTAAACAAAATATGTTGCATTATTTTTTTTATGGAAAATCGAATTATTCAGATATGAGCGTAAAAGTATAAAATTTAAAAAAAAAATAGAAAAAACAACTTGCCGGGGATACAGACTTTCCAGTTTACTTTATCATATTGTTATAAACATTAGGCAATTTTTTTCAAATCCAGGAACATTGCGGGTGATGGTCAAAAATAATCATTTACGTTACAACATATATTATACAAAAACGCCTATAAAAATTTAAAAAAAAAATTTATATATATATATTATGATTGGCAAGGCATTAATAAAGAATTCCTCAAAATTTGGATTTTATTGGTCACCCCAGTTGGTCAGTACAGACCCGCAAACAATCTGCCGTGCGCGCGGCCCCACGGCGCCGCGCGGTATAGAGGCTGGGATCATAGGGGCTATCTTCACACCGGTGGTTAAATGTCGATTGTAGAACCGGCCCTTAGTCTCGTAAACTTAGTTTCTTGATTTAATTATTTTCTTAAAATTTTGTCTAATTTTGAGAGGTGATGATGAGGTTCGGGTTACTAGATCGATGAACCTACCCCGGCCTTCCACCTAATAATTTATTATTATTTATTCGAGATTGCACATCTGTGTACCTCAGGGGTAAAGAACGCTATGACCATTTTTACCAATATAGAATTATTACACATTAATTTTTAACTTGTTTCTGCTTTATCCTGAGAATACTATGTCTAGACGAATTATGAAAGGAGTTACATGCTTTTAAAAGAACACCAAGGCCACTTTTATTCAACTTATATGTTATTTAAATTTATCAAATTTATTATGTTTAAATAATATATTTACAATGTAAATAAATATACCGATGCAATTTTATTAAAATATTCAATAAAAAGGAACGAAAATGTACTACTACTCTCCTATAAAGTTAGGAAAATGTGACATAGTATTTATTTCGAGTATGTTTTATTTTTCGATATATACATCGAAAGTGTACCGCAAGAAGTGCCAATCTGTTTTTTTTACAAAATGTTCAAACTGATTTATAGGATTTAATAAACAAAAAAAAACTAAAAGAGCCAATCTACAAGGGCCAATCTGCGGCTCCCTCTCAAATCTCATTTCACAATAGTAAAAAGTTAACTATTAGTATTAAGTCCTTTAAATCAGTTTTGCCTTTTTGTTAAAAAAGCATATTGGCCCTTACTGCGCTACACAGTCGATATCACTTTTTCTCCTTGTTATAATCATGTAATTCTTTTATTATGTAATTTCTTTGTTCCCTATTTTAATTTTGCATGTGTCTGCACATGTTGTTTTATGACTTCGTTAACATTTAATTCTTTTATAATATTCTATATTCTTTCATATCAATGTCAATCTTGGCACGATGAAATTCATTTATATTTTTGACATCTGATCGCATAAAATTTAACTCTCAAATAAAACAATAAAAAATATCCTTTTATAAGGTTGTAATGATTAAATAACAAAATTATTTTTTTAATAAGGGATTGGAATGAATTATTGCGTTGGAAGACACGGGCATACAAGTTGATGTTTCGTAGAGTTCGATTAAGTTTAATTTATGTTCTCCTTTATTTTTTCCCATGCTTCTTGAGATGAGTCACTTTCTACAATAGGGTTGTGCCTTATCTTTAAAACCGGCGTTTGTTGGCATAACAATCTTTTATTTTAAATTCTCTTCTCTTTGGTTATATATTTATCCTCTCTTTATGATTATTTATTAATTAATTTGAATTTATCACTTTATTTCAAAGGCATTCGCATTCTCTGAGCACCTGGGTCTTAATAGATAACTCATGATTATTTTTATGGGATTTAATAAGTAGTTTCTCTCTTCTCTGGTTAATTCTCTTTCCTTAATTAATGTTTATTGATGAATTGAAATGTATCTTTGTTCATCATCATCATCATCTTCGTCAATCAGCCACTGCTAAACATATGCCTCTCTTTTGTCTTTCCAAACTTCTCGCCTTTGGGCTTGCTGGATCCGGTTTGATACCCTCTTATGCTATTCGTCCATCTGGTTGGTGGTCGGAAACTGTTTCTGATTGCCTCTGGTGTAGGTGGTCACTCTATGATTTTCTTGGTCCATCTTGCATCTGTGGTTCTTGCTACATGTCCTACCCAGTTCCAATTCAGGGATGCAATTCGCTCCACTGCGTGCATTCTTCGTCGGATAATGTCACTTGAATCTCTTGGCTGGTGATGATGAGCAGATCATTGACCTCTCCATGGCTCGCTGGGCAACGCGAATTTTTGATGTAGACTTCTTGATGATCGTAAGTGTCTCACTTACATATGTCAAAAACGGGTACGATCCACTGGTCGAAGACCTTCCCTTAAAAACATTCTAGTATAAATACCTTTACTACGTGTATCAGCTTGCCAAAGGCTATCTATGGTAAATCGGCATATATCAAGTTTAGTTGTCTCGTATTATCCTGATATCACTTGCTACTTGTTCTAGCTCTACACTGTCACTGATATTCTCTCGCTAAGAACTAGAGTATTTATGAATAAATATTAATGGACTATACAACTATACCGTCGGAAGACAGAAATGACGCGACTAAAATACTGAATAGACTCCATTCAGCCTCCTAAGAAGTCGGATTGCGATTAAACAAATCCCAGACGCAAGGGTGGAAGTCTATTCGACATCTTAGTCGCGTTATTTATATCTTCCGATAACGCTCTCCATTGATATTTAGACCCATCTCATTCCAATCTATTTTCTTGGTCTTAATTCTAACAATTTTATGTATAGTTTTGGTGATATCGTGTCACCTGGGCGTATACCTCGTACTGATAATTTGTTTGTATCCGTCAGTCTGATGCAGACAGTCGCGTTTTCATAGATGTTCATAAGGAGTCTTGAGTACCTATGGTATATTTGATATTCCGCTAGTGCTGTTAGCATTTTGTGTTGGTTGATTGTATAATTTTTTTTCTCGTAGCCAATAAACACATATTCTAAAGGCCTATTGTAGCATATCCACTTCTCTATTAGGGACTTGCGAGTCATCGTTTGTTCCAAATCCTTGCCAAAAGTCGATCATTGGGTTTAACCTCATTGCTATTGTTCTTTCGAAAAGCTGATACATTTGAGACAAAAGGGTGATAGGTCTGTAATTGTCCACATCGGTTATGGTCCCATTTTTGTGTATCAGTATCAGGGTTGGTGTAGTTCCCTCCTCAATGCGCATATTAAATAATAGTTAAATAATAGTGCGTGTATGATAGCACTTCCTCGTAGTTTATTACCTCTATTACAATTTTGTTATCGCCGGCTGCTTTATTCTTTTTTCAAATGAAACAGTGAATTATTTATTTCGTCTGCTATTATTTGTAGCATATCTTCGTATCTTGGTTCTGGACGATCGGTATTATTGTAGTTATATGCTCGGTTTGATTGTTTCTATTCTTACGGTGTTCAGTGTCCTCAATCATTCTAAGCAATTCTTTGTTATTATTTTGCCCTCGCAATTTGTTCATTTACATATAAGCCTGTAAGAATGAATGTAGTTTCACATTTGAATTGTTTTGAAAATGAGAAGATTTTGCGTTTGGTATTTATGTAGACATACGTATTTCATGTCTGTAACAGCGCACGTCGATATACATAAATATTAAACGCAAAATCTTCTCAAATTTACAAATTAAACAAATTAAATACCTCTTTTTATGTTAGTACTAATAATAATAATAATAATAATAATAACAAGATTTAATAAATTATAACATAAAACAAGATATTTAAAATTTGACGGTTAGTCTACGTTTGTTCTCAATGCCTTTTGTATCATACGATGAAAATAAATACATTTATACAAACACAATAGTCACATAAGATAATTCGCGTTACTAAACATATTTAATGTAAAATATTATTATTAGTAGGGAATTTTAATCAATATTTCAAGTGAATTTGTTACACAAATATTTTAAGAAATTTGAGCATTATTATTTGCTTCAGTAGTACTTAATTTAATTCTGAATTATAGATTGAAATATTTCATATTTATAATTAGGTATATTACGTTGAAAAGACAATTGCTACATAAGATAATATAAAATTTAAATTTAAATGAAATATTTCTCATTGCAGAATTTATTTAATGATGATTATTTTTCTGAGTAGGAAAACGTAGGGTAAACACCATTGCTATGTAACCCAAACTGTTTGTGCAAAATGCCCTCCTGCGAAGTACTCGACACGTGGATAAACAGATTTTCATACCCACACAATTCGTTCCGCAGAAGTTTCCTCAAAGTGGGTGTGGGTATGCATGTTTATTCGGAGAAATCTTATTAAAACTTATTGAATCTTATTACCCTACTAGTTATACCACTTATAATATAAAAATTTGGTGTTAGCATAACATACGAATTATATCATATATGTTCTAAAATGTAATTCTTCATACGGTTTAAAATTTTAAATCTTTGATCTAATAATCTACACGTGTTTTGAATTTACTTGTATGAACATTTATATACGAGGGGAATTCTTTATGTTCTACCTAGCCATGAAAATACTATTCTTATTTTCTTATGTCAAGTTTTTGAGACATTTTATAGAGTCGTCTCCAAGTTTGGTTCCAATCAGGAGATGTTTTTCTCTATTCGCGATTCAAATGTCAAAGGTTTTCGTCGAACTAGTGGGTAAACAGCTGATGCTTTGTTATCGTTTGATTAGCTAATTAGATACAAATTACACGATTTTGATGACTTGGACAGTAATGCGTGTTTGTTAATAAACTTTTAATATATAACTAGACAAACATTGCACACATTGTCATATATCAGATAAGAAAATAAATTTTATTCGTAGAGATTACCCATTAGATTTTAGTTAATAGCCATTTCTGCCACCAGAGTACCGACTAGCTTGAATCGTCCATAGGACACAATTTTTCAGAGTATAAAGTTAAGTATGCCTTCGTCAGCTGACGCTATATTCATTTTGGTTCACCACCCTAATCATCGTCGTAGAAATAAAACACAAAAATTTCAATGGACATAATCGTAGTAATTTTATTTGTTAAAAGTTGGCTGTCATTTTTTTACATGAGTGCAAATTATTTAACATTTTTTAGTGTCAGAAACTCAAATAATAGAATATGCTGTAGTACAACCGATTATCGCATCAGGTAATTAGCCTCTTAAATATCATTCAAGTAAATAGATCCATCAATATTGAATAGGATTTTCAACTGATTTCATCAGGTACAGTTTATTATTTTTTATAAAAAAAAGACCTTTAATTGGCATATCAGCCAAACCCTTCCCATATACACACATTCCAGCCGAAAAAAAACAGTACTTTCACAGAAAGAAATCAAAAAAGACACACAAAAAAAGAATACAAATTAACATAACATACATTTTTCTATCCACTAAAATAAACCCCCTCTGCCCTCGCCAATTTCTTTTCCCACGTCAGCCTCCTGCAGATTTTCACGCTTTTTCCATCCTCTCCTAACCATTCGTTCAGCTTTCTGCACTCTCCAATCCACTCTTCTTTCACTCCCTCACATTCTTTGTTAAGGTGCCACCACGTGTCACTCCCCTTCCTACACAGCGCACACGCGGTGTACCCCAGCCCCATCCACACTTTTCTTCCTCGCTCTTCTGAACCACACCTCGCACTTGCCATGCATACTTTGTCCTCTCTGCTCCACTCTCCCCCCCCCCCCTGGCTAAGTAGCTCGGGAGAATCCCCTGCAATTGCCACTCTACGTAGCCAGGGTTGTATGAGCTCTCAGCCATTCTCACTTGCCTTTCTTGCCGCTCAATATCCTTCTATCTCTCCCTTATCTCAGTTTCTAGGCTACCCCTTTCTCTCAGCTTCTCCTCTACCCACACCTCAGACATACCCACTCTTTCATACATCCTTTCTCTATCCTTCCTCCATCCATTCTCTGTTCTACTCTTACACTTCATCCATGCCTCCCGTACCAGTCTTTCCTCGCCCAAATCCTGCAATCTTTCCTCAAACTTCTCAACCCTCATATACGACTCCCACCACATCGTGTCTCCTGCAACAGCACTGCCCTCGGTGTCGACCTTTCGAGCCCTAGCAGATTCTTCAGAAACCAACCTTGCTCCCTTTCTATTACCTCCCATTCACGCAATCCCCACACTTCCACTCCATACAACAATATACGTTTTACACACGCATCCCAGATCTTGCACGCCATTACGAGGTTACCACCCCACAAACTCCCTCATTTTCTGCACGCAATCCCCCAAGGCATTCTTGCTTTCGCCTGCATACACTCCACATGCATCCTAAGCCCTCCTCCACAGTCAAACCAAAAGCCCAAATATTTAAAGCCATTCACTCTCTCAATCAGCCTTTCCTTCCATTTCAGACCTTCGTCCTTACCCCTCCTGGCCCTATTCCTAAACAACATCCATTTGGTATTTTCCACATTCACCACTAGCCCCCTCTTATCCAGGTACCTACCCATTCAATCCAACATCTCTTGCATCTCTTCCACCAGCACCACGTCATCTGCATACGCCAACATCCACACGTTGAATCTACCTACCACGTCCCCTCCTGCCTGTCCTCTCTACAGCACCTCTTCCAACTCGCTCGTGTACAGATTAAACAGAAGGGGGCTCAGCGGATACCCCTGCCTTACTCCCACATTCACCCTAAATTTCTCAGATATTTCTCCATTCACTCTTGCTTTCGCCCAAGACTCTTTATACATCCTTCTCACCCACTCCACTCCTTCCTCTTCCATCCCCAATCTATCCATACATTCCACCAGTTTCCCCCTAGGAACTGAGTCATACGCAGCTTTTAAATCCATAAACACCGCATACACTTTGCATTCCAGCGCTTCCTCCACCATTCTCGCCAGCGTGAAAATCTGCTCCCTCGTCCCTCTTCCCCTTCTGAACCCACCCTGGCATTCCGGCAGCAGCCGTTTTTGTTCCATTTCCCTATCCATTCTATTTTTCACCATAGTCATTATCAATTTATAACCGGCACTCATAATAGTGATCCCTCTATAGTTTTTCTCGTCCGAGGCCTCTCCTCCTTTGTGCACCGGGACCACCACCCCCACACGCCACTTTTCCGGCACTTCCTCCTCTCCACTCCACACCTTGTTGATACTCTGACGCACCTTCTCCCTTCCTTCCTCCGGTAGCTTTTTGAAAGCCTCTGCCTTCAGCCCATCTTCCCCCGCTGCCTTTCCTAGTTTTAACTGTGCCAGGGCCACCTCTACCTCTTTCCGCGAAAACGCTTCCCTTCGTACCACCTGTCTCGCACTCGAACTGCCCAGCTCCACCTCAGACCCCGCCATATGTTTACAACTCCTTTCCATCTCTGCTAGCTCTATGTTCACTTTGCCTTAATTCATCCTTCCCTTTAAGATCTTCCACATCCGTTTCTCCACCACACACTCCCTCGACCTCTTTTTCACTTTCTGCAACTTTTCTATTTTTTGCCTCTCCCACGTACTCTCGAACTTCCTTTTTCGCCTGATTAACCCTTTCGACTGCACATATGCCGTACCTCCAATTCGCCATTTCCTACGCCACCTCGTCCTATTTTTTATAGACTAATACATTTAATACTTTATAACTATAGTATAACAAATAATTATGGAGCTGCATATTAATAATTCCACACAAAAGATACATAAGCTCATGTGAAATTAATTCAACCATGGAAGAAGCCTCTGTTATATGTTTATTATTTTAAGATTACTTCTTAGTTAGTTCTTGATATTTATTTATGGAGTTTCAATAGATTTTTGTTTATAAATAGACTTCATTTGTGGTTTGTACTTTCTTACTATACAAAAGTACTTTGTTGATAGTTTCTAACTTCAACAGTGGTTTCATGTTCAAGTCAGTTTGAAACATATTACGGTTATAAATATAAATAATTTGATTTAAAATATTTCCGCCGTTTTCATAGCTACACGCATAGCATAGACCCATGAAAAAATATGCTAAAAGAGAGCGATCTACTTTACTCGTCTATGGTTTCAATAACTTAAGATTTACATTTATTTATCACATCTATATGAATGGGTTAAAGCCAAAGTGGTGGAAGTCAAGAAGATTTGATCAAAGCCAATATTTCTACTACCCTTAATCAAAAGAAGGTTTCTGGCAAAGATTCCTAAGCTATAGTTCTACAGAGAGCTGATAAATAACAGCACTTCACTCTGCCTGAATCAAGATCGGCTGTTCTGTCAAAGCCAACGTTGTTCAAGTCTGACGCACGTCTTCTGCCAAGAAAACAACACCCTTATGCTTAAATAACATTGTTGAATTTTTTATTATTAAATGAGTGCATTTATATTTTCTGGTGGAGAAAAAGAGCGTTCTTTTGTGGGCAAAGTGGCATAAATCAATATGACTTACTCCAAATTGGATGTTTTAGGAAAAGTGTTGTTGGTGTTTGTTGTATCGTAGTCTACATTTTCAAATTCAAAATTCCTGATAACGCAGCTTTTTACAAAACATAATGATGTGAATACACCTTATTTCGGAACTGAAAACTTAGTTAAGGAACTTTATAATGTAACCAAAGTAAAATAAGTTAACATAACAATGTAAAAGTAGTAACACTGTAATTGTTAACTGTAAAAAATAAAAATTTGTAGAAAGCCAATTTCCCAACATTTAACTTTTTTGACTTGCACCGCTTTGGCTTTAAACGGTCCATATATCAGTTTAAAAGTGAAAATACATTATTATTTATTTGAACACAGAAGCGTCATGATTTTTTTTATCGAAAGTAGACATTAGCCTGAAGAATGTCCATGACTCAAGTCAAATATGGGTTCATACAGGCTCTCCACCACCGAAGAAGGCAAATACGCAATTTTCTAACATTCATACAGGCTTGAGGATGGACTTTTACAGTAAGACTTGTGGAAGCTGACAGGAGGACAAGTTTCTCTAAGTAATGTAAATGTCACGTGCATAGATTTGATTTTATTGACTTTGATGCGCCATGTTTTCAGCTAGTTCTGAATTTTATTTAGGTTATTTTGCAAGTTTCTTGAGGCTGCTGTTGGATTCGTGTTGGATGCCAAAATAGCAGTGTCATCTGCATATATTGCCACTGTTGTAGTTCTTATTGTTAGTAGTTCTTATTATTAGTAGATTGTCAGGTGTGTATAAGAGATATAATATCGGTCCAAGCACGCTTCCTTGCGGAACGCCTGATTATATGGGATATAAGTCGGTGTATTAATTGCCATGCCTCACTAGGAAGTGTCTGTCTGTTCAGTATCATTTAAGCAATTGGTAATGGGGATGCGGAAGAATTTTCTTTAGTTTAATATGTAAGCCACTGTGCCATACCTTATCAAAAGCTTGAGATATGTCAAGGAAAGCTGCAAAGCAGTATCTTTTGGCATGTTGGTCTTTATTAATTTGGTTGACTAATCTATGTACTTACTCCATTGTTCCATGATTATTCCGGAATCCAAACTGATAATTTGGGAGTATTGAGAAAGGAGACATCTTCTGGCCTTTTTCCAGGTTTATGGATCATGATGATTTGAGCAGCTTTCCAGGTGCTAGGGAAGAAGTTTGATCACAGTAATGCATTGAATATGAAAGTTAGTAGTTTGTAGCATTTTTTCAGACAGTTCTTGTAATATTTTAACAGAAATGAGATCAAATCCTGGTGCTTTTTTGATATTTATTTCTGGTCAAATATTACAAGAACTGTCTGAAAAATGCTACAAACTACTAACTTTCATATTCAATGCAATACTGCGATCAAACTTCTTCCCGCCTTCATTATAACCTGTTTTATTTCTTTAATTTTGAATATACAGTGAGGCATATTCAATTGAAATGGGACCTCTAGGAAACTCGTCATCTCGTGTTCCTGCTCGATGGACAGTTCAGATGGGAATGGTTTGAACACTTTTTCCAGGTGGTTTGAGAAGACTTTAGCTTCTTCTTTGTCGATTCTGGCCACATTTTTGATTGCAGGATTGTGTTGTTGTGGTCTTTTTAGCCTTTTTGTACTTTTCCAGAGTGAGTACTCCGTGGCTTCTATTGGTGTAAGGCTAAATATTTCTGAATCCCAAGGTTCTGTTCTTCTTGTATTAAGTCTTTCAGTTCTTTAGTGGCTTTATTTAACTTTCTTTTGTTTTCTTCAGTTCTCGTTTGCTGCCATTTTTTACGTAGATGTCTTCTTTCCTCAATTTTATCTTTGACACCCGGTGGTATTTCTCTTTTCCCTTGTGATGTTTCATATGCAGGCGTGGAAAACCATGCTGCCTCTTGTATATTCTTTGTTAGGTATTCCAGCGCTGTTTCTATGTCTACTTTAGTGGTCGATCTAGCGAGATTAGATAGTCTAATTTTCTCCTAAATTCATGCCAATATATTTTATTATTGTGCAGCGAGGCTTGTTTTTCTATATTCAGGATCTGCGAATGAATTGATAGCATTACTATTGAGTGGTCCGATGACAAGTCAAAGCAGCTTTTGGCGTTACATTTCTTAGTGTCAATTCCTTTTGTGATGCAAAAGTCTATGACATCAGGAATTTTGTTTTTATCTGACGGCCAATGTGCAGGTAGATAAATGTTGCAAATTATTTGCTTTCATTGCTATTAGGAGTTCTCTGCCTTTTGAAGTTGTCAGCATTGAGCCCCATGTTGGATGTTTTGCGGTGTAGTCTCCGCCTGCAAGGAACTTGTTGCCTAATGTTTTGAAAAATCCTTCGAAGTGTTCCGTATTGACATGGGATCGAAAATGTCGTTTCTTAGAAATCCGCAAAAGTGCCCACCAAGGCTGTCTAGACTCCCCACTGTTGTACAATATATACCACGAATGCGTAATGCGAATTGTATTGGATAACTGACGTCGATCAAGATCGGTGGAAAAACTCGGTTTACATATGATACCACTCTCGTGGCTATAGACGAAGAAGTTCTTCTAGGGTTATTAATCCTGATACAAAAGTCCAGTGCAGAATTTGGACTTAGGTCAATTATAACAAGACCACACTGAATAGAGAGTAGAATACAACCATTAAACATTGGAAATAAGGTCGTGAAACAGTTACATACCTGGGATCTAATGTACATAACTCAAACCACATATTAATTAGAAGGCGTATTCAGCCAGCGAAATCGGTAATGACACAACTAACAAAGCTATAGAGCTATGGAAGGATAGAAACACGACGTAACAAAAACTATATTCCTGCGGATCAGAGATATGGTAATACTAGCTGCTGATAGACGCATAGACGCTTTCGATATATAGTGCTGGCGTAGTATACTCTGCATACCTTGGACAGCCCGGGAAACAAATATTTCCCTCATCCAAAATTAAGATAGAACAACGACTGTCGTCTCTAATGTATGGCTGGGCCTTCAACATTTTTGGGCGAATTATTCTGTACAACTTCGAAAAGTTTGTGATACAGGTAAACCTACCGGGAAATGCAGAGAGGAACACTTATATATAGATTTCCAAATTAAAAAATTTGAAGCTGGAAACTGTAAGCCGCGAATCAACAACCGGAAACAATGGCGACGTATCGTGCGTAAAATCACCCTCAACGTGGACACAGAGTGAATGCTTATAATCACTACACATCAGTTTCGATGTTAGACAAGCAAGAAGATTGGTATGGGTTGCAGCCCAAACTTATTAAATTTAAATTGTGTAAATTAAACAGTTTTAATACGAACAAGTCCCGTGATAATAGATAATAAGATTAGATATGAGTACAGTTTTCAGCATAACATATTTCAATAACATTATTTAAATTAAACAGTTTTAATACGAACAAGTCCCGTGATAATAGATAATAAGATAAGATATGAGTACAGTTTTCAGCATAACATATTTCAATAACATTATTTACGTCTAATCGGCGATATTCTCAAACAAAGTCAGTTAAGAGATAGATACAAGAGGTGCTGGTTTGATTTTATCGTGCTTTTACTGAAAATATCGATGTGGGAATGGGTACTTACTACAAGGTAATGCAGCGAAATTTTGTTTTCATCTTTTTGTAGATTTAACGAGAATTCTTCTTTCAGACTACACCATTTATAATAGTTATATTCAGAATCTGGCCACGGGCTGCGTGCACTCAAACTGCAACGATTAATCATAACGGAAAATCGGTCTCTCAAATAACCACTCTAATGTTATTCAGCGTAGTATACCGTAATGTTAGGGTATATAATGTAGGAAAGATAGATGAATATGTCAATTTTAAGTTTTATAAAGCTATGGGTTTAGTAACTAAATGCGCAATCTAAATCTGTATTATATTTTAATCGATATATTATACAATGAATTTATACAGAATGAGTATGTTCTTGCTGCTTAGTATATGTTTAGGATGATCGTAAACATACAAATATGAAATTAAGAAAGTAACACCAATAATAATACGACAAATACATTTTTTTATAATATTTAAGTAATAGGAGATGAAGTAGTGAATTGTAACATGAATAATAATATACAAATATGTGTGTTCATGTCTAGTACCGGGTTTGCCTGAATTGTAAAAGAGATTAAAAACTTGGCTGGGCTGGGATCACTCCTATACTTTCCATATGGCGAGAATTCGGAAATCGTGTTAAATTTAGAGTTAAAACTAGGTAATGGAATGGCATACACATTACACAAGCTAATGAAAACACTACGGGTTTACCACGGGTATAAAATGCTTTATCTATCAACAAACATTTCATGTATGACTTCAATTTATTATTATTGTCCAGCGCTTATAATCAGGAGGCAATTTATTGAAAAGTTTCATACAACATTACCCAGTGGCTGTTTGTTTCTATTTAGACATGTAAAGTTGTCGACACATTTACCATACATCAATTGGGTTTTTTGTAGCTGGTGCCCTGATGCTTATAATTAAGCACCCCATATACAAAATTGTTAATATCCAAAAAGGCCCTGTGTCGTAAGCTAATAATAAAGCTATTTTCCCCTATAGTTCAAAAACACTAAAAAATTAAGAAGTTATAATAGATATAATACGCACCATGAGAGGGTGCCCCGATGCATAGTATAATTTGCTTAACGTGTTGAGCCGGCCCTGCTGATCCTAATTTGACTTGCTGTATTACAATAACCTGGATTTTTCTTGTTCTCAGTACTTTTCTACAATTTCTTCTACATTATTTCTTAGTTTTGCAATAGAATTAAAAAAAATTTATAACAATTTGTTGAAAAGTCTGGTATAATTAGGGTTGCCATCCGTCCGGATTTCCCCGGATTTGTTCTAGTTTTAGTGGCGTCCGGGCTATTTTTAAAGTTGTCCGGGTTTTTAGATGTACGTTTTTAAGTTGTTTGTAAATATTTATGCTTTCTTTGCGGTTTATCTCCTGTTACCTCCAGTCGACAATGCATATTATGCATTCAAAAATAGGAAAGCTCAATTACGAAAAAAAAAACGGAAATTTGTTTGCCAATGAAGGAATATTTTGTTTAGCAAGTCATCAGTGGACGACAAATGTAATTGATTTCAGTTTTCATTGATTAATTTTATATCCATTAATGTATTTTTATCTTTATGGTAGATTACTGTTGTTATATACTATAATTTATGTTTTTGTTTTTATTTATTGCATTTGTATAGTCAGTATAGTGGTTATTTAAGATTAAAATTAAAACTATATTTTCTTTTATTTATTATATCAACATATAAACGTTGACATAACATTGGAAAAACGCCCGGGCTTAAAGCTGAAAAGTCCGGGGTTTTGAAGCACTTTGTCCTTGGTTAATGATTTTTCAGATGGCAACCCTAGGTACAATACTACCCAGTGGCTATTTTTGTCCTATGTAATCGTTTAATATCATTGCATAATAAAGTTCCACCTTTTGGGGAATAGACATATAAAGTAGTAAGTATTTATTGACAAATGTGCCATACTACATGATGACATCAGTTGGTGATAAATATTGCGTTTGTAATAAATTGTATAATTGGATATTGATATTTCGTAAATTTCAAATATGGAAAATCTGGCTAATTACATTTAAAAAACCTGATGTGACCGATGGCCAATATATTAACTAAAAGAAATCGATTTTCGAATCACAATAAAAATATTGTAGCTTTTCAATATTCCATTCTTTTATACACTCACGAAACTCGCTTTATTTATAATATAAATTTAATTTACAATTAATTTAAATTTAATTTATATTATATTTTTTAGCATACAAAATATAAGGAAAATATTTTATCAATTGCAGTATACACCAATTTGTTTAATTTCTATTTCTCACTAAAATTATGTTAATTTTTCGGATCCTCCAATTAATTTCAATTTATTAGTAACTACTACTATAAAATATATTCATAATTGAACTTTAAGTACGAACCGAAAAATATAAACTTGCATAAAAGGCGAACAATTATGGAAATTGAATTCCACACTAGAACCAAATGAAATACAATTAAAAAGATCCCCGGCTGGGTAATAGTACACTTTGTTAAATATTTGCATACGCGGCTAAGGAGGAAGTAATATTGTGGAGTGCTCTTTAGAAAATTGCTTAAAGCATATACTTAAGAGGCAATGAACTACACGCGAGCACCATTGTTGCGAATGGAAAACTGATGTGCGTTTTGTAAAAGGGTTAAACCTGTTGCATAACATGCAGAGCAACAGTTGGACGTACGCAGTCAAGGTCAGACGAATTGATTTTCAACTGCGCACCCTACAGGATGTTGACTCGCCTCTCTTTGGAGAGAAGGATGCCGAAAAACAAATCTTTAGCGGAGCCTCCATGCGGAATTACTGCGTTAGAACTCAATCTGTAGTTGGTTACTACTACATTGCTAACAAATTAGATTAATTTGAAACCGACTAACTCGTAAAGCGTAATTATTTCAAATATTCTGTTGGAAAACTACATACGTGGGGTGATTATATTTTAATAAACCAATATGTTTATATCATAACATATATAACAGTACCGACAATAGATTCCTAATGGGAAGTGTCATAAATTTAACATACAGTAATATATTATTGACACTTATGTTTCACACATCTAAAAATGCAATATTTAAACGCACTCGGGTATAAGTAAAAATGATAACAAAAATTATTGCAAATAATTGACAATATTAAATACATAATGAGTGTACAGGTAGATACACAAACATATAAATTGAGGAATTGAGGGGAAAAGTGAAACCTCAAATTAAAAAACTAATCTATTTTTATACTAGTCCTATTAAAAATAAGAATAATGATAATAACAATATAAAATTATATTTTCAAATTTAAGGGTTAATCCACTTTTGTTCTCAATGTCTCAATTGTAAAAGAGATTAAAAACTTAAGGCTGGGATCACGCCTACTTTTCATATGGAGGGAATTTGGAAATCGTGTTAGATTTAGAGTTAAAAGTAGGTAATGGAATGGCATACACATTACACAAGCTAATGAAAACACTACGGGTTTGCCGCGGGTATAAAATGCTTTATCTATCAACAAACATTTCATGTATGACATCAATTTATTATTATTGTCCAGCGCTTTAATATCAGGAGGCAATTTATTGAAAAGTCTGATACAATATTACCCAGTGGCGGTTTGTATCCTATTTCTATTTAGACATGTAAAGTCGTAAGTATTTATTGACACATTTACTATACATCAATTGGTTGTAAAGATTGCGTTTGTAATAAATAGAATAATTTGATATTTAGTCAATTTCATATGTTTTGCTGGTAAACCTGGGTTGACGAATATATTAACTAAAAGAAATCGATTTTCTAATCGTAATACAAATATTTTAGCTTTTGAATGTTCTATTATTTCATATACAAAACTTCATGGGCTTTATTTCATTGTACATTTAAATTTAATTTTAATAGAAAATGTAAAAAAAAATATCATACAATACAATTAAGCATTCCCTCAAGAAGGTGTTGAATGACTCGATGATCAATTGCTCCTGATTTCTGTATAACTTTTGCACATTGCTCTTCCATTTTTATTGCGGTTCGAGTTTGAGAAAATAATTGTGTCCCATTCATCAATGCCACAGTATTGAAATTTTCACGGCAAAAACGGAAGTGGTAGCGGGTAATCCCTAGTGACTTGCTCGTCGAGGAAAGTGTGCGCACGTTCGAGTTAAGCCGAGAAGGAGCGATTCCCAAGACCGCGAAGGATGAGGCACGACCAGAGACCATGACGAATGGGTAACGACGCTGGGAGACTAGCCCGCAGATTATACCCCACATCATACCATGGGTGACGCATGAGCACAGCGAGCTGGATCACTGGACCACGCAGACCCTATCCGGATATGGAGTATTATAGACCTACTTACACCGGATAGGGAAGGCCAACACGCCGAAATGCCGTTACTGCTGCGAGACAGACTATCCAGCCCACACAATCTACCCGGGCCCGCGATGGGTAAGATAGCGCGAGGCATTCTAGCTCGAGATTGGAGAAACCCTCCCGAGATTGCCGAGAGAACTTTCGAACCAAACTAAGTGGGACGCCTACAACAACTTCTTAAAACTGGTGTTTAGCACAAAATACAATGACGACTTACGGAAGCCCAATCGTAACTGATGGACGGACTGGTCGAGCAGCACACAAGGAGGGGACGAAAGAACACGCCGACTCACATGAACACACAGCGACTCGAACAAGACAAGAGGCATGACTAACTGACCGACGCAAGACTGCGCGAGGGTCTTAGAGTGCCTTTGAGGCGGGAAAGCCCCGAGCGACAGGAAAAGGAAAAGGTGGTATGGTTCATTAGGGACGTCGCTATCAAGGTCCTGGGCGACACCGTGAGCAAATTCAAACGAAGGGAATAGTGTGGGTGAGATTGCAGGACATCACCATCTTCACATGCTACCTCTCGCCCAATTGCAACTACGAAACGGCGAGAGGCTGTCGGAGAATTTCGTCAGAGCAGCAGGCAGTCAGGTCGTCGTGGCGGGTGACCTGAACGCTAAATCAGTGGCCTAGGGGACAAAGGCCACCGACGCAAAGAGCGATGAGGTAATGAAGCTAGCCGCAGTAATCGACTGGGAGGTGTGCAACGTGTGGAGGACGCCGACATTTGCTTGGTGGGTCGGCGTCCCACATCGATATCACCATTACGTCTGCCCAACTGACGGGAAGAGTGCAGGACTGGTGCGTCCTGGAGGGGGAGTCCCTCAGTGACCACCGTCATATCGCCTACACGATTCGCCGGCTTCCAACCACCAGACCAAGCTGCCCTGCTATTCCCTGCGCCAGGCGGTGGATGACGCATTTGATGGAACAGGTTCTTTTTTGGGCCATCCTGGGAGACTTCGAGCCCATCCTAGACTCTGACTCCGACCAAATGGCAGAGGAAATTGACCGGAGGCTCAAGAATACTTGCCTCCTCGCAGTCCCCACCTAGGCGCCCGCCAACCCATCGCGAAGTGGGGTGTATTGGTGGAACGAAGAGGTAACAGCCACGAGAACCTACGCGAACTGCAGCAGGAGGTGTATGCAACGAGCCTGGGGCCTGGAGCTCAAACCGAGCCCTTATATTCTCAGTACCGGGAAAAAAGAAATCACCTCAGGCGTCGAACACACACAGCTGTTGGCAGAAACTGTGTAGGGAAGTAGACGAAGACCCGTGGGGCCTCCCCTACAAGACAGTCATGGGGAAAATAAAAGCTTGTTTGCCTGAGCGATGCTGACGGTTCTCCAGCCTCTCCAGCTGGTAATATCAACCAGGATGCAGCAGACGAGGAGGCTGACCATCATACATTACCTCCTCATACTGTATGAGAGTCACGTTGGTGAGAATGGCAGAGTGGGTGGACCGAACAACACTGGACTCGGCATCGCTGTGGCTAAGGCGAAGGTGGCCCTACTATTCACGCGAAAGGTCTGGCACCCAGTACGCCACACACATCAGACTGCTTCGACAAGAGTTTTGTCAAACACTTTCAGACCATCATCACAATGGATGGTATCCCACAAGGCGCCAACATAACCATGTATACTGATGGATCCAAAACTAAGACGAGAGCTGGCAATGGAATATTCTCACCAGAACTCGATCTCAAGATAAGTGCACCACTTGGAAGACTCACGACAGTCTTCCAAGCGGAATTAACAGGAATACTAAAATGTGTTCAAATTTTAGCTGAACGGAATATTAAGGATAAACATATCCGAATACTCACCGACAGCAAAGCAGCTCTAAATGCACTAAATGCCAACACATTTGTGTCGAAAGAGTTATATTCATGTCTACACAGCCTGGAGGAGCTAGCTAAATATAACAAACTATAACTCTGCTGGATAAAAGGACATAGTGGCATCAAGGGGATCGAAATAGCAGATGAACTTGCCAGGAAGGGATCCTCACATCCTCTAACAACCCTAGAGGATGAAATACTTTCTGCAGGTACTCTGAAAAAAATAATAGAGCATAGGACACATGCTCTACACAAGGTAAGATGGCGAGAAACGCCGGGCTGCAAACAATCAAAGGTAGCAATTAGGCAACCTTGAAAAATTGCAGCCACGGCCCGCCTTAACTTATCTAGAACTATCTGAAATTATTGACTAACATCCTAACCGGCCACTGCCGGCTGAACCTACACACGATGGGTCTGGTGAACAGCCCGTTATGTAGAGGGTGCAATGAAGAACTAGAAACAGCAGAGCATGTAATATGCCTCTGCCCAGCTCTTGTAAACACCAGGCATCTAATACTAGGGGAGTGCTGGCCTTGTATGGTCAGCATTGGCAGCTCCTCACCCGCCAGAGTTTTGCAGCTTGCACGCAAAATTGACTGGTGGGACGAGTGAGCAGCCTTAAAGGGAGGTTTCACAATGGGCCCATTTTGAGGCCTAAGTGACTGTAGCTATGCTACCCTCCAGCCAACTATCCAGAACTATCCAGCTTCGACAATATCACTAAATCAAGCGGAAGATTAAGTACGTGGGCACTACAGTTGAGGAAAACACCACTTATGCCTCCCAAGTGCTTGAGACCACCCGCAAGGTGGCGAGAACGGAGGCAGCACTGACGAGGCTGTTTCGAAACGTCGGGGCCCGGGGGAGGCAAGGAAGCGGTTGCTGGCGACAGTGAGGCGCACAGCTCCTGTACGCATCTCCGACCTGGTCAGAGGCCGTCAAGACGAGGCGGAATGCAGACCGACTGAGGTATACGTTGCGCACCCGCACTCAATGCGCTCAGGGTGGCAAGGGGGTAGCGAACGGCATCCGGGGAAGCGATTTTGGTTATCGTCGGTATCACCCCAATCGAACTGCTCACCTTTGAGCGCATCGAGAGGAACGAGCACGGCCTAAGTATGAGGGCCGCACGTCCTCACCGTGACCAGCTGGTAGTCCAAATTTGACGAGTTGCAGGATAAAGCCAGCTGGACCCGAAGGCATATTCTGCGAATAGCGTTGTGGTTAGAGAGATCACACAGAGAGGAGCACTATGCATTAATACAGGTACTTACGGGGCACGGCTGCTTCAGGGCATACCTGAAACGAATGGGACTGGAGCAGTTCGAGGAGTGTGCCCTATGCCAGGCGCCAGTTTATTCGGCCAAACATGCCATTCTAGATTGCCCTCGCGGAGTTGAATTGATCGGAGGACAGGAGGCGTGGAATCAAGTGCACTGGTCAATGTTATGAAGAAACGAGCGAAACAGACAACGAAGGCAAGGTAGGTACCAGGTTGACAGTCCCTCCTGTCTGTCGGATTACTTGGGTAGTAAGTATGGTTTATCTGGAATGCTCCGTTGACTGAAGGATTAACTATCAAGCACCCGATTCTGGAACCTCAAGCATGGGTTACCAAGAAGTTTGGAGATTTTATTTATTTATATATTTTTTAACTGTCCATAACGGATATGATTTTTACTTAGTCATTTGACTATCATCGAACTATTTGCTAACTTATCCTGGGTGAAGTTTTTTACTTGCTTTTTAATCTGTGGCTGCATTCAATGAGAATGCTTAAAGGATTCTTGATGGTTTTCTATTTATTAACTGTCTATACAGGATACGAGTTTTTTCTCTTTACTTGATTATTTATTTAGTATCTGTTAATTTATTCTGTGATAAATTTTAACCTGTGGTATACTATTCTAGCCTAAGCATGGCTCCACCAGTTTACACGTTATTAAGTTTTATTTACTTATTATATAACATCATGAAAAACTACATAACTATAGGTCTATATGCCCAGCCCGATGGCCGATAAGAGCTCAGTTCTGTGCTGGGATATCAGTGCAAGGATTTAGGGTTTAGTGAGTACTCCTTGTACTGAATTACAAGGCGAGTGTCACACCCTCCCCCAGGAAAAAGGTGGCATGGATCGGATTCCTAGCAAACACAACAATATTATTTAAATAAATATATTATTACGAATTGATATAAAATCTATGTACATCTCTTTTATTTATAACGATTATCGATATTTTTAACAAAATTTCACTTTCGAATATATATTCTTGAAAAATAGACACGAGTAAAGTTCAATTTCTGTCAGATATTTATATAATCAAATAACCGCAAATTAGACATTTAGAAATTTGGAAAAGTTATTATTATTATCTTTTTCCTAATTTCTAAAAATATGGTGTTAATTATATTTTCAATATTCGAAAATCGCACTTGGTCAACATATACTTTCCCTAGACAGATTTCTGCCAAAAATATCGTGTTAATTATATTTTCAATATTCGAAAATCGCACTTGATCAACATGTACTTTCCCTAGACAGATTTCCGCCAAAAACTTATAAAGGCTAATTTACGCAAGACGTAATAGACTGATCTTATAGTTTTTCCGAAATCGGAAACGTCGGCGGAAACGCAAATTTTTCAGAAACGGTATTAAAATGACTTGTTATTTTATTTTACGTATAGAATTCCAATACTTCATCGATGCACATGATTAAAACCAATATGGTTATAAGATACAATCGTTCATAGAAAATAGTATATCTATACGTAACGAAATGTGATAAGTTCCGTATTCATAAATGATACATAAATAGTGTATATCGAATATGTAATCGAATGGGTAAACTGAAATCACGATGGAAAATGATCAAATATGTTTCTATTATCATATATTTTCATTATTCATAGATGAATAATAGATTGAAAACTTATTTATGTAGCAGTTTAATCTAAATATGCAAGCGTAAATGTACAACGTTATGTAAATTAATGGTACAATATATTACATAATTTAGTATGTAATTATAGGTCTTACTAGGGTATTATATATTTTTTTTCTTGAAAATGCTAGACTATTACATTTAGGAATAAAAATAATACACCCTAATATATCATAATTCTCTCTAATAGCTCTAAATAAAATGTGTGTCTCGCATTTTCCGCCGCAGTATATATCGATCGACGGACTCAGCTGTGCAAAAATATATGTCTTCTACTTATATTTAGGGAATAAAATAATAATAATAATAATAATAATAATATATATTATCAGCATCCCCTTTTGATGTCGGGGTGTAAAAATTATTATAATAGATGTTTTATTTTTGTTACCAGCATATATAATACGAGGCATATCCAGAAAGTAAGAGTACTGATGCTCTCACGGTCGGAGGGATTTTATTTTCATCATGTTAGCCACACGGCAGTATAGCCTGACTCCTCCCCTTTGCACCGAGAGTGGTTCGAGGTCAGTACGTTGAGAACTGTTGACACGACAACAAGTTTCGTGAATAATCTCAATCCAATCTCCCGCCAAGTGCGAAATACGCGGCATAATTTTAATCGAATATCTGCCTCAAGGGGAGGAGACCATCAACTCTGCAAGATACTGTGAGACCTTAAAAAAATTGCGGAGGGCGATTCAGAACAAGAGGAGAGGCATGCTGACAAAAAGAGGCTGCCTGCTGCACGACAATGCCAGACCACACACGGCCAACACCACGAAGGAACTGCTCGCCTCGTTTAAATGGGATGTTCTGAACCATCCCGCGCATTCCCCTGATCTAGCACCTTCAGATTACTATCTCTTTACCTCCCTGAAGCTGCACATGGGTGGAAAAAGGTTTTTAACCGACGAGGAGGTAAAGGAGGAGTTGGAGAAGTGGACGAAGGGGTTGGCGGGAAACTACTTCGAGGAAGGCATCAAAAAATTGATACCTCGCTACACCACCTGCATAGAGAGGAATGGCGAAAAATAGCTTAAGTTTCACGTAATTTTTTTGTTTAAATAAATAATTTTAACACCTACAAACTTCAGTACTCTTATTTTCTGGATATGCCTCGTATATCAATATTAATAATGAAAATAAGGGGAAAAGGAAGAAACAATGGGGGAATCATAGACATATAAGACAACGAGTTTCGGTGAATTAAGTGAGAGTTATATCATAGTGCACGTGGGTTGTTATTTATGTATCGAAAATTGGCAATACTGGTATTGCTAGGTGTGATTCGACTGCGCTATCGCAAAGTTTGGTATTTTTGACAGTATACGTAATCAGAACGTTTTGTTTCAGACGCTGTTTGTATTGTTAACAGTGAATTGAAAATGTTATCTCGACCAACATATAGATTTTAATATGGAACAATTTCGTGGTTGGGATCAACTTACTACGACTTTTGGTGATGAAGCATCATTAAAGGTCAGAATATATCGATGGAGTAGTGGATTCAAACGTGGCCGACGAATTTTTTGAATATACAAAATCGGTCCTTGTAAACATTTATGATGATAATGCAAGATCGTACGTGACTTACCATAGGATTGAGGCATCTCTGGGCATTAGTATGACATTTAGCCGTAAACAATATTTGCGTTGGATTTAGCACTATTTAACAATCGACCAAACTAAGACTCGTGTGAACTGGTGCAAGAAAATTATTACAAAATACAACTGCGATGCATCATATGCAGTGTATAACATCTACACAGGTGACGAAACTAAAAGCAGAAACCACAATAAACTGTTAATGTATTTATAAACCATGTTTAAGAGATACCTATTCGGAATTGGAAAAACTGCTATGCCAATTTGGGTTAATCAAATGCAAAAATGTGTAGATCTTAAATCAGTTAAATATACTACGCCACTGCAAAGCAGACTCGGCTACTCTGCATGCTTATACAATCCTTAACGATATAGATATTGTGCTCATTTGAGGACCTTGGATATTCAAGTGGGAAATTCAGGAGACTGGTAAAGGTTGGATACTGTATAGTGCCCATACAACCATTACAACTCTTGAACATATATAGAGACTATAGAGACCTCACAGTGGTGAAGGTACGACTAGAGCTAAATGAGAGAACAGAGAGGGAATTATTCCTAGACTCTGCTTACCTCCGTTATGATCAACTCGTTCCTCCACAGACATCAGGAGTTGGGCTCCTGACAGCACACTGTTAAAAAAATAAATCCCAAATGTTTATCAGATGTAAAGCAAATGCGCACCACTCTCTGTGGGGAAGAATTGACATTAATAAACGGGGCTACAGCAAAACCAAGTCCCAGCCAGAAAACAAATCGGTAGTGTTAAATCTTAAAAGATTAATTGGCCTAAAGGCAATGAAAAAATTCATTTTTAAATCCAATATCCTCACCTGCCCTAAATACAGTGTTCGGCCAGTATACCATCCGGTCCAGACCTATGGAACTGAGACAATAACCCTAACACAACCTATCAACGAAATTCATCCAACAGATAAGAGTGGCACAGCAGGAAATGGAACGTTCTATGCTAGGTATCCTATTGAGAGACGAACAATACGTCAGCAAACTAAAGTTACGGTACAACTGGAATTGGGGCAGGCATGTTGCAAGGACACCAAATGAAAATTGGACTAAAAGCCATTTTAGAATGGTGACCCAAATAAAATGCGGTAAGAAGTAGAGGATGCCCTACCCCATGGACAGATTAGATCAAGTGCATTAGAAATAACTGTATTCAACCGAAGCCAATCGAAATGAGGGCCATGTTCTGTAGTGCAACAGTCTATTATATGATGAGTGCATAATCATCTGTAATGCTATAAATAATCTGAATATATATTAAAAGGTCTATATTTTTGACCGATGTTTACATTTGTTATATTGGCAATAACTCACACATATAAACTGTTGAAATGCGATAAAATTTCCTCAGTCTAGCTTATAGGATAGCATATAAGGCAATCTGTGTTCTGAATACTATCACGTATTCGACATATATAATTTTCTAACGTAGGATAAAAATAGAATACATTAGACTCATTTTAACACGACATTTTGACGTCGTACTGTATTGTATACTGTAACTCTTGTATTTATTTTCTAACGGGCATTGACTAAAATCAACCATATTTTAAAATTCTAATGTCCTGTTCATATTCACATACAATTACGCCGTGCGTTAAATCTAGAATTCAGCACAAGGAGTTACGTTATAAGGTCTATTTTCTTGGTCCGTAAAAATATAAGTAATGCGTCTATGATGAAGTTCTTTGTTAGTTTAAATATGTTGTTTGTTGTTATGTTATAACATGTTATAAGTTATTCCTGGTTTCTTAAGGTCGTTTTAGACAAGACAATTTCTTAACTCAAAAGTTGTTAAAGAAATGAATTCATATATCCTCCTCCCATACAATTTGTCCGTGACAAATAGAACGCGTTATATTTTTCCATTCGATCTACCAACCAATTCAATATTTCAAATAATTTGCTGTATGATACGAGATAATTTAGATTGTATCGTATCTTGAATAACTTTTGAGTCAAGAAATTGTCTTGTCTAAAACGACCTTTAGCAAGCGGTTCCGTAAAAGCAGCTATTTGTACATAATTTTGATGTCAAAATAGTTTAGTAATAGTTTTTAATTATATATAAATGAATGTGTGTCGTTAGGATACGATTCATGACTTACTTAATACACGTACATCGTAACACGCAAATATACACACACAAGCAGAATGACTCAAAGTTCGATAACTTATTAGTAATGTAAAAAATACAGTTTCCCAGACTGCGGAAAATCTAAATTTAATGCAGAGGTAATTTTATTACAGTGAATATAGTCAGAAATCAGAAAATAGTCAGAGTTATTCAATTACGTATACTTAAAACATTTTTGCTTTATCATACGAAGCATTGTAATACTACTACATATTTTCCAATCTAATTTTGCATGTGGCTTTCTTTTATTATCTCATGTAACTCCGTTTTGATTCATTTTTAGTGATCATCGGCTGCTGGAAGTCTTTGTATACCAATTGCGATTTCCGATCTTGATAAAAATTATCAGTACATTTACGAAATTTTAAAACAAAATCTTATTTATTATTTCGAGATTTTTATTATAAATTAAAAAAGATTGTAACTCTACAAGAATGGCACTTTGTCTTAAAAATATGGCACTTGTACTATTCTGGTTATTTAAAAGGTGTTGCCTTTATTTTCATGCACCATTAAGAATGAAAGGGAACAGACAAATGTTCCAAAGAAAAGATCAACGAGATAGTTTCAGAATTATTGAACACAAATTAAAATGTCCAATGAAATCAAATCCATTTATTTCTGTTCTAGTGCATTTTACAGTTCTTATGTGCGTTTTAGTTAAATTTTGATAGTATAAGTACATAGTTGTTTGTAAAACTAAAATTTCACGTTACGAGAAGATAATCGATACTAAATAAGCCAGTACTTCAAGTTTAAACCACCCTGACGGCGATATATTAGTGAATTCGCCGGGTAGCGGTTTTCGAACAAAAATACCTCCAGATTTACATTTTATATCTTTTAACCATATATGAGTATATTCATTGGGATTTCGCCTATTACAGTTAGAAAAAACATCGTCAAAAATAACTATATATTATTTACTTGACAGATTTCGCTATTGTAAAAATAATGAATAAAAGGAAAATATTATAATCCACTAAATATATAACATACAAATAATAGTGTTTCTTCTGTAATAAATAGAATAAGAGCTCAAAAAATTATAGATTTACATATTAGTATTGAAGCTGAAGCATTAATTGCAGTATTTATACATATTGGTTAAGGTTGGAATAATTATAATACCAACCAATACATAGTTTTGCCTCATTTCTATTATTATTTGAATGAAGAATCAGAGTGCTTGTGATACATCTATATTTTACAAAGAGAAATTTATGACTTTCAACTAGTTGTAGTAGTTACCTTGTTTCTATTATTATTTTAAGGAAGAATCAGCGTGCTTTTGTTATAGATCTACATGTTACAAGAAGAAATCAAGGAAAAGTTCAACTAGTGTTTAAATGTGCTTTGTACAAAATATGCATATAAGCAGTATGAAAAGTCGTAGTGCACCTATTAATCCTTTTGATACCAAATTCTCATAACATAAACAATTCTCAAGTCAAGTCTTAAACGCAAAAATAGCAAAATACATCTTTATTTTTAAATTTTATTGCTATTTATATATTTTTTCAGCTCTCTCTTTGCGTTTGTTGCTTAAAAATTAGTTAGATATTGTTTTAACATTAGACGTTATAGATTTTAATAATTCTTTGGTTGTCTTTTTAATGAAATAATACAGTGTAGGAAAATTATACAGTTTGAATGTATTTATATTCTACTAGCAAAAAGTAAGATGCATAAAACATGATATGGGCTTCATAAAATAACCACTGGTACCAACAGGATTAATACGAAATAAAATAGGTCTTTAGAATAGATACTAGGTGCATACTTATCTACTTTACAATATGCATATACAAAACAACTTACTTGCTGAACAGTTTCCATGAGTTAAGAGCACAATTGTTAGATTCTCCCCTATAAATAAGAAAACAGCTATTATTTTTATCTAACAGGCATGCATATGACTAAATTTCGTTTCATATTCGGTGTAAATAAAACAGCCTGTGTTTTCATATACAAAGAAGGATTATTCGTGTAGAGGTAGACAGTACGTAAATTGAAATTAATACCAACTTGAAATTTATGTTGATAAAGTTACATAACGCGATTATGACATAAATAACAGTGACACTGATAATACCTAACTTATGTTCATATAAAGCAGCGGCATAAGTATATACCCCGTCTACCCACATTTTCTTAACCAGACAACCTACAAAATTTACCCGAAAACATTTAAACATCTGTATAAAATGTCATTTACAAAGTGCAAACATATGTTATAAAATATTTAAACAAATACAACCGGTGTGAAGTGAACCTCTAAGATCCCAGCCTCTATAACGCTGACCAATTGGGGTGACCAAAAATTTCTTTACTGACCATAATATATAGTTATATATTTTTATTAATAATTTTTATAAATGTTGTTGTATAATATATGTTTGTAACGTAAATTATTATTTTTAAACATGCCTCCGTCATACAATAGATTTGAAAAAATTACACAATGTCTCTATCTTAGCATATTCTTCCTTCTATTTATTTTTTATTTTTAACTATTACGCTCCTATCTCGATATGCCGATTTTAAATTTAAAAAATGGCCCGCAAAAAAATACGTTATTGATACATATACACATTGAGTTAAATAAACGTCGCATCAATTTTTTATAGTTTGGGTATCTACTATTGCTTTAAACAATAGTTTCAATTTTGTCGCACAAACCAAAAATGTCACAATTAAAATTTTCTAATTTCCTTTTGGTACCTGATACACTGATATGTTATGAATAAGGATCAGTAAGAACTTGAAACAAAACATATTGCATACGTTTTTATCGCCCAAAAAAAATATTATAATCAAAATTTTCCAATTTCCTTCGGGTATCTAGTGTACTGATATGTTCTACACTAGGATCTGTAAAAAATGAAATAAAATACGTTGCATAATGTTTGTATCGACCCAGCCTCTAAAATCGGCATATCCAGATAGGAGCGTAAAAGTTAAAAATAGAAAATAATGGAAGGAATAATTTGCTGAGATTGAGACGTACCATTTTCTATTGTCATTTTGTTGTAAACATTGTGTCATTTTTTCAAATCAATTGTATGACGGAGGCATGGTAAAAAATAATAATAATGAAATATGTTAGACTTCTTCGCGGAAAAAAATAATCAAAATTTTCCAATTTTCTTCGGGCGTCTGGTGCACTGATATGTTCTGCACTAAGATCAGTAAAAAAATTAAACATAATACGTTGCTTAATTTTTTTTATCGGCCCAGCCTCTAAAATCAGCATATCCAGATAGGAGCGGAAAAGTTATAAATAAAAAATAAATAGAAGGAACAATTTGCTGAAATTGAGACTTTTCATTTTGTATTATCATTTTGTTATAAACCTTAGGATCTTAGAGGTTAACTTCATACCGGTCAAATACACCTATGTCTTATGTTTTCCTTCGATGAAAACTTAAAACATAAGTGTACATGAAAGTATTCTAATATATCTTGAACTGCTATCAGAGCGATTACTTGGGGTATCTGTAAAACTGACAATAGCTACGTTATGTTCATATAAAGCAGCGACATAAGTATAGACCGCCGTTTAACCTAATATTTATTACTGATTAGACGGTGGTATATACTTTAAATTAATTTAATAGATATTAATACTATCGCACCAATTACAATTTTGAGACCACGTTGGCTTTGTAATGTGATGTACAAATTTCAATGAAGATGAACTGCGAAAGAAGTCTTCGTAAACATCTAGGTTTCAATTTTTAGCACATAAACCCATACTTCAGAATAAGAGTTATTCATTTACTCGTACTCTATAAGACATAAAAAAAGATAGTCGGGAGGTACCGACTATTATTTTTATGCCTGTGAATATAGTTTTCTCCTTTTCAAATATCCTACAAACAAATGTATATGTATATATTTCGATATAGAGTTTTAGGTTGTTTATTTTTAAAATCAGGTTTTATGTTTTTTATTATCCACCGTAATGTTGAAATGTTTACTAGAGGAATATGTTACTATGTTTACTATTAATTAATGAGTTGGCACAAATAGGTATTTTACGTTTGTTATACCGTTGCTCTCGCTCTCACCATGCTTGAGATATACAAAACCTGGACTGCACACTGTGCCAGACATTGTAACTCGTGTAACCGAGTTATGGTTAATATTCTATAGCGATGCTCGAGAAGAGTAATCATAAGCAAGTGCTTTACGCGTAGACCATCCTAACTCCCATATCTTGGTGTATGCGCCGGGTAGTTTTTGAACAATGTAGAAACACAACAAATATACCTCAAGATGTACAGTCCTAACTATACATAGGAGACTAAAAGCCTAGGTTTAATAGGAAAACTGTATGGTTAGGGGTTAGAGGTGTGATGTGACGTAAAAGAAGTTGTTTCTTATAAGACAGCCATGTGAATGGTACAACATGGCAGATGTCGCTGTAGTGAATTATTCTATAACAGGGAGCGTGGAAGTTTAGCGTCTAAATGTTTATAGAGTACTTTGAGAAAATGGGCAGGCTTGTAACATTTTCGACGTTATTGTTTTTGCTATGTGTCTTGTGTCTTGTTGGAAGAATTGTAAGGATGTAAGGAGTCTTAAATTAATGAAGTACATTAGAAATTGAAAGCAATTAATTCTATTACATACTATGCAGAGTAGTAGAATACATACAAATAAATCCCAGTCACGGTATGAAATGCGGCTATATGGCATGGGGCTATCCAAAAAAATGCACCACAACAAATAATGGGGTGAGAGACGTTCGAGGAAAGACAACATAAGTTGGGAGAAGACACACGGGTGTGTGAGGAGGCTGAGATGGAGTGGGGCACTGAGCAGATGGAGATAGCATAGAGGAAGGATGTAGGAAAGAGTGGGTATGTGTGAGGTGCAGGTAAATGGAAAACTGAGAGGATTTTTTTGGCGACTATATCGAGGTAAACAGCGTTAGTATCGAGGAGGTAATGTTAGCCCAGGCATGGTATAGTCCCGAAGACGGGGATGGTTAATTTTGGATGGGTAAGATGTTTTCAAATGTGCTTTATGGAGAACGGTGTAAAAGACGGGAGTAACTAATGGCAGTGAAAAATAAAGCAAGAGTAGATGGGAAAGAATAGAAGAGGTATGGTTACGGGAAGATGGGTGTGCCGTCAGGATTTCCGTAATGCTGGGGTTGGAGAGAAGGGCAATTTAGTTCCAGGTTTAATAATAAGACTTGTTTAGATACAATAAATTGTATATTATTACATTAGTACCATAAAAGTCCATATATTATTAGTAAAGATTTTTACATTCCTAATAGAAAAGGATGATGAAAAATTCAATGACCAATTTTTGTTTTTCTTCATATTTTATGACTTTTATAGTCGAAAGAGACTATTTTTGGAAAATATCTGTGTGTGTGGTTGTCTGTGAACAAAATTTCGGGAAAACGGCTAAATGAATCATGCACTTCCTGATTCATTTAGCCGTTTTCCCGAAATTTTGTTCAGATATTTTCCAAAAATAGTCTCTTTCGACTATAAAAGTCATAAAATATGAAGAAAAACAAAAATTAGTCATTGAATTTTTCGTCATCTTTTTCTATTAGGAATGTAAAAATCTTTACTAATAATATATGGTTGTGGAAACGCGGCTGAATTAACTGATAGTAACATTTGACGGTTAAAACTTAGTTTATTTAAAGTGCGTAGATTTAGATTAATCGTAGGTGTATAATTTTATTCTAACAACTTTTATTAGAATCATTTTTGCGCAAAAGCAAACATTACAAAAATATCATCTAAAAAAATATAATTATTATATTAATGTAAACAAAAGGATTGCATAAACTGCACACCCCTGGAGTTGGCGACATATTAACATATTAAATGTATTAATTTGTAATTAATAAATTAATTCGAAAAGTCATATGGTGAAACATATAATAAGTACCCACAAAATAAATTTATAAAATTTTATATCTATACTTAAATAAACACATATAAAAGTACAGATATATAACTAAGTAATACAACTTGCTCCCTAGAGAGAACGTTGCAATACGTGTATATAAACCATTTGGCATTTGGGATTTTGTGAATTCACCCTCAATGGCTAAGTTGCAATTGATTAATGATTTATTGATATTAAAATCTAAAGCTACTTTCTTTTCTAGTTCATGAGCTGTTATAGACTGGTCTTAGATGGCTTAAAACATCCCGGTATAGCTCCCGAACGATAAACTGTTGTGTTTATTATATATATATATATATATATATATATATATATATATATATATATTATATTTTTTAATTTTACTGGGTAAATGATTATCTCTACGAGCCGAGTTTTCTTTTCTATCTTGACTGACGTTTTCCATTAGGCATGTTACTTGAATTCTATGAAAAAGTGCCATGTAGTTATACATGGACAATTTATATTTTTAATTAGTTATTTGGTAAATATAATTGACTTTTACGATATTATAAACAGACCCTATTGATTAAGATTGAGATTTTTCTTATTAGCTTCATGTTGTAAACCCTATGAATTAAGAACATTGTTATCAGTAGTATTTTTCCTACAACCAGACTAAAAATATCTTCATAGTCGAAGAATATACTTCAAAATTGAATGAAACACAAATACTATTAGCAAACACTTCGTTTTAATACCATACTTTTTTTAATTATGCCCTTAGGCATTCACATATGTCATCTATACATATATGTAGTTAAATGAATTCAGAATAGGAGCGCAGAAACATTAATATTCATACAGGCGTTCATTAAAGTATTGAATAAATATGATAAAACCTTTATTTATGATTTTAGTTAGACAGTAGATAGTTCTTTATCCTATTGTTTCTTCACCAGCAGGGCATATATTGCTAACCGAGGACCGACTTTCAACAGGGTGATGCATCTTAAAGAGGTTTTTCCACCCCGGTGGATAGGGAGAAGGGGACAGATTGAATGGACAGCCAGGTCTCCAGATTTGATACCCTTAGATTTTTTTCTCTGGGGATATTTAAAAAGTAAAATTTACATAACACCCAACGTATTTAAATGATTTAAATGCGAGGATTCATCGTGAAGCACGATTAATATCTTCAGCTTGGTAATGAGGAGGTGCACCACGCTGTTAGAAGATGAAGTCTATTACTCGCTCAGTACTTTATTGTTACATCTGTTTAGTTATTATTATTATAAGTTATAAGTAATATATCTATTTAATGCATTCTTTTATATACTATATATTGAAATGTCCGCACATAGAGCCACACGATGCAAAAAGGTTAAATTCGTGCTATAGATTGCTGTCTTAGGTTATTATTCTTGTTGAAAATATAACTATAAGTGCTATCACCTAGAGCAGTAACATGGCTGCCTTGATTGTTATTTAATATCAGTACATTACAATACACTTATTGTAGCTTCAGGTGATAATATATGGATAATACCAATTAAAATATAGTTTAATTGTATTCGATATCGTAACATATAAGCCATGAAACTAATTATGTAACATCTCGAAACTATTGGGAGTAAGGATAATTGGAGTGTATATATATATATATATATATATATATATATATATATATATATATATGTACTATGAAACAAACTAGCAACATATATTTGGATCTGCTTCAATAATACAAACTATAAATATCTGATGAAACCAGTACTCATTTCCTTTTCCCACGTTTCTCATTAATTACAGAGATGTTGGTAATGAAATCATATAGATTTTTTTTAAGTTTCTTATTTTAATGATTTTCACGCTATTTGTATGAAAATGTGTAAACGTTCCTTATTTTTAATACAGAATTATTTCTTTTTATTACTATTCTCGAGTGAATGGTTAAGAGAGGATAAGCAAGGCGTGAAAATCTGCAAGAGATTGACGTGGGGGATGAAATTGGGGGGGTTTAGTGTGTGTACATAATGTTATGTATGGGCATTTATATTTAATTTATTTGTAAATTTAATTTAATTATTTTTGGTTGAATTCTATATATGGGAGATGTAAAAATGTGTGTAAACACAATTAATCGCATATATAGTTTTGAAAATTGTCACAAATATAGTGAGATAAAATATTTCTCATATTAAATAAAATACTCAGAATTGATAATTATGAAAATAATTTTAGAAACCTTATTATTATCTTGCAATAATAAACTAAGATTCTAATTGGTAACATTTATTTATGTTAAAATTTAAAATTTAGGATTTTCTGAAACAGAAAGCCCTATTAAATCTTGCAATAACAAACTAAGATTATAAATTGTTCATTAAGCTTATAACCATAGGTGCTAAAATTTGAGCGTTTAACTTATTACAAAAGTTAATAAACTTAATAAATATATTACCAGCAATATGTTTTTTGATGGAATCAATGCATCCTCATATTTCGTGTAATCAAACTTTCCTAACGATGTCTCATTTTTATATGTCTTGTCTGAAGTCGGGGATTAATGTAATAAAAACGGTGTTCGTGACTAAAAAGCGGTATATCCGTAAAAGGAAAATGGGAATAATTTTTTCGTCTGTATTTAATAATGTCTAACAATGTTAAAACATTGTTAGACATTATTTTTATTATGAGATTATGATTTGGGCTCAAAGACCTCGATCGATAATCCAGTCTGATATATGTCGGATATAAAGGGATAATAATAAATATTATTATTACTTTTATTGAAAGTATGAGATAAATATAAACTAAAATGTACAATGTTGTAAGTAATTTAGATATTATTGTATTGTATATATTAGGCATTTAACTTTCCTTCTAGGGGGTTAGTTGTATAATTAGTGTAATTGTTATAGGTATAAGGCGGAACGGCCAAATAAACATTATTATTATATCTCGCTAAAATGTAATTGATTTCCTAAAAATTATAAATGGAACATTAAGGCTGTGTACTATAAAGGCGAGTTAACTATGGGTCGTAATTACATGTAATAAAAAAATGTTGTTAACATAATATATTAATATATTGTGTCGTAAAAATATCGCTTTGTGTATCATTGTTGTCGAATGTGACGTTTTAATCACGGATTGAATATTGAGTCGGAGTTATAATATGAATCTGCTTATATACAAACCAGCAGAAAGCAGTATCCAATTAAAATCGAACTATCGGACTATGCATTCTTAAAGAAACTATCTAAAGAATCAAAACGACAGTGGTCAGCCATCCAATTGACAAGGTAAAAACGAAAAAAATCGACTATAAAATCAGTGTAAAAGACATAGGACCCGACAGCTATTATACCTCTTCACTCCTCTACACATCTACACTTTCTGTCCCCATGATACGATTTTGTAAATTTCTTTTTATTCCGGAATAAATTATGTGGCTGAGGACAAATTCGTTGAATAAAATAGGCTATCCCCGTACATTTGTGTCCGCACGAGTTGTCTGGCTTTGATGAAGCGAATATCGTCCGCAGCTTACGAAGTCGCATTGTGAGAACTACCTTTTTGTATTAAATTAGCACCAAACACAATGTTAGGAACGTTGCGAAGGGAGAACAGAGGAAGGGGCATCAGAGGTTTGGATGGAGCGAGCCGGATTTGGATGCATATGAGAAAAAGCTAAAACGCGTCAAGTGGGAGGATGTGCATTCGATGCTCCAGTTGGAGAGAGTGATTGTGGCTGCATTGTAGAAGAAGATTTGGTCGAGGTATGTAGAGTGAAGAAGTCGAGCAGGCGAAGATCAATGGCGAAGTGGAGGAATGGGAGAGGTGAAGTGGAAAGGGCCAATCAGGCGAAGAGGAAGTTCGAGAGAACTTGCGAGAGGAAGAAGATAGATGATTTGCAGAAGGTAGAAACGAGGTTGAGGGAGTGTGTGACAGAGAAAGGGTTGTGGGAAATTCTGAAGGGAAGTGTAAAAAAGGGCAAAGTTAAATTAGAGCTGGCAGAGTAGGAGAAGAGCTGTAGAGAAATGACGAGGTCAGAGGTGGATTTGGGGAGTTCGAGACCGGTGGTAGGAAGGGAGGCGTTTTCACGGGAAGAGGTCGACCTGGCCATAGGGCAGCTGAAACTGGGAAAGGCGGCGGGGGAAGATGGGCTGTAGGCAGAGGCTTTCAAAAGATTACCAGAGGAAGGAAGAGATAAGTTGCTGCAGGTTTTGAATAGGGTCTGGAGCGGTCAGGAGGAGTTGCCGGAACAGTGGCGTGTGGGGGTGGTGGTCCCGGTACATAAAGGGGGAGCGGCATCGGTCGTAAACAATTATAGAGGTATTACCGTTATGAGTGCGGGGTATAAAACTATAATGACAATTGTGAAAAATAGACTAGAGAGGGAAGTGGATATAAAAGGGCTGCTGCCGGAATGCCAGGGGGGTTTCAGAAAGGGAAGAGCGACGAGGGAGCAGATTTTCAGGCTTGCGAGAATGGTGGAGAAAGCGTTGGAGTGCAAAGGGAGAGTGTATGCGGTGTTTGTGGATTTGAAAGCAACGTATGATTCAGTTTCTAGAGGAAAGCTCGTGGAGTGTATGGATAGATTGGGCATGGAAGATGAAAATGTGGAGTGGGTGAGAAGTATATATAAAGAGACGTGGGCAAAAGCGAGAGTGAATGGAGAAGTGTCTGAGAAGTTTAGGGTGAATGGAGATGTAAGGCAAGGGTGCCTGTTAAGCCCCCTCCTGTTCAATCTATACACAAGCGAGTTGGGGGCGGTACTGAGGAGAGGACAGGGTGGAGGGGTCGTGGTGGGGAGAACCAAGGTGTGGATGTTGGCATATGCGGATGACATAGTATTAGTAGCCAAGAGAGTGGAAGAGATGCAAGAGATGTTGGAAAGAATGGGAAGGTACCTGGATAGAAGAGGGCTAGTGGTGAATGTGGAGAAAACTAAATGGATGATGTTTAGGAATAGGGGTAGAAGGGGTAGAGTGGAAGAGCTGAAATGGAAGGGAAGGATGATTGAGAGAGTGAATGTCTTTAAATATTTGGGCTTTTGGTTTGACAGTGGAGGAGGATTTAGGGTGCATGTGGAATGTATGCAAGCGAAAGCGAGAATGGCTTGGGGGGTAGCGAGAAGGAAATGGGAGAGGTTGTGGGGCGGTAATCTCGAAATGGCGTGCAAAATCTGGGATGCGTGTATAAAACCTATTCTGTTTTATGGAGTGGAAGTGTGGGGATTGCGTGAGTGGGATGTGATAGAGAGAGAGCTGCTCCTGAAGAGTCTGCTAGGTCTCGAAAGGTCGACACCGAGAGCAGTGCTGTTGCAGGAGATGAATCGTATGAGTATGTGGTGGGAGCTGTGTGTAAGGGTTGTGAAGTTTGAAGAAAGATTGCAGGAATTGGGCGACGGAAGACTGGTCCAGGAGGTATGGATGAGGTGTAAGAGTAGGACGGAGAGTGGTTGGAGAAAGGATAGAGGAAGGATGTATGAAAGAGTGGGTATGTCTGAGGTGTGGGTAGAGGAGAAGCAGAGAGAAATGGGAAATCTAGGAACTGAGGTAAGAGAGAGATTGAGAGATATTGAGTGGCAAGAACGGCAGACTAGAATAAATGAGAGCTCTTACAACCCTGGCTACATAGAGTGGCAAGTGCGTGGGAAACTCCCGAGTTACTTAGCCAGGGGTGAGTGGAGCAGGGAAGACAAGGTATGCATGGCAAGAGCGAGGTGTGGGTCAGACGAGAGAGGGAGGAAAGTGTGGATGGGTCTGGGGTACACCGCGTGTGCGCTGTGCAGTAAGGGAAGCGACAAGTGGTGGCACCTTAGCGAAGAATGTGAGGGTGTGAAAGCACAGTGGGTGGAAGACTACAGAAAGCTGAATGAATGGTTAAGCGAGGATGGGGAAGGCGTGAAAATCTGAAGGAGGCTGACGTGGGAGAGGAAAACAGGGAGTGGTAATAGATGAGGGTATTTGTAATTTTTTGCGGAGTATTACTTTTATTTATATTTGTATTTTTATTTTTGTATATTTTTGTTGTGGTTTGTGATGTGGAAGGGCAGTGAGGGAAATGCCAATAAAGGTTCTATTTTTTACAATGTTAAGCGTATCTTGTCCGGTGGTGATATATATATATATATATATATATATATATATATATATATATATATATATATATATATATATATTAACAAATTGTAAAAGTAAAAGTATGTACAATATGTATCAACTACATACTGTATTAAAACAACTATTGGATATGAGTTAAATAAATGAAAATTAATTCAGATGGATCTCGTTTAATTAATACGAACAATAATAAAGTAATGGCCCAGGGCTCCATCCGATTCTAATTGTTTTTTTTATTGTCAATAGCTTTTATTGCACCATACCGTGCAAAAATGCCCACGACTGTATTTTTGTCAACACTCATATATTGAATGCACTGTATAAATATATAGAGAAAGTATATTATTTAAATTCCAAATTTATTGTGTGTGCCATTGCTAGTGAAATGCGCAATTCTAAACAAACACAATATGTCAAGATATATAATGAATAAATATAGACCAATATAATGAAATAACCATACCTTATTAATTTTTTTAAACTAGGTCACCACAGACGTCATGAAAAGATATTTTATCTTAGTTTTTAACAGTCATAATCATTAATCATAAAGGCACAGCTGGAGACAATTTATTTAGAAAAAATTATCCAACGGGAATGTGCGAAAAAATTAAGAGAGTTCAAACGGTGGTCTAGGTTTCATAATAAATTAGCGGCATATCTAACCATGTCCAACATCTTGGAAGCATTAGACCATGAATATGCTTCCTTGCATTGCATCTAAATAAAAGGCACAATATAAAGATCATCCACGTGTATGCGACGTCCACACATATAGAAGAAGAAGTGGATATATTCTATGAAGACATTAACACTTCGATATCCGGAACTTTGGAGATACCATATAACATACCTAACAAAGAGACTTCATCATCACGGACAACTAATCTATTTTTTATGTCGTCACAGTACTTAACCGGCTCATAATGATAAGTGGTGATAGGAGCAACGCCAGTGTTAAATCTAATAAAGGAAAGATTCTTTACCAAACGAAATGAAAAATAATATAACACAATTTACACTAACATATAGTACAAACGAACAATAGCAGAAAATCTACTATATTCAGGCACAATGAACATAGAAACCTGAAACGACACCATCCTGAGGGCGCTATAGATAGAAAACCAGAAATAAGAAGATTGAAAACTTTCCAGTCTATGAACCAAATAATCCAATTACTCGACGAACGAGAGTCCTGTAGTGAGATTCTGTTGAGTCCGAATATATTAGGGTTCAGGCCAAAGTTGCAAATCAAACACCTTTGAGTAGCAGGGTTTACTACTTACTAAGAGATCGTACTCACGTCTAGCGGCGCTAATGATGCTGAGGTGAGACAGATCGACAGTTGGTTTAGAATACCAGAACTAGCTGCAAAGGAAAACGAGACGCCATCGTACATATACACATCTCATGAAGGAAAGCAACGGGAGACTGCTTCCATTATTTCCCAAGAGAGCAATACAATAACTACATTCAACACAAAATGTTTCGTAGTAAACAGTTTCCGAAAGAAAATCAAAATAGGGACATGAAACATACGAAGCTTGTACGAAGAAGAAAAGGAGGTCAGCAAGTAAGGAGGCTGAGGATCTTATATCTTACTATCTATAAAAATACGTGAGCAGTTTTATTCTTTACACTGACAGAGCAGCACTAATAAAAAGCAGTGTCAATGCATATAGCATGTAATAGATTGTAATATACTTGCTCACCTTCGTTTCTTCTTCAGCAGAATCAGCAAATTCTGATGTAAAAAGTTTAGTTAAACTCACGAAATTACAGGACGTACGATAAATTATAGTGGATTTTAATGCAAAACTGAAAAAAGAAAAAATCGATGACCGGGTTCGGAGTAGGAATACGAAATGTAAGAGGAGCTTGGCATTTATAGTTCGGCGAAGAAGAAATTATGAAAGTCAGCAACATCTGATTTGGACCACTAGCCCGGCGACTGTACACGTGTAGATCCCCAGCAGATCAACCGTATAATATAGTCCGAAATCAAATAGATATCATTCTAATTAACAAAAGATTCGTTTTATCCATTACGAAGACATGTATATATCTGGATATGTACATGCACGGACGTCCCATCCGACCACACACTATTCGTAGCAGATGTCAGAATCAAGCTGTGAAAGACAGTCAGACCATCTCTTAAAATAACAAAAGACCGAAAACAAACATGTATAATGAACAGAATCCTATTGTTGATTGTCAAAAGGCGCAAATTAAAGAACAAGGGCGATGGAAGCAATCGTAGAAATATCCAAAAAAATAATAATTACCAAAATAAGAAAGCGACGAACGACCGGCACGAGAATATGGAGAAATCGTATAACCACAGATTGCTACCTGACGACTTTAACCTACACAGGAAACTAAAGGAAACAGGTGAAGTTTTCCTGAAAATCTACTTCTCCATGCTAGTGAATCAGAAGAACGAAGTAGTCCTAGATTCTGAAGAAAAAAGTGTAGCAAGGGTATATTCATTATATTTTAATCTCTTTGCATACCAAAATACCAGACAACAACGAAGAGGCAAATAACAACCTGACGGGTTCGCCAATCAGTAAAGGCGAAATTGGAAAAGCTATAAAAGCAACAAAGAATGCTACGGTGCTTTGTCTTTTCTACATTACTGTATGGGGTTGAAGCTTGGACTCTTAAGAAGAATCACTTAGACAAACTAAATGCCTTCATAATGTTGTGTTACCGCAGAATGTGGCGTACTCCATGTACAGATAAGGTAACTAATACTGAAGTCTTCAATAAAATGCAAAATGAACTGGAAATAATCCACACCAGAAAGAAGAGAAAGTTACAATACCTAGGCCACATAATGAGAGGACCCAAATACGAGCTGCTACAATTGATAGTACAAGAAAAGATCAGAGGAAGAAGAAACATCGGAAGACGCCGAATGTCCTAGCTTAAAACCCCAAATGACTGGTTTGGCTGCAGTAACACTTAATAAGGTTCGGATAGCTGTGATGATAGCAAACCTCCGATAGGAGATGCACTGCAAGAAGAGGAAGGGGCTGGGAACAAGAAAAACAATTGTTGCAACGCAAGGTTTAGCAGAACATTATCAAGACCAGATGTTTCATAGACTCTGAAAAGGTTTTCGACGAAGTCTATTACCACAAACTCATATTCTCAAAATCCTGTACTGGTACCAAACAGTCCAAGTGAAAATTAAAAACGATATAACAAATAAGATCAAGATGCGCAGAGGAGCTACACAGGGGTGGCTATTAAACCTATCTTATTCAACGTTTATTCTCAGAACACATTCCTGAAAGCACTAATGCGAATGCAAATGTTATTGGTAACAACATAACAAAGGATGCGGTACTGGCTTTTGGCAACCTACCAATAGAACAAGTCTATATAAAAAAGTATCATTCTGTAAAGTATCCGAGAACATGGCTAACAGAGAACTGGTAATCAGACACGAGGTCAGATGCAGAATTGAAAATATAAGCAAGTGCATTCCAGAAATTCGAAAAGGTCCTTACCAACACCAAATTAGACTTCTCTTCCACAGTATAGATAGATAGATGGACGACGAATGTGGCATCAGTAAAACGATTATAAGCCTTTTAGATGTGGCTTTATCATGTAATGTTCAGGACCTCGTGGACTACAAGAATAGCCAATGAGGAAGTCTTGCGACGGGCAGTTCTGGTAAGTTCTGGATAGTTGGCTGGAGGGACTTAGGCCTCAACATGTGCTCATTGTGAAACCTCTCTTTAAGGCTACTCACTCCCACCAGTCAAGTGGTCTGCAAGAATAACCAATGAGGAAGTTTTGCGGGGGGCAGTTCTGGATAGTTGGCTGGGGGGTCTTAGGCCTCAACATGTGCTCATTGTGAAACCTCTCTTTAAGGCTACTCACTCCCACCAGTCAATTCTGTGTACAAGTTGCGGAATCTGGCTTGTGATGAGATGCCAATGCTGGCGATACTAGGCCAGCACTCCCCTAGTACTAGCTGACTAGAGTTTAGTTTAGCTGAGCAGTGGCATATTACATCCTCTGCTGTTTCTAGTTCTTCATTGCACCCTCTACATAACGAGCTGTCACCAGACCCATCGTGTGTAGGTGTTGACTTGCGACGGGTAAGCAGAAGTCGTAAAATGAAAGGTAAACTACATATCTAGGACCCCTGATACGAAATATATTATTATACTTATAGGAAAGTATAATATACTAGTACTTATCATTGAAGATAAAATTGAAGGAAAAAGAGTCGATGGTAGAAAACGATATGGTGCTAATTTTGGACAGTGTGGAAAAGGCAGATAAGATGCGCATAAAGCTGGCAAACAAATAAATACCTCCATAATTCATGACGAATTTAGTTCCCGCCCGACAAGTTTCGGTTGAAGGAAACGAAATTATACAAGTTACATCGAACAAATATTTATGTTATCAAACAAAAAGTAGTAGACAACCATATACCTGAAATCAAAAGAAGAATTGGGCTAATCTGGGCAGCATAGGGAAAACTCTAACATACTTTTAAATCCAAAATTCCCACCTGCCTCAAGTGCAAAATGTTCGACTAATGTATCCTATCGGTCCTGACCCATGGAGCAGAGACACTAACCATAACACAAACATCCACCCAAAAGATAAGAGTGGCAATGGAACGTTCTATACTGGGTATATACTGAGTTCGAAAGAAACAACTACGTCAGCAAACTAAAGTTAAAGACATAATATCTTGCAGAGCATATCTAATGTGGAACTGGGCCGGGCACGTTGCAAGAATGGCAAATGATAAACGAACTAATATCATCCTGTAATGGCGACCCAGACAGGATGCGGTACGAGGCAGAGGAAGCCTACCAATCCGATGGACAATAGTTATGTAGGGCATCACAAGAGAATCTAGATTCAATCATCGAATCAAAAGATTCAAAATCGAAGGGAATGGCAAATATTAAGAGAGATCTTTGTCCTACAGTCAACAAAACAGACTTTTGGATGATGATGGCGATGATGCAACTGATCATTGTATGGCTTGTTTAGATAGACGATGTTCAAAACACAGAAAAGCTGAAAATATTCAAAGCAAGAAATATTTTCGACTTTATATAATATAATGCAAAAGATACTTCAATTTTTAAATATTTGTATACGAGTGAACCTACATAGTTTTCTCCCCTTTGAAAATGGTGTATTTATGTAGGTCATCAACGAGGGTTCGTTTTTTTTAATATCTGATTAGGTTCCCTCGCCATATTCGGATTAGACAGGTTATTAGAGAGGCCACTGTCGTTCAGCAGTAACTACTCTTTACTATTTGGGCGATCATATTTGATAATCTTTCTGAAATAATTTTTCAAAATGTTTGAGAATTATTGAAATATTTTTTTATGTAATATGAATGATATTTAAAAAAAAAAATTATTAATTTATTCTTTACTAAATATTGTTATTCAGTTTTAAAAATAAAATAAAGTTAACCTCAAACCACTACTCTCTTTATCTTCTTTCATCTTTTTTCCGTTTTGAATCTTGACTATCTTTATTTGGCATACAACACGTACATCTGTGTCCAACATCCATTCTGTTGATCACAATCTTAGATTATCACCATACTAATAGATATAATATACGAAGAATATTCGAATAGTACAAAGCAGAATTCTGCTCCTAAATTTAAAAGAAAGTACAAAATTAAATTAAAAAACCATCTGTATCACGCAGTAGAGTAACATAATCTATACTACTTCTATTGTATTTTGTGTGCTCTATTGCCCTCAACTCTAATAGACCTCTGGCATCTTAATTTAGCACCCACGTCTGATTTTCAACCCTCTCAGGTACTATCTATAATGAGCCTGAAAATATTTCGTGTCGCAATAGAGATTATAGAACAAGCAATATCCCTATAATAATTTGAAGTCATTTATGACTTTTGTGCTGTCAGTTTTTGGGGACAATGCAATTATAAATTATCCACCATCAGGCGCAGGGAATTTCACTAGTGTTTTATAAAAAGAAATATATAATGTATATATGTACAATTCGTGTATATAAATTATAATTGCAAACAGTTTATTTTATAATATATACAAAATAAAAAGTGTGTAAGCTATATCTTAACTTATCTGGACTTGTCCGGAACCGATGCTTTTATAGCCCGAGAGCTTTTCCGCTTGTTAAGTGAGAACCCCAGAGGAGTGTAATCACCCGGTAGTTCCTTTACAGAAGAATCTCTGAAAACTGCCAACAACGGGGTTTGAGCTATCGCTACCCATACCTCGGACGCAACATCTAATCACTAGGCTACTAAGTTGGGTGAATATAATATTTTATCATTTTTTTTTTATATAGATAGTGGCATTTGCCTAAAAAGGTGTCACATTGGTTACTTAGAGTTAAAAACAATTGCTAACAGCTAACAGAATAATATAATATTTTATTAACACGTAAGTATTTTTTCTCTTAAAAGCCCACCCTGAATTTTATATATATGAGTATAATTATACTATTTTTTGTGAAATTAAAGTAATTATCGGGTGATTAAACTCCTCTCCCTTGGCCAGCGGAAAAATACTCGCGGACTGTTATTTATAATGATAGAAGTTTTTTTATTACTTTCAAAATCAAATGTCGAATATCTACACGCAGCAAGCTTTTCAGTGCACGTGCAATGTTAATTAATAGTCCCTCAGAGACCATAATTGGCAATCGTCGAGTATGGGTACGCAGAATGTAAGATTAAACGTCTAGAGAAAATTGCACGGTCTGATTTGGTGTGATGTAACAAAACGATATCGGAAGATTTTAAAGACGAGAACATACTTTGTTACAAAACTAATCGTGAACAAATATTTTTATGTATATAATAATAGTAATAAATTACTATTACATATAAAGCCAAATATACTAAACCAGAGAAATATACCATACTGCTATTTGTTTAAATACATCGCTGAATATAGACATAAACATTAATTTCACATTTTCTTTTCATATAGACAATTTTTATAAAAATTTAACCTGTAAATGTAGTGGAGTATATTGAATTATTGTACGGATTTCCATTTTAGAAATCATGTTTTAATAAATAAGTACTATACTTATTTAATAAAACATGATACGTACACATTATAATTATACTGCGCGTACATTCCATAATTCTGAAAAATAATATAATTAACTGTAGCGAAAAAAATGGTTACCATTATTACTATTTTAATGTAACAAAGTGCAATGTGTACCTGTGTATTATGACATGAGTATGAAAGTATCCGCATTTAGTTTACACTGGCATACATTTTTAACAAATTTTACCCCCGGCTTTACATAGAAACTATATAATTCAGTTTGGCCAGATGGAATCCTTTGAAATTTAATTCTGAAAAATTCTACGAATGATAAAAAGGGAGAAAGCGTTAATTAAATTGTGGCGAATAATTACATTTCGCTGTAATCTATGAATATGTTAGATTTTAGATAATAATATTTAAACATGTAATACGGTTAAATTAACACTAGTACGGTATCTTGTATGTACATAATTCACGAATTCTATACGTAAATAAATAATATAGTATTTCTAGGAAAATGTGCAATTTAATTAAACCCATATTGCAGCATCGTTTTTAATTAATTATTAACTTTTGTGGCTGTGGCACAGTTTTGAACTTGTAGTATAATTTACAGGAATTCTGCGAAATGATTCACTTAACTTAATGACACATTAACTGTAATGGTTGATATAAAAGCATATCATAAAAATAACTTTAAAATGTTTTGTTGTTGAATTATAATTTATACGAATTCTGAATAAGTTAAATTTTATAAATTGATTTTTAAAACAATAACTGGATCCATAAAATAACTGCAATTCAATTATCATTTAATATTTAAATCAATATTAATATTATTAGGCTACACAAATATTTTCCACTTAAAACTTATTTAAATATGTTCTTGAATTTACTGTTAGTTTCTGTAACTTTAATATTAATTTAATTGTTTCAAAATATGCGTCATTATATTCATTATATTCACAAATAATCGAAAAACAATATTCCTGCGGTAGTAGCTTTGAATTTTAAAATATTCATTATATGCATACATAGTGCAAATTTCTGTTCTGGTTTTGCTATTTATTTTATATATCACTGGTCATTTTTATAATTTAATTTAATACTAAACAATTCACTTTAAAAAAAGAAGTAAGAAAAAAAGCACACATCCCTCAATACCATTAGCCCGAGAGGAGAATCGACACCGACTAATCGCGAGGTAAAATGGAAAGAAGAAGAAAGAATACAATTTTAATTTTAATTGTTTGTCAATGTAATTTAATTTAATAAAGAATATTATATTTTTAGAAAATATTTTGCACATGTTTTAATATCAAGAATCAACAAGTTATATACACTTGATTATTACAGATTACAGATATATGTCTATTTTATATGATTTAGAAATATATTTATTTTGCAGAAATATATATTGGGGATGCTTTGTCTACTTTCTATAATATAATTACATTATTATTATCATTGAAACATGGATTGAAAAGTAATTAAAAAATGTGTTTTATTTTTTAATATTTATTGGTATAAATATTAAAAAATAATAGATAATATATAGATTGATTTTGTAGAAAGATATTTAGAGAGTATTAATCTGCATTAAATAATATTTTACTATTCTCACTTGAAACTTGGTTTTTTTTTAAATGTACCCAAAAATATGTTATATTTAATTTTTAATTCTACTTTCGATAATATAATTACATTATTATTATTATTAGAACATTAGAATCAATTAAAAAATGTGCTTTATGTGCATTATCACTTGGAATTTGGTTTAATAAAAAATTATCAATTGTTCTAATTGATCTTATTTATACCATGCTCAAAGATATTGTAGGGATTTGTCTGTTTTTGATAATCTATTTGTATTAGTACAAAAAATGTGTACCCGAAAATATTTTAAATTTTATTCCATTTATACTGAGTTTGGAGACATATATTGTAGGGTTTATTTGCTGCTTTCAACAATCTATCGATATTATTACTTCGAATATAGTTTAAACATATCTATCCGAAACTATGTTTTTTTTTTAAATTTATACCAATTGATTGATATTGGAGAAAAGAATAAAATATATTGACAGCTTTTGATAATCTATTTACCATTATCACTCACGCAAAACTTAAAATATGTATAAATTGTTTATTTTTATACCAAAAGAGAATTTTTTTTTCTTTCTATTTATACCAATAGATTGACTTTCCGGAATGATATTGATTATTTGTTTGCTTTCGACAATCTATTCACATTAATACTTCTCACATAGTTTAAAAATGTGTGTGCAAAACTATGTGTTATATTGTTATATGATGATTTTGCTGAAATGTTGTAGGAACTATTTCTCTTCTCTGAATAATATATTTAAATTTGTACTTGAGGTATAGCTTACGAAAAGGTTACGAAAATATTTGTTTCTACTAATAGATTAATATTGTAGAACAATATGGTAGGGATTATTTGGCTCTTTAATTTATATTAGACTTGGAAATTACTATAAAATATATGTATCCACAAATATGTTTATTTTTTCTATTTATACCAATACATTTATATTGGCGAAATATATTGTACGGATTATTGTTCTGCTTAGAAAATTATTACTGACTTAGATTTGTTTTAAAATTATATCAATCAAAAGTTTTTAGAAAAATTTGCAGTAATGATATTCTTATTTGTCTGTTTCTGATAATCTAAGAATAATAACAACTGCTTATTAATGACGTCTAGATATTAAAATAACAATTATTATAAAATGTACATAAAATACAACAATTATATCGCGATAATTTATTTATATAATAAAATTTGGTTAAAAATATAAATTGATATAGTTTAATTATAAAAAAAATGCTGTAACTTTTTTTTTAATAATATTATGGTAATACATGGCCAATCTGAAGTATACAATAATTTTCAATTCTAATATCAAAATTTGTATTTTGCATATAATAATTTGCATAAATTGCATAAACTTTTGTAGAAAATAGACGTATTATGTATGAATTCTATGAACATAATACATCCCTTGAATAATATTTATTTTAGTTGAAAACCATTATATAAAATACATAATGTAGCGCATCGTTGTGCCTTTCGTAGTATCTGTTTACATAATATATGAAGCAACAAGTACACCCAAGGAAGTGAAATCTAATTTATTATAAAATTCAGTAACCGCAGTAGTGTTTAATGGAATGTAAAAATAAGATAAATTTAGACTTACCAGTGGAAAAATTATTTATTCCAGCAACAAGTTTTTCAGCTTCCTCACTCGGAAGATTTTTCAGTGTTCTCACTATACCCATGGTCGAAACATGAGTGCGCGTCGCGACGGTTCGAATATAGCGATGTGCTGAACTTGGCGGCAAGCGCCGTACGCACCCCTGACGTCAACCGCGACCTAGGTTCCCATTGGACAGGGCCAATGTCGGGTCTAGGTTAAGGGTAGACTGTACAAGGTAGATCCCGGATTCGCATATAGCGACCGGCTTGTGTTCCAGATACGCTCCGGGACATCATGCATATATTCATATGTATTTCATGACAACAACAGGAAAATCGGCGGTTACGTGAAAATACAACAGGACTAATTAAATATGCGACTGACGTATTAGTGGGAAAAATAATTATGTTGCAATTATAAACGGATGTCTATCTGCATAATAATAATTAAACTGTTTTATGCGATAGACATAGAGTTTTAGACGTTTAGTTATTATCGTAATCTAACAATTTGGTTTCCATAATATTAGATGAAATTGACTTCAAATTAACCGCATCTTTGCACTACGACCATATCACTAAAATACCGATGTTTGTAGTTGCTCATCGTCGTTCCGTTCATGTCATTTCAACCGTACATCTGTTCACCTACATACTCGCCAACAATCGCACATTTGCCCTGTTATATCTTATCTTTCTCATCTCGGCAAGCGAGAAACTTCTTTCTTAGCACCTTGGCAGAATGGTAAAACCTCAAAGAGGGTTCTAGAACCAACCATCGTGACCTTGAAGTTTTTAGTTGTCCTGGATATCTTTGCTCTGATATAGTCTATGAACATCCTCTGATAAAATATATCATTATTATTGATTTCATACACTTCTCAGCATGGTGCTGAGAACATTCACCTACCGTAACCTATTAGTGTTAGACTCGGTGGAAACGATCACTGCGTTTTGGATATCTTTTGTGACATATCGCACTGTTCAAGATATTTTTAAAATTTTAACTTCTTTGAGACTACGACATTGGAGTATATCACAATCGGTATCATGGCCGTAGTCTTTAGTCGTCATATCTTTGTTAATTCCATCGCTAAATTTTCATACTTTTTCACTCAGTTTTATTGATGTTGTGAGTTGATAGTATTGAAACATGGATGATTAAACATGTTTTATTTATTTTATTCATTAAAACTATATCAGGGCGATTGTGGTTGACCGTCTTATATCGGTTGGTAGCAGTACAAAACAATTTCTGTGGATTCCAAAACCGCTTCCGGGTAAGGATTTGTAATAAGGTGGTGGATTACTGAGGTGCAATAAAGAACTAGAAACAGCAGAGCATGTACTATGTGTGTGCTCCTCTAGTAAACACTCAACATTGGCAACTCCTTACCCGCCAGAGTTTGTACGCAGAGTTGACTGGTGGCGTGAGCATGTTGACGGTTATTACCATATGAGTGTGCATTGCTAATTGATGTGGTGCCGCTAGATGGCGTATAACTTTCCTCCTAGGGGGTTAGTTGTAACTTTTTTGATATGTAGTTTTTGTTTGTTGTGTTTTGTACGTCAAGTGATTGAATGTCATTCACTGCATTTGGTTGTTTTTGCAGAGTATCTTTAAGTGTCTGAACCATCCCACATTTATATAGCCGAAAGGACATATCTTGGTTGAAAGATTCTGTTGTATTGATGAGAACATAAAGGTCTGTATTATTTTCAACATATAGTTTAATATTGTCTATAAATACGAGATGTGTGTGTTTAGGCGCTTTGGTTTTTGGGTCAATTCTGTAACCTACGCGATTAGTACTTCGGAGAGTGGGTTTAGCGCTAAACAAAACTAAAGCGGACTTAATGTGTCTCCTTTAAATATTCCTCGTATAATTTTAAGGTTCCGTTGATTGTTTCCGTTACATAAAGTTTTCCATGTACTGTAAGGTATGTTAGTAAGTTTCTGATAGCACGTGAAATTTTATATATGTTTAGGATTCTAATAGCCAGTCATGTGGTGGAAAGCTTGAGAGTAATCTATAAAGCAAATAGACAAGTATCTGGTTTTGATTCTCTCTGTTATTATGTTGTCTATAGTGAATTGTTCTTAACCCTCTGCTACCCTTCCTGCATCCTTTTTGTTCCTGTGCTATTATATTATTATCCTCATAATGTCTATATATCCCCGCATACAAAACGGATGTTAATAGTTTGTAGATAGCAGGTAGGCAAGTGATTAGTTAGTTAGATAGATGCCCTGTTCGTATCCACCGTTTTGTGGAGGAAGTAAAGGGTGTCCCAAAATTACGACAAGATTTATATTTGTCAACATTTGTTGCATTAAATTGTTGGCAACCCTGAGAGAAAACAATTTGACAGCTGAGAGTTTATGGTTAGTAAAAATGGAGCGTAACACGATACAAGAACCTGTTTTCATTATTAAACAATATCTCAAAAATAATAAAAACTTGTCGGCCACAGTAAATTTCATTTCAAGAAAATTTCATACAAAATACAGAATAGTGTTTTAACTTCGACAACTGTGAAGACATTATTTTCAATTTACTCCAACACCAAGCTGTTCAAATGTCAATATCGAAGCTGTGCGTGAAAGTGTTGGTCAAAATCCCAGAACATCAATTCGTCGTCGTGGACAAGAATTGCAAATTTGAAGAAACTCTCAAATGCGTATACTTACAAAAGAGCTGTGTCTCCATGCTAACAATATTAAAATAACAAAACAACTGAAGCCTAATGACCATGCACAGCGAAGAGAGTTCGTTGAATAGATTATTGAACATCAACTGATGCTGGTATACTTAGCTATTTTCAGAACCAGAGGAAATGAATCACATCTGATGCACTCATTTATCAAATTTGTTAAGGCCAATAGAGCAAACACTTAGCAAAGCATAGGTGTAATGACGTAAACTTCTTCAACCTGTTCTGGGTGCCATCAGCGACGGGAGTTTTCTAATGACTTGTCCTACTTATATTTTTGCACTTTTTTCATTTGTGATTGTGTTGGTTTCCATCTCAGGCAATTTTTGTATATTACTTATTGTGTATATGCGGCAGCCATTTGTGTTGTATTATTTTTTCCCGACCATATGCCTAACCAGTATTCGTAGAAACTGGTGTTATTTTAAATTTTATTCGTCATGTTTATTGGTTCGGTGTTGGTCATAAGGAATCGGTAGATTTTCTTTAAGTTGCGTATTGGTCTTTTCTCTTGTCTATATTTGCATGTCATCAATCTCAGGCTGATCAAGGGTATATGCGTATCTTACGCGAATTTTTTTTGCACGCCATTCCAGTATATTTTGTTTTGTCTATAATCCGGGTTTCATCTATATTTACTGTCACTCATATTTAGTGCAGTTAGTTCTTTACCTACTTGCAGAATCACTTTATGCAATAAATATGGAAACTTGGAATATATAAGGTGTACGTATAAAACAAGCCGATGTAAAATCGTATAAAATCAAGAAAATGGATTCAGATCAATATCTATTGTCCTTACAGAAACAAAAAGAAATAGACGAGTATATTCACCTATTTAGTGGAGTACCGAAATAAGAGTGACTAAGAGAGGGGTATGCTCGTTAATTAAGAAGAAATACAACAAACTTCTTACTAACTTTGAAGCAATCAATGAAAGGATCATCAAGGTAAATATTAATATATTCGGACTACCTATCTCCAACACTATTCAAAATGTACATCCAACACTACCTGAACACTTGAAAACGGAAATGCAAAGGCATGGGTTATAGGAGATAACTATACTTCAATTTGCAGAAAATCAAGAGTTTATATCCCAAGACAAGCATGACCTTCAATAACCGGTAAAAATTCAGTAAGAATATGGATGAATCTGGATAAAACTAAATACCTGTATTGGGTATGTATTCGGGGAGAATGAATCCGAGGATTTAGCACTTGAAAATGGAGAAATAATATCAGTATTAAATAGTTACTCATCCATATACCTTCGAGTAAAGAAATTATGAAAAAAGGAAAATATAATACATATAGTTAGATTAGAACTTCCATACAATGTGGAGTTTTTTAGGGATGACCGCCCTGATATTTTTAAATGGTTTAATCTTATTTTAAAGGTAATAAAAGAAGAAACTCATCCCCATAAAACAAACCTCGATATCTTAATTCATTCAAGAATTATGAGGGGTTCACTACCAAACGGGAAAAATAAAATATTTTTATATTTTTATAACAAATGATCGAATTATCGACCTTCTTCGGTCTCGCAATGAGCCAATCGCTCGTAAATGGAATGAGAAGCATAGAGCTGGTGATATTGGAGGTGCTTTTCAAGTAGTAGTTTTTAAGATTCTTGATCCCCAATTTTTTTTGCTTCGCTCGTTGAAAACTTATATCTCCGTCCCGGGACTTTTGGGAAGTCTGAAGGCAAGTTAATGTTTCGAAGAACAGACCTGTCATTTATATTTTTGTGCCGTTAACTCTGAGTTGTGGGTCCGTATCGCTGCTTTATATTTTTAAACTAATAATTTATTGGGCGTATTATGCATTAACTGATTTCCTTAAATAAAAAAATCAACCGCCGTGGGACGATGGGCATTAATTTATAAAATGATAACATAATACCAAATGCTATAAATTTTTCGTTACTAAAATAAATTATGAATTCGAGATAATCATTTAGCAAATAACCATTGATATTATTCGCAATCCTTGTACATGTGTAAGTAATAAATTTTTACTAAGAACGCAATACGGTTTGCAGCAAGATACAATATTCATTTGAATGTTGTGTTAAGTAAATGGTTGGCATTTAAGCCAATCTATTTGAGGGGCAATCTAGTTACTCGCATTGATTGCGAACGGTATTATTGATCAGGATTTATAACAATCGCGGTAAGAGGTTTCCAAGAAAATGGCAGGAAACCGACGAGAATTATTAAACGTTCAATTCCCCGGATATGTCGATCAATTGCGGAAGTTTGAAAAAGTTATCAACCGGGTCATAAATATATAAGTATGTTTCGGAAATGTCATCGCCCATTCTTATAGCAGGGGTGCTTAACTTTCATTTAGAATCACGGCCACAAATGAGATGCATATACTACACACGTGTAGTGCCTTGCGCGAGTTTACTTTTTATCCGCTAAGTATATTATCTAGTTCACAGGTGGCAAACTTTTAAGGTGGAAGAGGCATAATGTTTTTATTATACATAATACAGATGTTGTAGAAATCAGTTGCTTTTTAAAATGTTTACAACGTTTGCTAAGTGACTAGGCGATATGTAAAACGATAACGATTGTCGTGAAATTTTATAATTTTACTAAAATAAAAATAATATACGTCTAAATAGTGCAATAGTTAGCAGCCCCCACTTAACGAATAGGGTGGCCTGGGTTCGAATCCCGGCCTTGTTAGTCGGTACCAGTTGTCGATGTGATACAATGAACGACACTGAGAAACTCGGTCGCGATTTTTTGAAGTAATACTCACATACGCATAAAACATAACTAAAACACGGCAGAAGGACCCGAAGGTCGAGAGCCAGTTAGAAATTGTAACAAATACAGTAATAATTATAAAAACATTACAGTCCTTTTGTAAAACATCTAATAGCAATCTCTCTGTGAGCGAAAACATTAGTACTTTTTTACCACTCCATCCACCATTATTAGCTTCGCAGACGCATCCCCCAAGCCATTTTCACCTTTGTTTGCACTTACTCGAAAATTATTCCTGAATCTACTTTTGCAGTCAAACCAAAAGCTTAAATGCGTTCCGCTCTGGACATCCTACCCTTAGTTCAAAACATCATCCATTTGGTTTTTTTTCACATTCACTACTTATTCCCTCTTATTTAGGTAACTTCCCATTCTATCCAACATCTCTTGTATATTTTTCTTGTCCAGAAGCACTACATCATCAGCATATGCTAACATCGATACCTTGGATCTTCCTACCGTGACCCTTTTGCCCTCTCGTCAATACTTCCAACTCACTTGCGTATAGATTAAAACAGGAGAGGACTTAGCGGGCATCCCTGCTTTACACCTACAGTCATTATAAATTTCCCCGACACATTTTGTATATCCTTCTCACCCATTCTACCGCTTCGTCTTCCACCCCTAACTATGGCAGCGGAGTGTAACGCTAGCTTACCCCTAGGAACTGGGTCATGTGCTGTTTTCAGATTGACAAATACCGCATACATCTTCCTTTTGTACTCCAGGACTTCCTCCACTATTCTCGCTAGAGCGACAATCTGCTGCCTCGTCCTTCTCCTCTTTTCAAATCCACGCTGACTTGCCGACAGCATTCCTATTGTGTCCACTTCACCTTTCAGTTTATTTTTCCCAATTGTCATCGTTAACTTGTATCTCGCTCTCATTATCGTGATTTCCCTATAGTTTTTCAGCTGCGAGTCTACTGCCCCATTATGCACCGAAACAATCACATGTGCCATTATTCGTGTCCCACCGCTCCACTCCCTATTGATGCAATGTACCAATTTGCCTCTTCCCTCCACTGGAAACTTCTTGTTTCCACCCTTCCAGTTCTCTTCCCCACATTCCTATCAACATTTTATTCTCCATCCTGCTATGTTCCAAAATCTCGTCCTGAATTTACCGCGCCTCTCCTGCCCTCTTCTAGCCAGCCCTGCCTGCTGCCTCTGCGTTCTCCACCCCTTCATCATACAGTCTCCGTGCCATATCTACCACTCATCAGCAAGCTTTATTTTTTCGGTAGGCTATCCTTTCTGGCTCCGTTCCTTTACCGTTTCCCTGAGGTTCCTTTGTACCTCTCACCTATTATGGTGCGGTCGTTAAGATATTTTTCAGTGCCCCTCAAATATGTTTTTGCTTTTAACAAATTTCTTTAGGTTCAACCTCTCCATCATTGGTATCACGCTTTCCAATCCCAGACACCATAATTGGTAACGATGATATGCGTTGGTATGAAGTTATATAATGTGTTTTTCCCTGGTTTAAGTATCATGATCTTTAAACACCAAAGAGTTTGTTCATAAATATTTTGGTTTAAATTTACCACGCTAAATTTCATCAAGTTCAATGCTGTGATGCTCCCTTTGACAGAAGCACCAATTAGCATTTGTGTAAGAACACTTGGTATAACTGGAACCTTTATACACATTCCAACTCCTTTCAAGTACAAGTCAATTAAAGTAAATTGTATTATTGATTTGCTTTGTAACTGCAAACGGTGCTGTTCATATTGTAGATTCAAGCCCTGACGAGAATTATACTGATGATTCGCATTCTTATAGATGATATTTTCTATTATTTGTAAGTTTGTCCGATATATCACCATGTTGCTCTTTTCTACATTATAAATTAAATTACCATGAATAAGTAGTTATAAGTTAAATGAATAAATATATAACTTATGTGCACTACAAATTATTTAGTGTTAGTCTTTAAATGGATGTTTTTATATTATATCAGAAAATTGATATTTAACGTTACTCGAAACCTTCGTCGAATACTTAACTTATTTATTTATTAGTACATTGTGCGTCGAGAAATTCATGAAATGATAAGAATTGCATACCCGAAATGGTTTGAAATGTACACTTATCCGTGAAAGCTTCGGAAATGCCTTTGTTGATATTTGTATTATTATATAAAAGTAGACGTTATATTTTCGATGAAATATATTACTCACCTCAAACTAGGAATTCAAGTCTATTAGTTCCACTTTCACTTCATACGGCATATCATCAATATTTATTGAGAATGACAAAGTGAAAATACGAACATTTTTATCTTTATCGAATAATTCTGTGAATCGTTCATTTATATGAAATTGATTTATTTGTCATGCGGTTTTTCTCTTGAATTATTAAATACAAGTAATATTAGACGCGGTAAAAAATATTGTTAACAAGAAATAGGCAATATATACACCCAGGAGGTATATATTGCTTATTGCTTATTGATAAGATGAAACCAGTTTCAACTCTTTAACTATATATAATTAGGAACAAATATATATAATTTTAATTGTTTTGTAATATTGTGTGTGGGATATAGCAATGGTTGTGAAATCATAAGTTGTATGCAAATGATATGATAAGACGTTAAACATTTTTCAATATCAATTCGGCTTTTTACTTAATTTTTACATTATTTAGTCAATTTAATGAATGTTTGGTTTATCCAATATTACTTTAGTGGCTCATTCTTTAGTATACAACCGGCAACAAAAAATGACTGATTTTCCAGATGTCCTTACTCAAGTCCCATTACAGCAGGCAGATTTATGAATGAATTAACTCATTAAGCTACCTAACATTTTATTAATTTCTCTTCTCTTAACTAGTCCACGAATTTCTTATATTTTCCTCCATACTTTGCAAGTAGTAAGTTGAGAACCACTAGAACTAGTTTCATACTGTGCAATAACATCAAATCTAACTAACAGTCGGTTCTAAATAATATTTTTCCGCTAATATTTTATTACATATTACTTCTTTTCTCCAGGAAAAAAAATAAACAAATTGGTGCAATATTTGTAAAACTATAGATTTTTTTCTAGTAGAATGTACATAATTTAAATTATTTTCTTAAATACCTATAACTACACTACTATGCGAAGGGCACACATAGCAATTATATAAAAGATATAAAGAAATAAGCAGTTTTAAGTTACACAAATTGTATATATGGTTGTGTAATTTAGAACGATCTAACATACAAATATATTTCTAGAATCTCTGTGAGGTTTATCCATCCTGTTTTCATCCACTAGTTAAAAGTAGTATATTACTGTATTATACTATATTATTGTAGCATAGCTAGTTATATTAGATTAGATTAAGAACGTGTGGACCTAAACCACTGTGTCCTGCGTAGAGTTTTTGTCTCTTAATGTACTTCTGTGAGCTCTGTCTGGCTAGCAGATTGCAAAGTCTCGATGTCGGTTCCTTCATATATTAAGATGGTCCTGGTTTGCCGTTCCCTTTCATTGGAATTCACTGTACATAGCACCTCGCAGTGCCTAGTATATGCTCTGCGGGTCTTCCTCTTCTTTGTAGAACCCAGAGATGGATTATTCTGCCAGGCCTATCCGTGCCATGTACTTTTTAAGCCTACAGTGACTTGTTAGGAGGCCTACTATTATTCTGACAGTTTTTTGTCTTGGGTTAGTAAGTTCTTTGTGCGTTAAGGCTTTGGCCTATTATTATTTCTTTTAAATATCTCTGTCCTGGCTGGTTTGTCCACCAATCCTGAGACTTTATTGCAGTCAATTTTTCCATAGATGTCTATGTGATTAATTTTGAAACACTGCAATGGGCCGATTAAAAATTTTGATGCGCCTTCTCGGGCGAGTTCTTCTTCTCTTGCCTCGGATGCCACTGTGGCCTGGCACCCACGTTAGGGTCAGTTTGTTTTGTCTACCTAGCTAGCTTTGCTGGCAGTCCCATACTAGTGGGGACTTAACCTCTGTAGTAGCGATTGCGTTTATTGTCGCTTGGCTGTCAGTGTATATGACATTTCGTGTATTAGTTATTTTGCGTCTCATCGATTTCCCTGCACAGTGTTGTATAGTCCAATTTCTAGGCAGTCGATACTCTCTAATGATAACTTCTTCAGGAGATTGTCTACTAGGACTGTTCAAAGTAACGGTGACTCCGACTTGCTGACGCCCCTTCCAGCTCAGGCGTTTAGGGTGGCCTCGCCGAGTGTAGATATGACTATTCTGTTCTCTAGACGGGATTGTACCCATTGGCATAGAACTTGTGGTATGATTTTCTTCCCTAGTGCTTTGACCATGGAGTGTGTTGCGGTATTGTTGAATGCTCTATTAATGTCAAAAAACGTGGTCGTGGCTAACTCTCCATCATTTAATGTCTTTGCCAATCTCTGTATAGGTCATCTAACACCAAGTCGTTTGACTTTTTCGGCTGGTACGCGTATTGTCGATTGCTTAGGGGGTTAGCTCTCAGAATACTATCCCTAATGTCTCGGTCTATCAGCCTTTCTAGCGCCTTAAGGAGGAAACACGTAAGGCTGATCGGTGTATATAACTTGTGTGTGATCGTTCGTTCTTCCCACCTTTGGTAGGAAGATGCCTTTAGCCTTCCGCTACCCTTAGAGTATATACTTCCAGGCTATGCTAACTCTGAGTATTTTGCAAATGTGAGGGACGAGAATATCTTACCCAAAATATTCATAGCCTGTGGTGGCGGAAGGCCAAGGTCATGTTCTTACTAAAAGTGGGAAGAACGAACGACCACACACGTAAATCATATAGACTCATCAGCCTTACGTGTTTCCTCCTCAAGACATCAGAAAGGCTGATAGACAGATACATTAGGGATGGTATACTGACTAATATGTTAAGCAATAGTTATTGAACATAATTATAATATTTAACTCATAAAGACGAATACATTTAAATGAAAACGAAAAATATAAAAATTCTTAAAAACCACAATTGAAAAATATCTTATGTATGGATTACAAGTTGGCAACGACATTTCGTACTAAAACTAAGCTGCCGTATGTCATTCCCATCCAGACCATACCAGCTCCTGAAGGTTATTAGGTTGAGTTGGGTGATCTCTTAAACGTCTACCAAGGATATCCCAGACATATTCAATCGGGTTGATGCGAACGTCGTATTGGGCATGCTACGGTGTCGATTCCAACCTCGTTAAGATAATATTGGATTGTTAAGGCGTCTACTTTGTGATAATTCATTTTAAAGGGTAAAGAAAACGATTTTTTACTTTGTTTTTTTATCACACTTCAGTTACACTTTGCAACGCTGAAGTGTGATAAAAAACAAAGTCGATCTTTTACTTTATTTTTTTTATTAAATTTATCCTGGATAAGATAATTTTGAACTATCCGGGCACTGTCTTGCATTAACAACACAATCGGACCAATATAGGGCGCAAATAACTCAACATGCTCTTCAAGAATGTCCCCTATATAACGTTCAGCATTAAGATTGGCATTATTTGATATCACCGTGCGAACTGTCAAAGAAATTCCCTCAGGCCGTTAGTGTAATATTTCAAAAACAGTTATATAATGCATTGGAAACCTTGTCATACTGAAAGTAATTCTTTATTTTTTGCATGAGGAAGAATCTTCATAGACGCCCGGGAGGGCTCGCTGGAATTCTCTCCTCGGAAAGTGCTGGATACCGACTTGTCTATAGCCGACCTAACTACCGGGCCTCCACCTAGTCTTGGGACCGCTCCTGCATATTTCAAGCCTAAAGGGATTTTCTCGCGGCTAATCAACACTGCCATAGCTTTGTTACACTTGTTGTTCCCTCTATTCCCTAAGTCACATGGCCACTATGACCGTAACGTGTCCCTCAATGTCATGGCTGGACTCTTGAACTTTAGGCTCACCATGTTATCCGATGTTATCGTGGTCCCCAGTCGTGTCTCCAGAGCCGGCCTCGATGCCATCCATATCGTGCACATAAAGATGGCGTGCTCTGCTGTATCCCCTGTCCTCGCACAGGGACATTTCTGAGGCTGCTCCAGGGACAAACGTTTGAAGTATACACTGAAACAGTTGTGCCACGACAGAACTTGCGTGAGGGTATACCCCACTTCTCGGTGAGCTGCTAGTCCACCCGCTCCTGACTTTGGCCGCTCGCGTGATCACCACCGCTTAATATCATTGCAATATTTCTTGTGTCAGGAGCGTCCCTATATTTCCGGACCTCCATCGCTCGCATCCATATCGGTGCGCCGTATAGCAACAGCTCCCGCGCTAGCATCGTTCGTTTCCTTTATGGAAGGCGGCCGGGGCCCTGATGTTTGGCATGATTTTCACCGAGGCCGTCACGCACCTATCCGCTCTCTCACCGCTCTCTCTGGCCTCCTGGATGTGTTGACGAAGATTAGGCCTTTGTCCACTTCGCACCCTCAGGTACAAAATAATACACGTGTGGGCACCGGGCCACTAGTGACATAAAGTTAGTGGAAAATCTAGGAATATCTACAAAGTCAGGTGCAATTTATTGATACGAAAAAATTCATTGTGGCGCCTTGCAAGAATGCAGCAGAAGAACTCCTTAAGCTAAATATTTTCATAGGATACCTTCAACAAACGTCTACACATTATGGGAATCGAGGAATCTCCAAATGCCGAGTAGTAGTATTCAATGAAAATAGAAGAAAGATCCTCGGTTGAAAGCACTTGCTCCTAAAAGAGCTCAAGCCATGCCCATGTATGAGATATTTAATCTCTTATCATGTGCTATAAAGTGTGTACAGTTTACATGTTTTGTCCGTCAAACAAATTGATCGCCTTTTACGATACTAACTGTCAAAAATCGACACCATCCGTAATAAAAGCGAACATCTCGAGCTCTATATTCATAGAGATTGCTCTAAAATCGCACCCCTGACTGACACAGAGACCGTAAATAAAGATCAATACAGTGGGGGACCGATATAAGTCAATACTGGCCGGACACAAAATATGGTGGAATTTCACTTTCTTCTTCTTGAGGAGCCTTCGTCATTTAATGAATGTTGGCGGCAATTAAGGCGTACTCTATTCGATCGTATGTAGTTCAAAGGAGAGTGTGGGCATTCAGACATGTTAAATCACTAATATTTTTGAGTCACGAATAATTTTGTCTTTCAATGCCACGCCTTCGTTCTATTTTTCCTTCCTAGGTACGCTGGTTTTCTTCTTTTAATTACTTGCAGCAGTTCTATTTCTGTCCCTATACGTCTTAGTACTTTGGCGGTTTTTGTGTGTTCAGTCTGCAGCATATTGGGCATTCTTCTTAATACCCATGTTTCAAAGTCCTCCAATCGGTTCAGTCTTAGTTTTAATGGTCCAGGTCTACACACAGATTATTCGTAGCACTTCACAAAGAAATAACGTAGGCGCAATTTGAGGCTCTGTTGATTCTGTTGACTAACCAAAGCCTCAAATATCGTCTGAGTCTTTGTGAAACTATTTTTTTTTCTTGTTTACCCGGCTCCTTCGCCAAAATAAAATATGAACATTATCCCATTTTCATGTATATGCTCAAACTCAATAAAAGAATAAATAATAATACTATGTTTAGCTTTCTGAAAGGGGTTCTTTCTGCAATTTTTAGCTGTATATTTATGTTCTATTTTCCTTTATACTTCTACGGGCCATTTCTGCAATTCCCTGCATTATCTCCGCTTCTACAACTCTCCAGCATTCCGCTATCTATGTTTTTCATGTTATATTCTTTTTGACTTCTATCTCCAATCTATCTTACCTCAAATTCCCTATGTGTCCTTCTATTATTATACACAATGGGTTGGTCTTTCCAATTCTAGCGTTCACTTCAAATATTATGTTGTGGTTTTTCTTTCCCCCCAACTAAGGGTAAGTAGATATTTGTAAAATTCGGGCACAACAATTTCAATTAATTTTGTTTTTTAATTTAAATAAAACTGCATATGAAGCACGTCCATTTTTATATGATTCTAATTGAGCAAAAAATAATAATTAGATTCCAAAGAATTAAAATCAATTTAGTTTAAAGACTTATAATTGTTTCTGCGTATTTATGATAGAATTGATTTTGATTTGTTGGGGGTTAAATCTTCATGTATCAACTGCTTTTCCTAAAGACCAAACATACACTTGAATGCTTTAACTTTGTTACACATATACATATCACATTACGTGATCTTTTCCATAGAGCATTAGATTTAAATAGTGTTTAGTTATATCAGTTATGAAATCATCTTACAACTATCCCGAATCAGAACATTTGCTTTTGTATTGATTTTTAGTTATTACTTCTCAATTTATTGACTTCTCAGAATTGTACAAGAATCTTGGTGCAGAATAACCAACGGATCTCGGTTACGGAGACTATTTTAATATAATGTTGTTTGAATTATTTATTTGTGAAGGATCAGCTGCTTCACAAAAATATCGGAGATATCCATACAGAAAACCAGTCCGGAAAAGAAGGAGGACCAATGCACAATGCAGGGCACTGCGATCATGACAGATGAGACAAGGGAAAATAAAGAGGCGATATTACTCCCGGTCACGGTGGGTGGGGACCATTGTGCACCTCCTTAAGAAGGTGAGAGAAGTAAACCTAGTGGACTATACAGGCGCCAAAGTGTCCAGAATAAGTAAAACGGCAAAAGGAGACATAAAATGGAGCTGAAAGGGAAGAGTGGACAGGTAGAGCACGCCCGAAAAGCCCTGGCCAGCAACTTGAAGAGGACAACTACAGCGAGTCTGAAGAGAAAGGGCACGGTCGTCCAGATCAGGGATATGGATGACCTAACCACCAGAGAAGAGGTGCTGGAGGCATTAAAGTGAAAAGAGCTGGAAGGGGCGGTGCGATGGTCAGTATACCAAGGCCGGCGTACGGGAATAAAAAAATGGCCACTGTAATCTGGTTTCAGCAAAGGAGAGACGGCCCAGAGATGGCAAGAGCTGAACAAGATTAGAATAGGATTAGTATACTGCAGGATAGCCCCGGGATAGATAAATCAAAACGATACTAGTGGTGCTAGGTAGTGGGCCTTCATAGAGTTCCTGCAGAGGCTGGTGGCAGCATTGAGAGCGACAGGAAGAAAACTGATAGTTGCGGGATACCTAACCGCGATAGCTATCCAGTGAGGTGCGCCACGCACGGATGCGAGAGGGAAGGACGTTATGGAGCTGGCAACCACCCTAGAACTCTTCCCCTGGTCATTGCGTCGGGGAGCAATAGCAACAACCACAGTAGCAAGAGGCAGGAGGTAGAACACGAGCCGGCTTAAACCCGAGGCCTTGAATCGGCACCAAGACCAAACTTCGAGCATAAGCTACTCAGGACTCTAGGATATGCTAAACGAACTTGTTGCCAAAATGCAGGAGGGCACAATACCAGTAAAGTCCTGGTTTCCTAGCAAGCGGTGTCGGTAAAAACGTCCGCTTTTGACGTCATTTACACGTTACAAAATACGTATTCTCTACATGTAATTGAATAACTCACTAAATTCCAGTGTAATTCATGACATTTTCCTAATACTTTGAAGTATACCGCTCTCTGCATTACCAAATTTATTTAAATAGACGTAATAGAAATGTGTGACGTCAAAATGACGTGAAATACGGCCGCTTTTGTCGACACCGCTTCCTAGGAAACCAAGGCTTTAGAATGGCGGATGGACGGATACATCCGGCGTACTGCTGGTGCGAGAAGATGGCGCTGACAAGGAGTACAAGCAACAAGGCGTATAGGGAAGCACAGCGGGCGAGAGCGGCAGGACTACCAACATGCCAGTTTCCCAATATAGAGACATGAGGAAGAAGTTACAGAGCCGCCATCCAGCGGAGCCAAAACCGCTACTGGTGCCCTCTCTGCGAAGTAGTGGAGGTCGGGCCCAGGGGACCCCATAAGATTATGTAGAGACTCAGGGCAATGCATCCAGGACCAGACGAGATGGCAACCGGTGGAACAACAGCAGTAGTCGTGGCACTCTTCCCGGCGCTAAAATCCGCAAGAGTCAATATACCTCCGGACGAGACAGACATAGACGAACACAGGGAATGGAGCGAGGAGTAGGTGTTAAAGGCCCTAGGAAACCAGCCATTTAGGAATGCGCAGGGCCCTGACGGCCTGCCGAATATGGCCCCGAAGGCAACGGCCGCTACCAAACTCCTAGACGACTAAAATACATTCAACTAGTATGAGATGAGATGTAAGAGTAGGGAAGGAGCGGATGAAAACAAAAACAGAGGAAGTATGTATAAAAGAGTGGGTATGTGTGAGATGTAAGGGAGGAGACGCTGAGAGAAATGATATATATGATTCATAGACCTGAATCATATATATATATATATATATATATATATATATATATATATATATATATATATCATTTCTCTTAATCGTATTCTAATTCACTTTAAAAGGCGGATTTGGAACTATTTTGATATATTTCCATGTTTATTAGCTTCATATATAGCACTTCTTGATGTATAATGCATACGATGAATGTTGAATCCGTCATAAATTTCGCCTTGTTTTTTTTTACTAAATTGGATGTGATATTTAAAAATATTGTTCAACATCAAAATAACAAGGTAATTCATCTCTACTTACCACTACTCCACTCATACTATGAAAACATAATTACTGAGTGCTGAATTAGACATATTGTTGCAAATCCCATCTGATGCTGAAATTCTACCTACTCATCCCAAATTTAAGAATATGTTTAGCATTAGTACGAAATTACAAATAAAATATTATTTTATTTATTGTATATTTTGAACTATATAATATTAACAAATTTTTTAATCAGTTAAATTTACGAAGAATAGATAAGAACAGATATTTTATTTACAACAAAGAATATTATAATAGCCAACATTATAACAAAACATACGTAAATTATAACAATATATATGTATTCAAGCATATTTTAACAATATCTAACGCCAAAATCGATATATATATATATATATATATATATATATATATATATATATATATATATATATATATATTCTTAGCAATAATTTAAAATTTCAAAGTGTTTAGTTTTGTATTATAGTAACCTCGGATATCATATATTATAAGATAATTATAACTGTATCTTCAATTGCATAGATATTGTTAAAACACACTATAATCTATATCAGGATTAAATCTTATTTACCGAAAATTGTTTATGGATTTTCAAGCAAGCTACCTACATAAGATATGATTTTCAATCATAATCTGGTTAGAGGTGAATTTATGTCCGTTTTGTTTTTATGGTTCGTGATTTTTAATAGCATATATTTTTATAGCATATATTTTCTAGAGTTCTAGAAAATTAAATTCCAGAGGAAATTAAATTCACCACGAAGCAGAGTTGTAGTTACTTTTATAACATGACACATGTAAGCATTCTGATCGGTGCATGATTTAATTTAAAATATGCAATGCATGCGGTTCCCGAGCCGTAAATATTGCGTCCGCTTCCTTGGATAACATGCGCGATGTTATGATTTCCCGAAATCAGCACGGTGCATCGAGGAGCAAATTTCCAGAAATGTAGACTTTCCATAGCAAATTTGTGGTGTGTCTAATATATAGATATATATATATATATATATATATATATATATATATATATATAGATATATTTTAATACATATGTACTTTAAAATTAGTTTATAAATAAACGCATTTCAATTTTTCCGTGATAGTGTGATAGTATATTTCGGGTGATTAAACTTCTCTAAGCTCCAATTACCGGTGGAACAGCATTGGGCTGATACAAGTGTTTTTACATTATTTTATTTTAAAATGGGTTGTTGAACAGAAGTAATTATTTTAATATTTCTAATTTAAAGATCAATATTATTATTGGACTTCAAGTCTAGGAGCACAAATCAACTTATTTCATATTTTTAATGAATAACGTAGTACAGGGGTGGCCAACTTTTGTGTACATAAGATCTATTTTTCTTCTTCTTAAAACTGTGTCGCGATCGTTATTAGTGCTCTATTTATAAAGTAATCGTTTTCTAAGTTTAACATTGCTAGCGATCGTCCGGTCAACGGGTGGCCACCATGTAGATCCCGATCAACCAACCCCTGCCGTATTATATAGACTTTGTATAGGGGTGAGTGTGTATCTTCACTGCACATCGTATGAAACTAGTGAACATTTGAAAACAGTGTACAAATTCATATGGTTTTCTAGGAAAACGGTGGCGTGAAAGCGGCCGTATGTGACGTTATTTGTACATCAGTAGGAATTATTGGGTCAATTATTACCGTACTACCCAATAAGCTACTTCTCCCGAATTCACTGTTATTCATTCCATTTGCAATATATTGGGGTCTCTGGAAAACCATAATAATTTATATATATATATATATATATTTATATATATATATATATATATATATATATATATATATATCTTGTGGCGTCAATATATATTTTGTGATGTCCTAGTAAATTAGTAGCCGGCAATCTTCCTGCTCCAACGAGGCATATTGAAAATGTAGGCTTATATTGTCTGTACATCAATTTGAATAAAAATCCGACTATAGCTATACTGACACAAATATAAAAATAAGTAAATACTACTATATTTCGCTACAAATGTATCTAGAAGGTGATTACATAATTTAAGATTTCAGTATAATTTTAGCAAAGAGAAATAAAAATAGTTTACGAAAATAAAAGACCAATTACACAAACCCGCTCTTACACATTCCTGTAAAGTAATCCCTTAGCGCTTAACATACATAACACAATAAGTATTAACCCAATAAAATAACATTTAAAACAATTAATAAACACTAGATTAAAATTAAATTAAAATGTATATACAAAACCACTAAAATCTAATCGTATGTAAATCGTTCATTGCACTATCCATTGAGCAATAAGTACTGAAAATTAATCAAATATAAAATAGACTAAGTGATACAATTGTGCGGAATTTATAAACTACAGCTGGTGCACTTCACAAGGCCGACTTCGTCGCAATTCATGCATTTCAGTGCTACAAACTCGGTGGTGAAGTGGTTCCTATGCACGGACTTCTTGCTGCCGCTGCAGACCGGGCAGGGTAGTAAACGATATCCGCCGCAGACTTGACACGTCGTACAGGCATCCATGCTCTGCAAAAATTCATACATATGATAAGTGATCATTTCCATAATCCTAAGGAGCAGGAACGGAAAGCGAGAAAATATAAATATGGTTAGTGCTAACACGTAAAAAGCACAGAGGGTGTTATTTAATGGTGATGTATGGGATGATATTCGAATGGAATTCACGTTTGTGTCAGTATGTATCTTATTTACATTTAATATTGCTTATATATTCATCTAAACCATGTAAGTGCAGCGAAAAGATTGTCAAAAGATAACGCCAATTTTGTTTTCATTACAATGAAAACAAAATTGGCGAACTAGGATCATCTAATTCAACAAATGCGTATTTAGAAATGTTAATAAAACCCCACGTTTCTAAAATGTTTCTTTAAAACCCCGCATTTCTAAAATGTTTCTTGAAGAATGTGTAAATATAAGTTGTGTCTTGGCCACTGGGGTCGAGTAGTTTGAGGCGCCGTCCGTCTCGTACTGAGCATTGGGGAGGGAGAGTTCAAACCACGTTGTGGTTGAAATTTCGCGAATCGCATTTCACAGATTTTCAGAGATATTCTCTGCACTTAAGATAAATATCGGGTAATTACATTCATCTGACCTTCTCCCTTTACCAGCGAAGTTGTGTGCAGTAAAATGTAAATTAACCTCCTATCAGTATAATACTGATTTTTTAAATAAACGTTTCAACTGTACTTAACATTTTGTACACGAAAAAATATATTCCTCCATGTAGATGTGACACAACTTCATTTTGTTATTATAATTGTCGGCTTTAATATATTATCAACAAATACTTTAATACCCGATAACTAATTAGTATATTTTGTAACGACTGATTGAATAAGTTCCAAATACAAAACAGAAACAATTACATTTTGCTTATTTGAAAAATAAAAAATGCAGACATTTTACTAATAAAATTGTTTGTGTTTATTCACGTTCACATTGTTTGCGTGAGGGTGAAGTTAATTTTAGGTTTAGACAATAAAAAATCACACCGAAATCAATACATCCAACGAAGTTTAGGGGCGTACAAATAACTGACACTTCATAATTTTTAAATGAGTAGCGCTAATATAATCGGATAAGCTTTAAAGGATTACGCGCCCCAGACTAGGGGTAGGATGCTCCGAGGCTGCAAAAATAATGAGCGTGCTGCCGAGGGGGAGTTCTCGGTTCAATAAAAACTGTAATTGGAAGAGATCAATCGCGACACGATCCGATGGTCAGTTATAAAACATCGAAACATTAAGGCCATTGTTGATTGATTAATATTCATCGTTGTTTGCATTATGTTTATAGCCTCAAGTTATATATGATTGTGTGTTAGTTAATATATTTTATATATATATACATATATATCGAGAGGATGAATTGAATGTGTCTGGACTTGGCAGTCGTAAAAATTGCATGTTTTAGTTTTAGTCACAGGTGGGGTCCAGGTCCAGGAAACATATGGGTTGAAATAAATTAAATATCAATTGCTTAGAGATTTATGGATCGATACTCGCTAGTGGAAGATTCGTTTTCAAACAGTAGCTTTAATGTAAGTATCAAGTAGAAAAAAAGATTACACAATTAATGAGATTAATCGACACGTTATAATAAAACCTCTCTTTAAACATAGTATGTATAGTAATATCTGAGTAATAAAAAATATCTAAAATATAGAATAAATAGTAATATTTATTACAATGGCTATCGACCTTCGGCGGCCTTTCCGCCCTGTGTTAGTATATGTATATTTGAGTGTTACGACTTACTACTTTAGAAAATCGACGCCGAGTTTTCTAAAGTGAGGTTAATTGTATCCCAATGACAAATGGTAGCAACTACACGGGCCAGGATTCGAAACCGGACCGTCCGCTCGTCAAGCGCTAACGACTATTATAGAATAATTAAATAAATAAATAATTAAAGCACGACGAAGATATATTTGACTGGTTAAGAAAAAAACTGAAGAAAGGCTTTTGGGGGACAGCGCTTAGCGTGCGCTGGTTTAGGCTGGGGGTACCAACCATAGCTAGCCTTTGTATGTACAATGACCCGTTATAATTCCTGTAAGCTTCCTTAAGTCATCTCTCGAGAGACAAAAACATGCCAGTGCAGTATTCGGACCTAATATGAATTGTCTTGCATGTTGGCACATCATACGGTTTCGCCATCGTTTTTGGTGAGACTTTACAACTGCAGCGCTTGAATTCAGTATAATACTGCGCAAAATCTGACGGATAAACGCGTATGGTAATGTAATCATTTAGGTCAGGGGAGACTGTGAAACAGAGACACATACGAGCAGAGGCGGTTTAAAGGCTATAGAGTAAGTTTTATATTGTGTTTCGGAAGCATAAATTAATCCTTTATTGCAGACACAACAAAGAAGACTACGGCAGGATGCCAGATATTCGCGATTCAAACCTTAACAGCTTTCTTCAAGGTAGTAGGTAAACAGCTGATCTTTGTTATTGTTTGATCAACTGATTGTATTAAAATCATATGATTTCAGCCACTTCTACAATAATACGCGATTGTTAATGTACTTTTAAGGTATAAATAGTATAACCCTGGGTCTATAGTCATGTATAAGATGAAAAAAAATGTTATGCAAACAAATTCCCTACTAAATGTAGTTCCTTTCCTGCCACCAGATGGATAGTTCTGGATAGGTCTTCTTTGTTAGTCTTATGATAAATCACTGTAATAGACCCCGTGAGTGAGCAGAATTAATCTCGTGACGTCTCTATTTATATCCTTTGTTATTATTTGCATGTACCTGTGATTGCATATGGTACATGTATAATTAATGTCAAGTAGGATCACAGCAGTTACTGTTCTAGACGAGTAAGGTTAAAACAAACACTGATAGTACGATAAAGTCAGATGAACCTTTAGAAAGGAACACTATAACAAAAAAAATGGGAAAGAAATATGTACGAGGCATATCCAGAAAGTAACAGTACTGAATTTTTGTAGGTGTTATTATATATATAATTACGTGAAACTTTAGTACATAATAAAAGCTATTTTTCGACATAGTCGCCATTCCTCTCTATGCAGGTGTTGTAGCGAGGTATCAATTTTTTGATGCCTTCCTCGAAGTAGTTTCCCGCCAACTCCTTCGTGCACTTCTCCAACTCCTCATTTACCTCCTCGTCGGTTAAAAACCTTTTTCCACCCATGTGCAGCTTCAGGGAGGTAAAGAGATAGTAATCTGAAGGTGCTAGATCAGGGGAATGCGCGGGATGGTTCAAGACATCCCATTTAAACGAGGCGAGCAGTTCCTTCATGGCGTTGGCCGTGTGTGGTCTGGCATTGTCGTGCAGCAGGCACTCCTTTTGTCAGCATGCCTCTCCTCTTGTTCTGAATCGCCCTCCGCAATTTTTTTAAGGTATCACAGTATCTTGCAGAGTTGATGGTCTCCCCTTGAGGCAGATATTCGATTAAAATTATGCCTTGACAGTCCCAAAACACGGATGCCATGACTTTCTTGGCTGAAATTGTGATTTTGAACTTTTTGGCGGAGGGTGAAGCGGTGTGACGCCACTGTTGAGACTGTCTTTTGGTTTCGGGCGTGTGGTGTGCTACCCAAGTTTCATCTCCAGTTACGATGGAGCGGAGAAATTCATCTCCATGGAGTTTCCAGCTCCTCAAAAACTCTTGCCCGGCCTCCACTCGATTCAACTTGTGCTGGTCTGTCAGTTGTTTTGGGACCCACCTCGAGGACAGTTTCCGATATCCGAGGGTTTCTGTGATTATTTCGTGTAGTAGAGATCTGGAGATTTGCGGAAACATCGCAGATAGTTCATCCACAGTCAATCTGCGATCGTCACGGAGCGCATTTTCAATTTTTTCCACAATTTCGTCAGTCACAATTGAAGGTCTTCCGCTCCTCTGATCATCATGCACAGACGTACGACCGTTATTAAACTCGCGACACCACTTGTACAAATTCGTACGATTCATAGCTTTATCACCAGATGCAGTTTTCACCTCATTATAAATCTAAAATGGAGGTTTTCCCTTCCAAACGAGATAACGGATGACGCCGCGTATTTCGTACTTGGCGGGAGATTAGATTGACATTATTCACGAAACTTGTTATCGCGTCAACAGTTCTCAACATACTGACCTCGAACCGGTCTCGGTGCAAAGGGGAAGAGTCAGGCTACACTGCCGTGTGGCCAACATGATGAAAATAAAATCCCTCCGACCGTGAGAGCATCAGTACTCTTACTTTATGGATATGCCTCGTACAAGAGCGAATGTCGAAAAGGAGGAATGTAACATGCTGGAAGAGCTTTTAAAATGTAAGAGCTATTGACAGAGAACTGGAGAAAATGGATAGGGAGCAACAAATACTAGTGTAGTAAGAGCAATAAGGCAAGAACATGAGGGAAAGGGCAACATATCTGCAGAGCTGGAGAACAAATAGAAATAGCTACATAAAATACGGAGAAGCAAAATAAGTTAATAATAGTTAGATAATATAATCTAAAGAGAGAAATAGATAATTTAAAAGAAGTAGAAGTAAGAAATAATCTCATAGTGAATGGGCTAAAGGAAAGCGAGGAGGAAGAGAATATAAGTTTTTAAGAGAAAAGTTTAACATGGAGTTATATATTCTCGAAATATATCGTTTGAGAAAGTGCCGGTAATAAGACAAGGCCACTAATTATGAAACGAAAAGATCGGGAGGAGAAGAGAAGAATAATGCTATACAGAGTGGCGCTTAAATGAACGACTATTTATATTGATGTCCTAAAGGCACACAGATCAAAAGACACAGAAGAAGCTCATTGCGGTTGCTAAGCAGCAGATGATCGCCGGAAATGCGGTATATGTAGACACAGAAACAAGAAAATAAGAATACAAGATGTGTCGAGTAGAACATTTCCACCTGTTCTACTCCTACATTTAACAAATTATTTTGTATTGTTATTTTCTTGTATGACGGTAGCGAATAAGGATAATAAAATATTGAAAAAGAATATAATATGCTTCTGAAATGTGGGAGATTTAAAGAAGAAGAAAAAATAAAGGATTCAAATGACGAATGACATGGTGCGGTTACAAGAGACCTGGGTAGAGAGTAAGGACTGGGAGGACACATACATCGCAGTGTGCGATGAGTGAAACAAAATAACAACATGATTGATGAAACCGTACATAACCCGAACTACCTAGCTGCGTTAGTCACAAGGGCATGTGAAACGAGCATGGCCCCTTGGCCCGTGATAAAAGGCCAGGGATTAACTGGTGGACCAATGCCATAGCGGACCTTTGGAAAAGTTGTTTGCACAAAAGAAGGCTAATGACACGAAAAAGGGAAGAATCCGGGGAGGAGCCATTACCATCCTAAGGCAGACTAAAGAAGCGGTTGCTGGCATTAATGAGGATATTTGGGAACAAAACTATAAGATTGGTCTTGGAAGACTGAAGTCCAGGCCCACCCTACCGAATGGCAAAATGGAAGCCAATTATGCTAAAGGCAGACTAAAACAGCCCTAAGGGATGATATCAGGGCCTCTAAAAGACAGAAATGAGAGGAAGTGGTTGCTGGTATTAATGAGGATATTTGGGGACAAAACTATAAGATTAGTCTTGGAAGACTGAAGTCCAGGCCCACCCTACCGAATGGCAAAACGGAAGCCAACCTCATACTCAGAACCGTGTTCTTCAGTGCCAGCATAGTGTATCTGGAGCTCAACTTGCCCAGGTCCCAAGGCCGTTCTCTCAGGAAGAGCACACTGCCACTAGCCATGGGTTATAGTGAATCAGAGCCCTCGCACCCGATGGAGTGCCCTCAGAAATAATTAGAGTAATTGCAGAGTAATTCCCCGTAGCTACGCTGCAGGCCATGAATGTCGCACTGGACACAGAGGTATTCCCCGATAGGTGGGAACGGGCTAAACTGGTCCTCATACATCTCACGCATCAGTGAAGCAAAATAACAACATGATTGATGGAACCGTACATAACCCTAAACCTGGAAAAACTTTGGAAAATCCGTCTTTTTTTAGGCCGTTCTGTATGCTTCACAGCATGAAAAAGCTGCTAGAGTATCTGATGATTGGGAGGACATACCTACCTACCTACAGGGAAAGTCAGGACGATCTAGCTGAGAACCAGCATGGATTTTGGCGGAACAGATCTACCACTGAGGCTATTGCCAAGATCGCCGCTACTGCACAGAACGCTCGCGATGGCATGAAGGGTTCCCGGTAACTCTGTGCGCTTGTCACACTCAATCTCAGAAACGCGTTTAACACGGCTTCATGGCCACTCCTCTTGACAAAGTGCATCCAGATGGGAATCGACGGAAAGCTTGTGAGACTCATCCAATGGTATCTGGAGACGAACTTATGTATGAAGGAGAGTTAAGTAGTGGGTGCATCGCACTAACTTACGGTTTTCCTCGGGGGTCTGTCCTCTGCCCCACCTTATCGAATATCTTGTATGGCGCGGTTCCGGGGCTGACTTTTTGGGATGGTGTGGAACTAGTGGGATACTACGTAGATGACCTGGCACTAGGTACAGTCGGTACAGAGGAGTAACTGGTCTGGAAGTTGGACGATAGCCTAGACCAAATGAACTAGATCCAGGATAATAAACTTTTCCTGGCTCCGGGGAAACAGAGGCTATTTTGTTCACTATCAGTAGATGTGTAACAACGATAGCATTCTCTATACTGGGACAGCGGATTACCCCCGGAGCTAGCCTCAAATATCTTGGTCTGATAAACATCTAAACTTCTCCTCACATGCAGAGGCTACGACTGCAAGGGCAGCCCAAGTGGCGACAGCCTTGGACAGGATCATGCCAGAGATCCGTGGGCAAAGAGCAGGCAAGAGTAGGATACTTGCATCTACAGTAGAGAGCACCATGCTATATGATGCCCCTGTATGAGTCGGGAAGATTCAAATCGCATGGACGAGGGCACACCTGGTCAATACGCTGCGCAAGATCCATTTTAGAGAGGCGGGTGCGTACCGTACAGTCCCCAGGGAGGTAATTCTTGTGGTAGCCGGCATTCCAGCAATTGCGTTCCTCGCCTGCGAACGGCAGGATATGATCTGGGCAGGACAGGAGGGTAAAAAGGATTGCTATTCAAGTGCCTATGGTGGTACTCGGATAGAAACAGTCTAGCAAGCGATGTTGGCGTGGAGCTAAGCACTATAAACCTTACGCGGATACAGGCTGAAAAAATAGCGGGCCATTGCCATTTATATTAACAATATTATGATAGTGAAAAAGCAAGAGGAACTAGAGAGGTAGAGGAATGCACCACCCAGGAACTGAGAACTGAGATCTTGATGTGCTAATGGCATAAGACAACTTTAACTCGAAGAAATACGAGAGTGGTACCGGGTTAAAACGATGGCGGAGATGGGTGGCAGTAGGTATTCACGCTGTCTCGAATGGCTGTGGAACTGCGGTGCAGAAAGCAAGTGGGAAATTACACTGCTGTTTGGGAAATTGCACAATTATTTCCTAAGAAAAACACCATGATAAACACAAATCAAACAACGGCCCCGAGTCCCCGACGACCGTAGGGCCAGGGGTGCTAAAAATCATTGGAAGAAAAACAACGTACGTACCATGTACTTTGCAGAAAAACAACATAATATACAATTAGAAATGACCCTACTTAATAACTTACAGCTCCTAGGAGTAACTAAATCTTTTGGCCTGGATGTAGGCATACATCAAATAACGGATATAGCACCTACTATTCCGGGACTGTAGATAATACCAATAGGAACGGAGTTGCCATAATCATGAAAGAAACAGTGAACACATCTATGCAGGCATTCGTACCGATCGTATCATATTACTGAAACTAACAAAATGAAAATGTGAAACTTATCCAGGTATGCACCAACGACAAACAAGTGTGAAGTCGAAATGTCTATGGCCAAGTTAAAGAAACCAGCGAATACGCTAATAAACACGAAGTGAAGATTATAATGGGTGACATGAATGCCAAAGTAGACCCCGACATAATTCCGGGAGTTACTAGTTGCCATGGACTAGGCAAAAGGAATGAAATAAACTACTCCCCTATAGGGATGAGAACCTGGTCAGCTACTGGAAATAAGAAACACTCACTCAACACAAGATACACATTACTGAGAACACGACTCTACGCGTGGAAGTCACCGGAGAAACTGTTCAAAACCAGATAGACTACATCCTGATTACCAACCGGTTTAAGAACTCTATCAAAAATGTAGAAACGTATCCAGGAATTGAAGAAAATTCTGATCACAACTTACGCTGCGCCTATTTCCGCACTACTAAATAACCCATACACGACCAAAGTTAGAAAGAAATTCAAGATATTCAAGATTACTTCAATAAATAAGAACGTGCAGACAATGGTACAGAACTTACCACCAGACACAGATTCAGTGCAAAAATCAACTAAGACAGCAATGACAGAAACGTGAAAAAGTCTAGAAAAAAGTCTAGAAGGTAACACGCAAGCTAAAAAGCTGACCTGGATGACACATAAAATAACAGAACTAATGCAACGACCCAGAACATGAAAGAACAGAGACAATAGAATATAACAGGATACATAAGCTCATACGAAGGACAATAAAGCAAACAATAGGTGGAAAAAATATATTTTACATTATCAGCATTAATTTGGTGGTGTTAGCTCTACGTAATTATTCACTTGTAGTTGCTTGAAATTGCTTTGAAATAAGCTGCTATTAATAAAATTCCAAATGCTAATGGTAGAGGATTAGGACCGTATCTGAGGAGGTTTTAGTGGTTTAAACTTTTGGTGTGAATTTCATGCAATATTCTATTAACTTAGTATCGTATTTTAATCATTTGCTATCAAAAATAAGCAAATTGTATTGATATCTCTAAATTATTCAGTTACTATTCAATAACTTTGATTTAAAAGTTAATAATAGGTTTAATACCGAAATACCCATATGTTTCCATGATTGTCGGTATTTAAATTTGAACGGGTTTTAGGTTTTCGGTTTCCTGGGATCAAGGTTTTGCAGTCGGTAGTCAGATCTTACATATTCAATATCTACGAATAATGGTCATGAATTCTTATAAAATAAGTTTCAGAGCCAACAACAAAATTTTTATTAGTGTGCATAGAATATATACCATTGCACTGTCTAGTTTTTGCTTAAAGCTTAATATAAATACCCATAGTACTATCCTAAGATAATTCTATTAATGTAATGATTTTGTAATCTCTATCCTATTTAGCTTTATGACACTACATCAGTATGAGATGTAATACATTACTAATACAGCATAATTATGCTCTCAGTAAATTTGACGCCCTATTGGTTGTTATAACACGGTTTCCGAATTCAAACAGCAGAAATACGTATCGTGTAGCGACCAAATTACAACAGATTCCATTACCACTGAATAAACTCTCTTGTAATTATGTAGACCCACAATATAGCCATTAGTATGTATAATATAGCCATTATTACTATAAAAACGCACCACGGTAATTATCGTTCTTAAAAACCACTAAAACACTAATGATTGGTTAAATACTTTGAAATAACTACTGCTGAGAGGAAAAAACTGTACTTTCTTGCATGGATGTGATTTCGTTGTTTCACTTTCACATCAATTCAATGCGCATCGCTATAATCTTTTTAAAATTGCAGTATTTTTATAGGGAGGCCATAAATAGTGACATGCTTTATGGTTACAAATGTAAATTATATGCAAAGCGGAATATCGAAAGTTACTTGTTATGTATATTCGTTTCAAACCCGATACACGAGTGTTTCAATTACAATTTAAAGCTATATTTTTTTAATTCGCATATACAAGAGGACCAAAATGAAAATTAAGGTACATTCAAATCCAAAATTAGCAAGATTTAGATGAAATTTATAATTCACTAATTCTTGCGTTGCCGCTGGTAACGTTATGAACACGAGTTATAAATAATGTTTTGTAGTGCAATTTTTAGTGTTATAAAATAATATCTTTCCATGGCCTACTAGTGTTTGTGTGGTATTTTGATGACATTCTTGTTTGAAGTTTGACAACAAAGGCTGATCGGAAAACAGTTTTTCGTTTCGTATTTTCGTTTTAGAATTAAATTTTACACCTTCATTTTTATTTTGGTCCCCTTGATGTAGAACACTCTGTACAATAAACAGATAGAATTTTAATATTCTACAACAACAAAACATATACTATCAAATTGTGCTTATTTAGGTGAAATAACACGGAGAAAAAATAATTGCGCACCATGTGGTAGGTGACGATTTCATTATATCTTGTTTCAATTATTCGTACCTTATATTATTTTACCTCAAATCCACAATCTGATAATATTTGTATATTTGTATGATACTAAAATATACGTATTGTAATTGATCAGAAAATGATGGATCGTATGCACCGATGGTTGTCTCCGATTTACCAAATTGTTACATAATGTTATCAAATCGTGAACAAAGCTAAGCATCGATCGTTGAATTCACGTACAATATAGATAAGTAAAGGATGATCTGTGGCGCCGCTCCTATACATTGTGCTGTGTTTATGTTGCTATTCGATTATGATTGAGCCATTTATAGTGTTTTATTTATTGAATTCTTACATGTAATTTTGTTTCTGTACGTGTTTTGCACATTCAAAACCCGTAAATCAATGATCTTTGGTTAGGTTTGTTGACGGTGTGTTTATATTATAAGATAATTTGGTAGTTCGCAGACTACCGCAATATGCTCCTCCTTCCATCCTTTACCTATCAGTACTTACACAAAGGAAATTGACAAGTACGAATTTAATAATTGTTCCCTAAAAGCGAATAACAAACGAAAATAATATACAGATCACAATGTATATGATTTTAATTCACTAAAACATCATATGACTCTATAGATCATATATTACTTATCTATATATCATAGTAATTAATTTGTAAACATAAACCAGTCGCCATTATCCAACACATGTTGTTCAACACATTTCACAGAAATGATGTGAAACATCTATAAATGGCCGATTAGAATATGACAGAACCTCGTGATCCTAATTAACCTTTTATAGACTATAGCAGATGTGCTAATCACCTTACACAATTTATATGTATAATTTACCCCATGTTATATTATTTTACTTTCAGTATCCAGTATGTGATAGGGAAGATTGTAGGTAAACACAAATGTTTAATTTGTGCCAGTCTGTATTTGTAAATAATTAATATGAAATAAACAGTACTGAATAAAATATCAGGATTCCAACATTTGCAATTTATATAGAAAGTGTACAGTTGCGTGACAAATTTGAATGCTCCAATTTCACTAAATTGTCTTTGGTTATGCGAACGTTGACCAGTAATTGACACAGTAATGCGAGTGCACAGATTAACACGGTTCGAATTACTAGCGACGCTGATCAAACGAAATCGTACGTATTTCATTAGTTAATATGAATTCGCAACACGCACATGGCGGGCAAAAGTGAGCGGAAAAGATCATTAGGACGGCGAATTTGAGAATTGGTTTAATATAACAGAGACCCGTGAAAATATATATTATGTTTTAATGTTGTTGGTTTATATAATACTTAATAAGGCTATTAGGGTTCATTTGATTAAGCTGTTATATGAATTTCTACTGTTAAATTTACACTCAATATACTGAGGAAATAAATTAAGCAGCCAGCCAAGAGCAAGATCATTTCTTGGAAGCTTATGAATTTTTTTCTGGAAATTCAATGTCTGTTATCACCTATTGTAGCCAACAGTAGCCGACTGGAAAAGAAAAAAACTAGATAGCGCAAACCATTTTTCATTTGTTCCAAATTATGTTATTTGCATTGTAGCGTTCATTTATATTCAGGGCTGCGTTAAATGGCATCCTAAAATGGGTTCAAAAAGCATTTAAAATTCTTTATTTTAAGGTACTTTAAATAGCATGTATATGTTTTATTTTAAGACCAAATTAAGAAATGCTAACTAATATAAAATTAAAACTAAATTTTGAATTAACATTTAGTGGCTTAAAAATGGCTAATCATTAAATTAAATTAAATCTCCGTCAAATGAGCAATCAAAGTTTCATTTGTCATTTCCAATAACGCAAACTTTCCCGCTCATGCTGTATATTGTGGTTTGTTTGTGTTTCTATTCGTATGTGTTTTAGCCTCTTTAAGTGAATAATTATTGAATTCTTATATGTGAATTTCATTTGAGTATGTGTTTTTAACGTGAATTCAACGACATTTGGATAGGTTTGTTAACGTTTGGTTTTTATGTGCTAATTTGGTGCCACCATTCATCCTTTACTTTTTAATTGTTGTAGTAAATTTCAAGTGCTATTAAGTAAATAATCATAACGCTGTTTAATTATGCAACCAATAGTTTAATTACTTTATAAAAGTATAAGTTAGACATCATATTCACAAGGTTTTTCTTTACTGTACTTTTTAAAATATCTACACGCTTAATAGGTAATATTTCCTAATTATATTAAATATAGTTTACAATTAAAGTTCATATTTTCTTATACAACTAACCGAAAATGAATAGTTGTATGAACAAGATTTATTTATTTTAAATAATAATAATCGATGACCAAAATTCTTGGTAACAATTATAGTTGTAAATTTAATTTTGGTATACAAATATACTAGCACAAGTGTAAAAAACTTTTCTGTGATTTCCGTACATGTAAAAGTTGATGCCAACACAGCTTTAACTTGCGCAAGTTGCGCTGCAGCAAATTTCCACGAATTCAAAAAATTTCAGATTGATACAGTATTAACAATTTCGTAAACTTTACTCAAATTGCCCGTGTTAGATCGATAATTCAAATTATGTGCCTCAAGGTGTGATTATAATATTATGTTCAAGTGAGAATAAACAAGTTTCCTATTTAAAATATGTAATTGTTTCCCACGTAATAATAAAATTCATTATACAACTAAGTTTATTAATTACAATGTCCGCTTCGCATATTCATTATATTTGATAATACTAACGGTTATTATTTTCTCCGCTACCTTACCAGTGCCGCGCTTATTATGAATGGCCCATACGACAAGGGAAGGAATGTCTAAAATTATTTATAACGGTCTTGGAATATGTACTTACGAAACTTATCTAAGACACACTAGGCATAATAATAATAATATAATAATAGATGGTCAAAAACTCTTCTTCAATTTACGAATGATAGGCGACAACCAAGAGTATTACGACAGAGGATAAAGGGAATATGCATAAAAGTTGGTTTGAGGATAAACCAAAATGACAAATTTACCCAACGAACAGTTAGCATCGGAAACCCAAACGCTGATTTAGTCTACAGATACATTTACGTCGGTCGTGATATTTGAATATTCGGAGATAAAAAGACATATACTCTAAAGAATCAACCTCGCATGGGCAGTTTATAGAAAGATCAATTACATCCTTAAGAGTGTAATAACAATGTGTCTGAAAAGTAAAGTGTGATCAATCCATTTTATCTGTTCTCACATACTTAAAACCTAACTACAAAATTATATTAACAATGAAAACCTTCGGAGGAAAACTAAAATCACATACGTCGACCGAATATGTAAACTGGCATGGAGGTACGCTAGACGGGCGAGTGCCCCGCCAGTCCAAATCTCGACCCAACCGCCAAGGAAGCGAGGTACCCCGACAACAGGATCTAACACCGCACCTGCGAGTGAGGGGTCCGCCGGTCCTGGTGGCTGGACAGGGAGATAAAGAGTCATAAATAGCAAAAAAGTATTTATTATATGTACTGTCACGTTATGTGTTGTCCAGGACTTATCTACAATGATGACCATGCTATGACCCGATTGGGACTTGCCCATAAACGATGCCCTAGCATAAACAATATGGACGACGATAAAATGGAAAAATCGTTTACGGGCCAGAGGGTGGATTCCTCAGTCCCGGTCGGGGAAGGCTTCGGGGTGGGTGCCTTCCAACCGTCACCAATCGACCACTGAACACACAACCTAGAACCGAAACCGGAGGAGGAGCAAATAAACCTCTTCACAGGAAATAGCATTACGCCGAGGACCCCAAACAGATTACATGCGGAAACGAAGGAATAGTCGCGAATCTATGATAAAATGGTAAATGGAACGAGCAGAAACATAAAACCCGGAGGAAGAAATCTTTAAAAAGTAGGCAACCTCACCGCCGGACGACTTATCAGAAAGATGCAAAGTGGAATCAACGAAAAAAAGCAGGATGCATGGGCAGCCACCATGAGCTCATCTCAGCTCACGATTCACCCACGAGGGGTATAGCATTGGTAACATAACAATAATTTCGTGCTACTTGTCACCTAATTAAGCCAGGAAGCACGCAAACGCATGGATCCGTCAAACACCGATCCGAGGCCATGGAAATTCGGTGTCCCATATTGAGGTCACGGGCGCGTGATCTCGGCTAACGAAGTGAGGGCATGTGTGGTTGGTGCTGGGGGAGGAAACGCTGAGCTCAGCTCAGCCCCAGCTCGATGACACAACCCCACCTCCAGTGGGAAGTGGGCGATAGAGGCCATGGACACCGGAGCCTTAAGACAGGTTTTCGAAGGCATAATACCGAATCCTCAGACGAACAATACACCGTAAATGGTAGAGGACTTGGTATTACGTCAGTGGTGGAGGCAAGGAACAAGATCAAGAGGGCCAGTTATGGCATGTTATGTTACCAATGCTATACCCCTCGTGGGTGAATCGTGAGATATTATATTATATGAATTAAATTTAAATATCTGGTGTGGGCACCACACGACTTTCCGAATTAAATGACCTATTTAATTTTATATAACATTTTCGACATTTTCAACTTTTGGACTTTTTAATTTGTTTTGTCATTTTGACTTTTATGAGATTTTTTACTTTTCTTGACATTTTTGACTTTTTTTGACATTTTTAATATTTTTGATATTTTTTGACATTTTTGATATTTTTTTGTTATTTTATTTAGTTTTTTTTGATATTTTTGACTTTTTATTTTTCGACATTTTATTTTTTTTGACAAATTTCAATTTTTTGGCATTTTTTACTTTTTTTTACATTTTCGACATTTTTGAAATTTTCGACTTTTTTGACAGTTTTGATATTTTTTAACTTTCTTTGATATTTTTGACACGTGAGATTTTGACGTTTTTACATTTTGACATTTTGACTTTTTATATTTTTGGCATTCTGACATTTTAACATATTGATATTCTGACATTTTGGCATTCTGACATTTTTACATTTTGAAATTATGACATATTTACATTTAGGCATTTTCATATTTCACATTTTCTAATGTTCACAGTTTCACATGAAAGTTTAATGTAATTATTAATGTATATTTTCAATACCTAACTACATTTAAGATGCGACAATTTTCGCTAATTCCGCGCTTGATTTACGCCACGCCAGCTGACGTCACGCTGACGTCACGTATATTATTTGTGATATGCGCAATAGGAAATCGCTATTATTGAGAAATCTTCTGTTTTAGTGAACCGATATTGCTCAAATTTTCACAGGGTCGCCGAAGCGCGGGCTCTTACCCGATTTCCAAATTTGGTCGTGATCTGTTGTGCCGTTTTCCCACCGTGAGCGTTAAATGGTCCGGCACAGCGCCTAATTATGCTCCGCGCGTGGTGTTGATTGTGATTCCTTCGCTGTTAGTAAACCGATTGAGCTCAAATTTTCACTGGATCGTCCTGAATAGTGTCCACAGATATTTGCCAAATTTGGTCGCAATCTGTTGTGTCGTTTTCCCGGAATTTTGTTCACAGACAGACAGACAGACAGACAGACGACATACATACCACACACAGACATCGCAAAAATCGGGTTTATTTCGACTATTATGGGCATAAAACGTAACGAAAATTGAATTGTTTTTTGCTAAATTGTACACGGCAACAATACCTTCCTTCTGGTGTAATTTTTTTCCCGGAAATTTATCGCATATTTCCACAATCTTAGTTTGAAATCGTGAACACGTTTTCGGTAAAACAATACCTTCCTTTACATCAGTGATGTATTCGGAAAGTAAATATAACGACCCACCGATGTAGTAGCTTACGAATAATTCAAAGTATATATATATATATGTATATAGAATCGTGGAAGAAAGCGACCACCGGTGAAGGTGTGGTCTAGAACTAGCTACGAACGGTTTTATCAATTGCCTTTTACCTTTCGGTGTAGGCTATTACATTTACATTATTAACATTATAATTTACAATTACTGTTGTTTATACATTTGTAAATTCTTTCCACTCCTTTCTGTTCTTCGCCAGTTCTCTTGCTTGCTTGACTGTCTTTCCTTTCTTGATTATTATTTCCTCTATTATGTTGTTCCACTCTTTTCTTGGTCTACCTCTTCTTCTTTTATTTCCAGTACTTGCTTCCCAAACCTGTTTTGTTTGATTCTTTTTGTTCATCCTAATTAAATGACCCCCACCCGTTTAGTTGTTTCCTTTCTATATACTTATCTACAGCTTCAATTCCCAGTTCTTCTCTGTCATCATTTCTTATTCTGTCTCTTCTCGTAACTTGCTTTACTCCTCTGAGATATTTCATTTCCATTGCCTGTATTCTACTTTTGTCCCTCTTCGTTAGTTTCCACGTCTCGCTTCCATATGTCAGTATAGGTCTATATATTCTTTTATATATATATTTATGTTTGTCCTTCTGCTGATCTCTTTTTTGTTGATCAGTATATTTCTCAATGTGTGCTATGTTTTAACTGTGTTGTTTATTCTGTTAAGTTCGTCTTCCATTTTTCCGTCTTCTGTCAGTGCTCCTAGATATTTGAATTATTCTACTTGTTCTATTGTGTGTTGTTCTATCTTTATATTTATTTGTTCTTTCCGGTTTCCTATTACCATCACTTTTGTTTTGTTATAATTCATTTTCATATTATACTTTTCTAGATGTCTGTTCCATACACTAAGGTTGTGCTGCAGATTACCTTCGTTTTCTGCTATCACTACGACATCATCAGCGAATGCTCCTTCCGATATTTTTACAACTTGCATGTTTTTGTACCCTATGTTTGCTTTTTTGGTTTCTAGTTTCATGCACTTCTTTATTTCATCCATGTATATGTTAAATAACGTAGGACTGACACCGCCTCCTTGTCTTAGTCCAGTGGTTGTCTTAAATGTTCTTGATGTTTGTTCCTTGTGTATTATTGCATTGGTGTTGTTGTTATATATGTTTTGTATTAATTCAACTGTCTTTCTTTCTACACCTCTCTCTTCCAGGATTTTCCATAATTTATTTCTTGGTATCGTGTCGAATGCTTTTTCCAGGTCGATGAATCCTAGGTATGTGTTTTTATTATTTGCAATTCTTTTTTCTGTGGTTTGTTTTATCGTGAAAATGTTGTCCTGTGTGGATCTTCCTTTCCTAAATCCACATTGTGATTCTTCTAGCGTCTGCTCTATTTTTGCTAATATTCTTTTGTTAATTGTGTCTTCTAAGATCTTCCGTACCTATGCTTATGAGTGTTATACCCCTATAGTTTGAACATTTTGTCTTATCGCCTTTCTTGTGTATCGGTACGATTAACGATATTTGCCAATCTTTAGGTATTTTATTCGTCCTCCATATTTTGTTTATTAATTTCAGTAGGATTTCGTTACCAACAGGTCCCATGTGCTTAATCATTTCCGCTGTAATCTGATCTTGTCCTGGTGCTTTCCCTATTTTCAGTTTTTTTTTATTATCTGTAGTATTTCTTTTCTATTGATACTCTTTATGTCTGCTTCCGAGTCGTTCTGGTCTCTTGTCTTCTGTTAATTTCTATCATTTTGTGATATATATTCTTTCCATCTTTCCAGTATTTTTTCGTTGTCCTTCAGCAATATTCCTTGATTGTCTTGTATATAAGTCACTTGTTGTCCTTTTTCTTTTCTGTTTAGTTTTAGTGTTTTAAAGAGTAATTTTTGGTTTTCCTTTGCATTTTGCTCCATTGTCTCCCCGAACTTTTCCCATTCCCTGCTCTTTGCTATTCTGACTTTATCTTTTACTATTTTCCTCTTTAAACTGTATTCTTCGTAGTTCTTACTATTTTTGTCATTGAGATATCTTTGCCATGCTTTTTTCTTTTCCTTGATTTTCTCTCTTATGTCCTGCGACCACCAGGCTGTCTGCTGCTTCTTGTTTGTGTTTTGCTTTGTCCCACATGTTTCTTTTGCTCTATCCAGTATATTTTTCTATTCTAAATAACTATTGATAACAGATGAAATTAGTTTGCTAATTAGAAAGCGGGCAACATATAAAAACAAAAAAGCCCAAGAAAATATTAGATTGCTCACAACATAATATTTTTGCATCAGTAATAATTCGCACATCGTCTACTGTAGTAATTCCATTAATTCACTAATTTCATGAATTCAATCATATTTCCATAGAAAACGTTTGAAAATAGCGCGATGAATATAGACTGCAGATTAAACAAGAATAAACACACAATGCCTGTGACTGTGTCACTTTTAGATGCATACTAATGTATAGCAATGGGAGAGGATTAGAAATTGCGCCGAATTAAAGAAAAATATTTAATTTGTACATTGTGTTTTACTATAATCCTAGTTTCGATTGAACTCTTATACGGTTGGCGAAAAATACTATTGCATATATAATATAAATATATATATATATATATATATATATATATATATATATATATATGTATATATATATATATATATATATATATATATATATATATATATATATATATATATATATATATATATAAAGCATTTATGCATTCAATGTAGAAAATACAATAATAATTTTAATTATTCAAATAATATCCTGCCCATGTACGCAAATCGCAATCAGATTCAGCATTTTGTTGGTAATTCTAAATTTACTCTCAGTTGAAGGCATAACACCAGCATACAAATGACATCCACGTCTATACCGCAAACACCAACAAAGGCAAACAAACTGTCGAATTTAACATGATTAAATTATTCAATACACTTCCAGCTAACATCAAATGCAAAAAATCAGTAGGCAAACATCTATTCTGATCATAATGGGGTAGTAGCTACCATCTCTCCCCGCAACATCCAGGTGCCTAAAGCTACATTTTGCGCACTTGTTAGATAAATAAAAATAATACGCAACAGTATATCAAATTTGAGAAATAATAATAATTATTATTAATATAATAATAATAATTATTATTATTATTATTTCTATTAATAATTATTATTATTCTTACCTGATGGATTACGTATTACGATTTTAGAATTGAAAAGCTAAAAGCAGTTAAAATATAATGCCTGACCTAAATTTATTTAGAAAGTTGTATCATTTTTAAAACATTTTTATTTATAAAGAATGGTTTTATACACAAATCTGTCCAATCGATGTATATAGTCCATACATCGTACGTGATTTCTAAAATTTGTATTATAAGTCAATATATTGACTTCCATAAAACTCCATCATATTATCAAAACAATGTTAACATTTCAATAAACACCCTACAATATATACCCATTCTATTTTCATTTGTGATACAGAAATAGAATCGGAGAGCAATATAAACATAAATATAAGACGGAAATGGATCGAGGGAAAGGTGTTGATAGACGACAACATAAGGAACAGTATTTGCAGTAGTTGTTTTCGACTTGTTGCAATCGGAAGTAAACATGGGTTGGAAATGCATACCTTGTACGGTTTCAATATCCTTCGTAATTCTCCAGATTCATTCAATCTCTCGATAGTCTCGGCATCCTGCAAACAAAAATAACACGTTAAATGCGCTGTAACATAAAATCGATAACAGGGGATGGGAGCATGGCGTTTCTTTATTAAAATATGCATAATAAATCGGAAACGATTACATTTGGGAATAACTGAGGTTCGCATGTTTCGAATTTTTATTCATATGAACCGTCCATCAGATATTTTAATATGTAATATATTTTATGTAACAAGATTTATTATTTTTATATTGTATGCATTAATCTTCTCTTTCATATTTTTATTTAGTTTTATTGTACGACTAACATTATTTTAACAATTCTGGTAGAAAATGCTGAAGAATCTCGAAAATAAATGCAGCGAAATATTGATTAATTATAAAACTGCTCTTCGATGGACTCTAATGTTAAACCACTATAACTACTTCTATTCTAATTACTCTAAATAACAATTTTTAATATAATCTGTCCGAATAGTATGATTTTCTTTATTACCTAGTAGTTGGGTGTGGAACAATTAATGATGATTTTAAAACATATAGTAGTCTGGGAACTTGGATACAACAATTCAATGATAAAACATAGGATGGATTTACGCACACTGATATTAGTATACTATGTGCTTGCCTATTCTCACATGTACTACGTTATGGTTTGGGGTTCACCGTCGGAGATGGTGAGAAATTTCTTATTACAAAAGAGAATACACAGACTCATTTTTAATATACAGCCAACTGGGTCTTGTAGAGACTTTTGCAAACAAGAAAATCATGACATTGTCATGTATATACATATACAAAATGTTATGCTACACTAAGAAGAACATAGAAAAGTTTAAAAAGCTATCGAACTTCCACCAATATAATACGAGGAATGAGGATATCTTGGTAGTAGGGAGACAAGCTAGTGCATTGCAAGCAAGATCACATGACCGATATTTTCATGTGATCTTGCATCAGACTGTTTAAAAAAAAAAACTTGGAACTACAGTTAACATCTTACCCCAACTTCAAACATAAAATTAAAGCACTTTTATTACAGAATGCGTTCTACTCCGTAAGTGAATACTTTCTTTTATTGAAGTTATTATTTATTATATTTAATTTAATTTCATAGCTAACATCCCTAGGATTAACAAGATTTTTTAAATTAAATTTTTGAATTTTGTACTTTGTCATTTTTAACTGTTTCACATTTTACTTTATATGTTATTAAGTTATTTATACAACCATTATATTTTGACATCGTAAATAAAATATACTGCTACTAATCTGATCATATATTATTAATTTTAGATTATACTAGATGAATTTCATATTACTGCTTTCTGAACTAGTATTTTCAAAAACAAGTACTGTAATGTTTTAATTGTTTTTTATTTGTGGAGGTTATTATTGGTTATACATAGGAAGTTTAATTATATGTGATGATTCATATTTAAGAAACTTTTATAACTGAAGACACTTCTGAAATTCTGATAATTTTAAAACAACTCTTGTTTTAGACTAGCTCTAGCAATAGCTGCTTTCGTTTAACATCTCTAGTCGCCTCAAACATTACATGTCCGATCAACTTGAAACAGGACAAAAAAAGAACTCGCTATTTCATGAACGCGAACAGTTCACTGTAAATTTCTCTAGGGTAAGCATCAATACTACCATCATATGCAAAGTTAGTTTCTAAGTTTAAGTGTAAGAATAGCAACAATACAATAATATAAGAGTAGTAAGAATACAATTTATTTAAATAAATCTTATCTACGTGTGGCCGCAACAACCGTAACCTCACTATATACATATGAAATTAATGAATACACGCGACGAGGTAGAATTGTGTGCATCAGAAGCAGCTTGCACAAAAAATAGAACAAAAGACAATAAGCCCGGAGCCTCACAGAGAGATAAACGAAAACAGCTAATATTGATTTAAAATTGATTTTAATAGTAAAGTGAAAATATAAATTTTGTTAACATTTCGTGGTTTTACTAGGAAAAACATGAGTATATATTACTAAACATATTTTATTGAATATTGTCGGCTATAAGTTAAAGGTTTGATGACGACAATTTGAATGATCGATCCATATATTTTTAATAATATCTCAACTGTTACCAAGGCTATAACAGTAAATCTTTTCCTTATTTCAATAAACAAGTGCATTGTAGACATTAATATTAATTTAATATTGCATTTATTTTCATTTTCCAGATGCAAACACAATAATGTTCATTTCTTAGCATATTATTTCAGCCAAACAAAGATAAAACGTGTATATCTCTAAGAACGTTGCAATATAACAACACTCAAGATTCTTCATAAAATTGTTATGAATCTGAATATACAATTTGCGCAATATTATCAACCAGTTAAAATTACGAGAGGATTTACAATTTCCAGAGCGAGCCCCCGGACCGCCCAGGGAGAGAAAGGGAGATACTCGCTCGAAGCTTCGGGCAGTGACCTTGAGCCAGACATCCCCTACCCTGGCATCAAAGCCTTTTACCTCGTGCCCGGTGCCTGCACATATATTTTCCGCGTCGCTTTACGACTGCCATGCAAAATATTGCGTTCTGCAATAGCCAAGATTCGCATTATTAAAGACAAAAAACGTGGGGCGCTGCACAATTATTAAGTTTTTTATTCTATAACAGTTCCCACTCGCTTTTTATACGAAACAACGGGAGAATAAAAACAATTTAAAAGAAAACTTTGCAAGTGTCAGTTGTGTTTGATTTCCTCCTCTGAAGTATTATGGAACGGTAACAAATATGTTATATGGTCCACTTTTGAGTCGATACTTCGTATGATATTTTATAAATATGTCACAATATATCGTACAACACGCCAATGAAACATGCCTCTTTTATACATAAAATAGTATAATTGAAAGCAACATAATATACATCAGATTGTAATACAAAGTACTCAATTCCAAACTACTATATTATTGTCAAACCTAAAAAATAAATAGCGTTTTTTCGTACCCGCTTCGTTGACGAGATACTTAAGATGGAAGGAAAAAGCAAAAGATAAATTAACATATATAGACTATAAAAACAATATTTTTTTGTAAGTTAATAAATTTCTAATTATATGCTCAATAAATCATCTACTTGATTTTCTTATAATGAATTTCTATAATGTGGCAACATTTGTACGAGTTGTAGTTTCATGGTAATAAAAACAACACACAAATATTTATTCATTGAGTGTATTTTAAAAATTATATTCTAACCGAACAAGAATTATCTTTTTATGGCCAAATATTATATTGGAAAATATATGAATACAAATTAAAAAAAAAAAATGTCATCCATGGCCTATTATTTTACTGAATATTTTGACAATAATTATGTAGTATAATGAATATAAAATCGTATATATTCAGCTTAGAATAAAAGGCTTATTACCTTATTTAATGTATGTCCTGCAGTTATCAATCAACCTGTATATAAAAAACTTATATCTATTGGTAATAAGTTTCCTAAAGTTGTAAATAAATAAAATGCAGTAGTAAACAAATTATAATATATTTAACTGAATGTAAATTCTTTACAATATAAATAACAAACAAATCAAAAATAATGCTTTACTATTAATAGCTCCACTGATTACTTTCCTCGCCCAGCCATGTTCCCTCCAAACATATATTTAATATATGTATACGCCATCGAAGCTTTTCTTTCTTTGTTCTCGGAGCCGGAATTAAATATAGCAAATAATTTTTTTTCCTTAGTTCGAAAGCGACTTCTATGACATACAAAAACAGATATGGCATATGATATGAAAACAGATTACAGCTATAAACGAACTAAATACACTAGTACAAAACTTGTTATATACAAAGGAAGGATATCTTATTGTGCTTGATCGGCTACGAGAAGGCGTTCGGCAGTATATTCACACACGCCTTATTGAACAAGTGCAGGTTGGGATGTTCAAGACGTAAGAATAATACAAAATCTGTACTGCAAGTAGTCTTTGCTAACTATTTGTCAGAATCAACAACCAAACAATGAAAGAGAAAATCGAAAGGTACATCAAGGATGCAAATTTTCGCCAGTGATATTTAATTTCAATGTCAGAGTATATTCTCAGAAGCCTTCGATGACCTGAAAGTGGACATACAAGTAAATGGAACCAAGATCAGATACGCGAATGGTACACTAATTATAACAAGCAACCAGAAAGAGCTACTGATGAGCTATAATGGATAGCTTCAGCACAAAAGAATATATATATATATATATATATATATATATATATATATATAGTGAAGTAATTGGACATAAGAACATCTCAGGCGCTATCCACTACCACCCTCCGTGGCGCAGTTGGTAGCGCGACGGCCGCGATAGCCGGAGACGTGGGTTCAAGTCCCACCGGAGAGTGAAATTTTTGAGAAATTATATATATATATATATATATATATATATATATATATATATATATATACAAAATACTTGGTGATAAGCCGAAACAACAATGCAGGAGTGTCCATTACGATAGAGAGGGAAACGATTGAATGAACTGTGAACACGAAATACCTAGGCGCACTTGTAAACCACAGATAGGACCCCCAACAAGAGATCAAAAATAAATTAGAATAATCCAGACGAGCGCTCAACAAAACTACGCCCCTGAGAATGAAACTTTAGAGAATTAGGTCAAGCAGCCATAAAGAGATCCATAACTATTTTCCAATAAATGATTATTCGCCAACGCACATGAGTATAGGTGAAGAATCGAAAAATAAAGCAAATAGCAACGGAAATTTGAATCAAATACCTCTCCGAAATGTGCAAAAGGAAAGACACTGAAGCAGAACCAATTTAAACAGAAATAGATATTAACGAAAACATTTAGGTTGGAAAGAAACTGAAGAATTCCCCAGCCATATAAAAAAGAATGGTCAGAATGGCATAACAAATAAAATGATCAAATACGTTGCAGAAAATCTTGTCCAAAAGCTAACAAATCTTCATCAACAAAACGACATATCAGCACAGATTTCATGTTCAAAAAGAAGACAAACAAATACCATTAAACTATGGAGGAGTTAATCTACTAAGAACTGTGTTAAAACTTTCCACAAAAATGTTAACAAACAAAATAAATAGTTTTATATTCTTTTTGGATGAATGACATAATTTAGTTCAAAGCAGCCGTATTCATCACGAGATCACGGAGAACTCATTAGAATACAATCAACCAGAATTTAGTTGGTTTGAAGACCTGCAAATCGCATTTGATGGTGTTTAGTTTACGTAACGCATCTACTCAACAGCAAACAAATCCAATACCACTTAATAATAACCATCGAAAATATGTATATGGCTAATAATACACAAACACGTGTTAATGAGGAACTGAGAAAATAGCTCTACACAGCAGTATCCGACGGGCAGATTCTCTAACTCCTTTGTATTCAACATAATAATCGTTGCATTAATATCTCGGATTGAGTAGCTTAGCACTACTGTTGCTGGAAGGGCTAAGCTAGCAACCTACCCTCCGTAAAAAGACAACCAGATAGCTCACAGTACCGGTAGGAAGCCTCGGAATAGGGCTAAGACTCAAAGATGACGACGTTCGTAAGAAACAGGACGACGAATTGATAAATGAAATAAATAGTGCGAGCAGCGACTTGAAGCATAATATTCAACATGTCATACCAATAAGTTGATAAAGAACTAAACGAGAGCAAACCTGATAGCTGCAGATACCATGAAATTAAAGAACGGCCAGAAACAATATAGTAATTACGTGCTATTATTCAGTGGAGTAAACAAATAGCAATAAGCGACAGCAGGTATAGGCATACTTATAAATAATAAAGACAACATAGATAGCCACCAATATATTTCCAAATGGATAGTGCGTGTAAAAATCATACTAAAACACGGACGGTAAAGCAAAACAACAAATAGGAGCATTCTAAGAAAATCAGGAATCTATAGTGAACTGAATACCTGATGAAGAACCCACGATCCTACTAGGAGACTTTACTGTGTCCTCTCTAAGTGTCTGCCTGTGCCGGATATTGGCTATCAATTGGGATATCTTTATCTTATTGGATACCGCTCGGAAGAGTTCTATTGATGTCATAGAGAACCATTCTCTGAAGTTCTTCTACATACCACATTTCTCCATCTATCTTAGCTTCCATTATTTTTTGCAGCAGTTGGTATCTATTGCAATTCGGATTATATGGCCTACGTACTGGAGTTTTCTATGTACTGACGATATTAATGACATCTAGACCTTGTGCCCTTCTTCTAGTTTCTCATCGTGATCGACCCATTAAACAATATTTCAAACGCTTTTAATCTCTTGTTCATGTCTTTCGTATGCATCCAGGCTTTCCAGTCCATAAAATAGGATGAAGAATAAATAAAATCTCAGCATTCTCACCTTAATTTATAATGAAATGTTATGTCTAGTCAAGATGAATGTCCTTTTCGTCTTTTATATCACGTCTTTGATCTTCTCCTCCGTTCCTCGCCTATGTGTATGTCCTGTAATTCCAATCTAGGAATATAGGCCGACATATATACGAATATAGGCCGACGTATATTTTCCAAGAGGGCCGGTCTGACGCTAGCGTTCATCGCTGGTTTCAATCCTCACCCTTAATACTTGCCTCTTTGATGGTCGCTACCTACCATGTAGTTTTCAGCCTGTCCCTCGTTCTTTTCCCCTATGGACTCCAGTACCTACTGCGTTAGGCATTCTAGTCGGCGTAGGATATGTCGTATACATATCCACTTGCGTCTGATTTGCTACTCTATTGGTTTTTCAATTTCAGGGTGGCAAAGGGCAAAATCCTGGACGTGCAACCCAAACGTCAACCTCTTCTACATGCGGCACGTGCTATAAACTAACGAAGCGCTGGCGCCTGAAATCACGGCGGGATAACCGATCGATCAAAAACAATAGCTCTCTCCAAGATAAATCAAACTACAAAACAATCTAGTTTATTAGCCTAAAGGTTGCAGCCCAACCTATGAACTACAGGAATACTGTAGACTGATAACCGGCGTATTCGACACAAAAATATTCCGGAAACCGCAATAAATACTAGAAAACAGACTGAAAAAACGATGACAATCTAGCTATGAAAACTATAAATAGGATTATGAAACATCAAAACAAGATTGTAGGATGAAGTTCCCCTCTTTTCCTAGATGTACATTATAGTCTCCTCCTATAGTTCAATTATATCATCCGTTTCGTCTCGAATATTCTCAATTAATCCTACATGATCATCACCTGATACTGTTGTATACTATTATTATAAGCCACATCTACTTATAAACTCTTATTTATCTTAGTTGTACCCTTCTATCAGTTTTTCCTCAAGTACGGTTTCTGTCGCTACGCCGTTTATGAATTTTGTGATGATACATCCGTGTACTTGTTCCTTCTGCGAGTCTCTATTGGATATTATTTGGCAATCGTTATTCTATCTCTTTCTACTTTCCATTTCATTTACCCCTGTTTCAACGGCTCCAATTTCGTGAATTGCTGCTATCATCTTCGTGGCCTCTTTTTTCCTGCTGGTTTCCTAATTACTTTTTCAATCCCACCATATTATTGTCCGTCTTTGTCGTTAATGATGTTCTATGCATTGTCTGTACTTTAATGTGTGCGACTTCCCAACAGTTGCCAATACTTTTCCTCATTGTAAGTAAACCATTTATCTAGTTTGTTATATGTAGCTGTGTAGACATGAATATAGCGCTTTCGGCGCAAATGTGTTGGCATTTAGTGCATTTGGAGCTGCTTTGCTGTCAGTGAGTATTTGAATATGTTTATCCTTAATATTTCGTTCAGCTAAAATTTAAACACACTTTAGTATTCCTGTTAATTCAGCTTGGAAGACGGGACGTGAGTTTTCCAAGTGGTGCACTTATCTTGAGATCGAGTTCTGGTGAGAATATTCCATAGCCAGCTCTCGTCTTAATTTTGGATCCATTAGTATACATGGTTATGTTGGCGCCTTGTGGGATACCATCCATTGTGATGATGGTCTGAAAATGTTTGACAAACTAGAACTCTGCTGGATCAAAGGACATAGTGGCATCAAGGGGAACGAAATAGGAGATGAACTTGCCAGGAGGGGATCCTTACATCCTGTAACAACGCAAGAGGATGAAATACTTTCTGCAGGTATTCTGAAAAAAATAATAGAGCCTATATCACATGCTCTTCACTAGGTAAGAAGGCGAGAAACGTCGGGCTGCAAACAATCAAAGGTAGCAATTAGGCAACCTTCTAAAATTGCAGCCACGGCCCACCGCCTTAACTTATCTAGAACTAATCTGAAATTATTGACAAACATTCTAACTGGCCACTGCTGGCTAAACAAACACCTACACACGTTGGGTCTGGTGGACAGCCCGTTATGTAGAGGGTGCATTGAAGAACTAGAAACAGCAGAGCATGTAATATGAGTCTGCCCAGCTCTAGTAAACACTAGGCATTTAATACTAGGGCAGTGCTGGCCTAGTATGGTCAGCATTGGCAACTCCACACCCGCCAGAGTTTTGCAGCTCGCACGCAAAATTGATTGGTGGGACGAGTGATAGCCTTAAAGGTAGGTTTCACAATGGCTCCATTTTGAGGCCTAAGTGTCTGTAGCTATGCTATGCAGAACTATCCAGAAACCATTTATCTCTTATCTTGATTTGTCTCTATCGTGCGACTGCTAGGACACCTTTCTTCATTGGTTACATCGTACTCCTCTGTATAAGCATTCAGTTTTTATTACTAACTCATCATCCAAATACACTTTGGTTATCTCCATTCGCCATCAGTTTTCTTTTCTACTCCTCCTCCGAAATTACAGGCATAGGCCTTTTTCTCCCGTTTCCTTTATATTCTCTTAATTGTCATATACTTTGGTTTCTGATTCAATATGTTTTGCATGATTTATATTTGTTTGTACTTTTGTTCGCTTTCAATCAGTCCGTATGTTGTAATATTGTTTTTCTTGAATATTTTGGTTTCTGATTCAATATGTTTTGCATGATTTATATTTGTTTGTACTTTTGTTCGCTTTCAATCAAAAATCAATATTGTTTTTCTTGAATATTTCCTTTCCAATAAGTTTATCTTTTCCTATAGCTATTTCCCTTCATCTCTCTAAGAGCTTCTTATACTTCTTTATAGCTTCTTCAATATCTTTCTGCATTAGTGTTATTATCTTCCACATTACTTGTTTTTGTGATTCTCATTTCTTCTACAAATGTCTCCTCTTTATTTCCCTTTCTGAAGTAATCGATGGAAACAGCTCCATCTTATGCTCTCCAGTATTTTGATGCTACTTCCCCCCTCGGGATTCCATCCTTCCTTCTTTTTAGCGAGATTGATCTCACCGTTTACTAGCCGAACGGGGCACTCGTATTACTTATTTTGTTTAACATCACAAAACAACTTATTAAAAATATATTTAAATTTATACCTAAATACAGATTGTTCATATAAGATATCATCACAATTTTTAAATAATTAGTGGTTTTTCTTGAGTAGAATTTGCTTCTAGTTCAATAGTCCTTCAAAAAGCTGATAAATTTGCAGATTACAAAATTTATTTGTATATGAATCTGGTTGGAAGAAAGCGGCATGTAGAAAAGCAATTAATTACAGTAAATTATAGTGATTTTTTTAATTACCTAAACTAAAAATCTTTTTTTTGTTTACATATTGTTGCACACATTTAATCTTGAAAACTTTAATTTTAATATGTACAATATAAAATAATGTGTTAAATACTCAAATATATTAGTAATTAAAATAATAATAATCGCATATAATGAATGTTTTTACAATAAAAACTAATCAGATGTAATAATAACAAGAATTGCCCACGTAACGAAAGGTCCGTACATGACGAAATTTCAAAGGCTCACTGATTGGCTGATGTCTTATGAACTATCCTCTCTAATTTAGGATCCTTGAGCTTTCACATCACCGTTTTCCTGTGAATCCAGAGCTTTGTGAATACTGGAATATAGCAGCTATATTTCCCCGAAACACTTACTACTTATTGTAATTTCAATAGTTATTATATAATATTCTCTCAATTCTACATTATAAGCTACTATTTTAAAGTATATTAAACATACACATGGTTATTTCCAGGGATAAATACAAAAGCGAATATTTTATTAACATACAGCATTATTAATGCGTATTAAACATAGCTAATTGGTGTTTATTTAATATATTTAAACAGTTATAAACCCACGCGGAACGCCATAATTAGTTTGAAATCTATTAAATTTGGTGAATTTAATACAGAGCATTTGAAAAACTTTTACCACTCGTGCTTTATATTCATGTCCATTGACACGTTATTGAAAAAATATTAATCATCAAAAAACTTTCTTTTGAAACAAAATCGCAATTAATTGAGCTAAGTTATAATTTTTTCACTGCTAACTTTGCGAGTATATTTATTTGGACGGACGATACACAATAATGGAGTTTTGATATTTCTTTGATATTTAATTACTTTTATATCTAATTTATTGTACTTTATTAGATTTTTATGTTTGTTATATGGAATCTTTCCTGTCATTTATATCTGATTAGACCACATCTCAGACGTAACTCCTAACTATTAATGTTGTTGATTCTTTATCAATCGGAGAATATTTGGAAATTTTTTAGTGTTATTTGCAGATACATATGTTAATGTAGTAATCACGCTAACAAACGTATGGCCCCACAAAACTAGGCCTGGTTTGTCAATCGAATGTTGTATGCCAGGATGTCGGAGAATTGCGGCTCTATGGTTATATGAATGCAGCTCTTCAGAAATACAATTATCGACCATTACACTATTTATTGTTATATTAATAATGCATTTGCAATGTTTGAAATCTATCCATCAAAGAATTTTTGAAATGTTTTCAAATAATCGGTTCAAATGCGCAAAACTCAATTTATTTATGAAACACTAAGGCTTGGTTGTATAAAGTAAATAACTCTCGAGTTAATTTCCAATCCGTCACTTTTGATAACTATGACACATGTGCGACATTGCCATATGTAAACAGAGGTACATAATGCAATGATATGGAAAGTTAATAATAATTGATGCAACATGGAACAATATAATCACAGGTTATAGTTACGTCGCCTTAGTACAACCGAGCCTAAGGCTTGCATAAAGGATAGTTCATTAAATAAGTTAATAAAAAAGTCAGGGACAATAAGAAATTATTCAGGGTTAAATTCCATCAAAACTAAATGTCTTCAGAGACAACAATGTATTTTTATTATATATATATATATATATATATATATATATATATATATATATATATATATATATATATATATATTCCATTTCATTGCCTAGTTTTTACTATAAGCTTTGCATTGAGTTTTTAGTAAAAACTAGGCAATAAAATGGCATGTAACAATTAATGCAATAAAAAGTATTTAATTGATACTACTGTATGCACACTCAAATTTTCTTACGTAACATATAAATAGTGAAAATATGTCTCAAAAGTAGAAAAAGCTCAATATAATTCCATACTGAGCAATATATTATTATATATCATCTCATATCATTATTAGGCAATGCAGACCTCGCAGGGTAGCTGCATTGCGCCCTTAATTATAGTATTAGTTAATGTTGTTGTTAGTGTACGTGTGGATAACATGTTTTTAAGATCATTTAGCAAACTGTGATAATTGGTGAATAATTCAAGCTATCCGAATAGTAAACAAAACAAACCGATCCTAATTTCTTAATCAAACGAAGTCTTTCGCGTAACTTAATCAATGCTTTTTGCGGATAAAACATAAACTACCTCGAGTTCTAGCTACTAATTGCAGCTGCAATTGCTGTTACAAAAATAATAAAAAGTTTAGCCCCGTTAGCGGCAACATATGTGTGACCCGGCAGATGTTTAATTTTGTGGAAGTAGTCGCGTCGCGCAGTAAGTAGGACAATTACAGGAACTGACCTTTACCCACTTACAAATTCGCGTAAATTTGCACACATGCAAAAAGCGATTCGCCTGCATTGTTCGCACACATCCTGCCGCCAAAAGGACAAAAGGTATACGGAGAGTACCACCTGAGCGAGCAGCGATCCATGTGTCTGTATTAGCACTGAACGCGACGAGCTCTATCGATCCTATCTACCGGCACCTGTGGCTTCAAATAAACGACAAAGTCTGTTCAGGCTTGCAGTTATTGTGCACCTAAACAACGTTCACAATTACTCATTCTCGTGCACATATCACTATAATATAAAATAAACACGAGTAAATATTTACAAACAAGTTGTATTATATTCATATCGCCTTCTTATTTACATCAAAAAAAATATTTCGGACAGATGTATATAATATATTTTATATTTATTGATCATTGTCTTTGAAATCCCCTAGTTCACGTCATTTACGGATTTTCTTAACACCAATTATGAATATTATGGGTATAGTAAAGTGAATATTGTGACTATAGTTAACCTCCTTTTGACTCATGGCTCCAAATACAGTCTCCTTCTTTATCATTACGATCTAGTACAATCTACAGAAATTTAGCCTTAATAACATATCCGCATCATGCAAGACTTGTACCTTTTGGAGTCTAAATTGGTACAAACCTTGTATCATTAATATCATATTAAAGCCATGTAATTTAAATTAGAATATGTGCTCGTATTAGGTTCGTCTTCCACAATATCCAGGACCCCCTATGTGGGAACACTCCTAGACGTGGTGTGGGGGCTCAATAGGACGAAAAGCCCTACTATGACCTAGTACATAGTGGGAACAACGATGGCGTCGTATTGCTAAGAGATTATGGGGCTCATCACAACTATTTGCGTGATTGAGTTTCCCTACTAGAGACACTCCACACATTTGAACCATCGAATTCACTCTGGCTCTTTTCCGACTCCGATGCCATTAGATATCGAGGGCTAGGAGTCATGCCACTTCTCTTCCTCTACCCATGGAAAATTCATGGTAATGACAATGCGACAAAATCGGAAAATAGGAAACAACTCTGCTAACGTACAAATATAAATGATATTTGACGAAACAATGAAAAACCATACAGTGCTGAGAGTCAGTAGCTCGCACCACGGCGTCGTCTTTCAACAACTACCTTCGCCCCTGCTGGAATCTCGGGCCGCGGGTCTCCAAGAAGCGACCGGAGCAGAGATGCCAGCCGACATCCTTTTGGAAAAATCCGGCGAGAATGCTCCTACAAAGGGACGGTGGGAAGCGTCGACACCCTAGACATAGTGGACGTAGAAGAGGAGGACCCAATAGAAGACTACAGGGTGGCTCCATTGGGTGACCTGATTGGCAAGCTGGCACTTTATGCAATGGAGACCAGAAACCTGCGCGTGTCAGTGAAGGAAGACATCGCCAAACTAAAAAAGCTACGAGATCTGATAGCTCGGGACAACAAGACCAACAGGGCGGCGAGGCGGAAGAAGGGAAGAAGCACGATACTACAAGTAGAAGAATTTGCCTGACAAGTGGAGGAAATGAGAGGTGAGCTCGCCGAAAGGGTACAATTAAGGGCTATGTCCGCGAGGTTAGAGGAGTGCGTTCGGGAGGGCAAGGGCGTCAGGAAACAGGGCCAACACGATATCGGCCGGGTGCCAGACTGTAAATGCAGAACGCAATGCAGAGCAAATGGCGGCCGAGGCGATATGGGGCCGAATGCAGGAAGGAGGATCATACGAACAAGCAAATGACCTGTGCGATAAAACGTAGTCATGGTTGTGATTCTTGAAACTACACTTTCCGAACATATTCGTTTAACTAAAAATTCATGATTTGAGTTAGTTCAATGATGGAATTTAGTTTTATCTTAGTGATTTTTAAGGCTAGTAAACTGAAATTCCATGATTTGTCAAGCTTACATTGAGAATTGTCCGTATTTTGGCTAGCAAGTTAAACGAATATGTTCGAATAGACTGGTTTCAAGAACCGCACCCCAGGCGACAAGCATAAACTAGGAGGGGCAGACAGGGGCTTGACATGTTGCGCCTGATCGGGCCGGACACCAGTCATAACATCAATTGGGTCCTCGATGGAAGCCCCACATGACGACATGTCTGAATATGGCTTATCCACAGGCAAGGCAGGCTATAGGAAGAGTACGCCCAACCCAATTGGAGAGAAAAGGGAGGCGGGGATGAGGACCTACTTTCTAATGGTTGACACCGGGAGCCCGGAGGCGAGGGAAAGGTCCCACTTCCATTTCCTGGGGGAGCTCAGGGACCTTGCCGCGCGGGAAGGCAGGCCACAAGTTACGGTAGAGGCTCCCGGATTAAAGGTGGAGATCCTAAGGAAACTGGTAGATTACCGCCTGTGATGAACAGGGAAAAGGGTATGTATCCATCCAGTAGGAAAGTAGCAAGTGAGGGGAAGAACCCGCAAATGGCGACACAGGAGCGGCAGGGAGCCGCGGGGAAGAACGCACCCCGCAGGGAAGTCAGGAGTGAGGCCATACTGGTCCAGCCGGAAGAGCCATGTATACCGACCTGGAAAATGTACGCGCAGTAAGTACCGAAGGCTTGAAAGTACAGGTGTCCCGAGACCCAAAATGGTTTACTGAAAATTGAAATGAAGAGGGAAAAGGTCCAGACGTTAAAGTAGGGCATTGAGGAGGCATGTGCCAGAGTCCGGGTAATGGTAAAGAGACCCGGGGCGTCGGTTATCATAAGGGACCTGGACGAGGCCACCGAGAGGCCCGAGCACCTTCGTAGTAGGAGCTCAAATACTGGCTTTCGGGAGCTTGGGTACAGGGCGACCGTAAAAATGACCAACGAAACGAAAGATTCTCCTACTGGAGGGCCAATTGTAAATGGCCCTAGCGGACGAGACGATGCGGAAGGACTGGGCACTATGCAACTATGAAATAGGGGCCAACATCATCGGCTATTCCGATGATCTGGTTCTGGTGATTACGGCACGGGATATAACACTAATTAAAGAAGTGACAAATGAGAGCCTCGCGATGGTTAGTGGATAGCTAACAGGAAGAAAGACGAGAAACAGTCGGTGATGCTGGTAGACAAAAGACAAATTGGGGGAGCCTGTTTCATAGTCCAGGGGGAAACTGTTACACCTAAGAAGTGCGTTAAGTATCTCAGAATCACAATCGACCAAAGGATGACCGCACACGTAGCCGAGGTGTACATACGGGTAGCCTGGTGGTGACTGCCGCTTAATGGCGAACATACCAGGGCCGCGCGAGATAAAACTGGCGCGAGTGTTGGATAGCGAAATGAAGTACAGAGCTCTAATATGGGCGCACAAAATGAAAATAGAAACGACTAAGCGAATGTGGGGGCGATCCAACGGCAAGCAGCCCTAACGGTATCGAGTGCGTATTGAATCACGCAAGGGAGGCAGTGCTTGTGGTCGCCAGTTTGTTCCCATAGAACTCCAGGCAATGGAGATGTAACGATTGTACAGGAAGCAGATCAAAACCAACTACCTGAAACAGGACAGAGAAGAAAGCTACAATTCGAAGGCTCTGGCAGAAGCGGTGGATTGGGATGACAGGGAAAGCAGTTTGATGAGGTTGATACCAAATATCAAGGCCTGGACGTACATGAAGCACGGAGAAATCTACTATTATACTACCCAGGTCCTCACAGGGTATGGGCGATGACGGATAGATGCGGGTATTGAGAGGACCAGATAGATAGTGTAGAGTACACCGTTTTTGCCTGCAAACGATGGGAGATCCAACGCATGGCCTAAAACCAGAAAGTAGAAACAAAGTGTACAAATGTTTGGTTGTTTGGAAATAATGATGGAAATAATATATGTTTTATTTTCCCCTCAGAAATTAACACTCGTTATAAGCGGACTCAGTACTTTTAAGGATCCTGAGAGCAATCCCAGCTGGAGTAAATGCTTGAAGTAGAGTCATCGATGCTGGTAAGGTCAAAGGTGAAAAGGATAGCTAAGTTAGTCCGCAACCGCAGTGTCTGCACCCAGAAGGCAAATACACCAACAAGGTCAATGGCATAAGAATACAGAAGGCAACGTAGAACCACTATATTAAAGGTCCACGAGGACACCTCTAGTATCATCCATATAACATTAATGTTTAATTCAAAATTAGGTTGTTACTTCAACTTATCGCAATAACACAATTTTCTTGTCTCGCATTTTGACATGTAACATAATAATTAGATATAGTAACTACTACATGTAATGATAATTTTGTTTAATAAATTAATCTTATCTTATATTATCTTATCTATAGAGTATTTCTCCCGATCGGTTCTCCGGGAGGGGGAAGGTATTGAATGAAGCGGAGGAGAGAAACAGAAGAACGTGAATGCCAACATAATGAAGCTACATGGAACGTCGAAAGGTTGTTTGAAGTAGGCAAAAACCATAGAATAAATTAAGAGATTGTATATAAATCTATTAGAAGTTACCGAAATAAAGTGATCTGGTACAAAAAAGTGTTATACCAATTCCATAGTAGTTATAATACCGAAACACGTGGTAAAGTAGGTTAAAACTGTCACACCAATATCATATGGATATAATTATTTTACAACACAACTAAAAACCGTTCATTACCAATATTTTACGCCCCGACATCCACCAGTAGTGAAGATCTAAAGACGTTTTATTGGATCTCGATGATGAGCCTAGTCGGAAAATACAATAGTTATGGGCGATTGTAATGCCAAAGTAGGCAAAGGACGCTGCCACAACATAATAAGAGACCATGGCCTGGGAAGCCGAAATGAACGTGGTGATATACTTCTCCAGTTCTGCTAGAAATTTGATTTTGGGCTAACAAACACACACATTTGACGTGTGTGGATAAGACTTTATACCTGAAAATCAAATACAGAAACAGACAACAAGATAATCAGAAATCAGATCGACTACATTTTAATAACTCCTTGCTTTAGGACTGACATAAAATCGGTCAAAACGTATCCAGGTCCTGATATTGGTTCTGATCATAATCCTGCTGATTCTGTAATTTATATTAGATTGAAAAAAAATATTAAGAAAGCTATCACTAATAATATCGACAGAGCACAGATAAAGATGAGATCGTGGGGGATATAGTTCGAAAAAAATTACACGAATGCCTTAATACAAAGGACATGACTGAAAATTATATAGAAAGACTGGGCAAAAAGTAAATCATCGACAATTAAAATTTGCAACCAAAATCTGAAGAACAAACCGCACACCAAGAAGAAATCATGGAGAACGGACGAGATAATAGATCTAATGGAATGGCGACGAAATTCATAAAACAACATAAGCCTATATAAAGGATCCGGCACATAATTTTGCCGAGCAGTCTGCAGAAATCGAAGAACTTGCGGCAAAGTACGATGCAACGTCAATATAAGAGGGGTAAGGAAGTTGCAAGAATTACAAATGCAAGGAAAGTTGGCGAACTACACAATAACCGAGGAAAAAAGCACACCTGAACTAGACAACTAGAAAAGTGGAAAAAGTACATCACCATCTATTTAACGATGTTCGGACGGATGAACTGTAATAAGTAATTGCAGCGTCAGAAGGACCCCCAATAACGAGCGATGATGTAGAAAAGGCCGTTAATCTTGCGAACACTGATAAAGCAACAGCACCAGATGAGATGCTGTGCGAAATCTACACACTAATTGATGATAGAAAGGCTATTTAGATATTAATACACCTATCCAACATCGAATAAACCAGTGGATACATTCGCGTGTGGTCAAAGTCTGTCTTTACCACATTACCGGAGAAAGCAACTGCAAAAATATGCGACTACAGGACCATCAGCTTAAATAAGGCACATTTTAAAAACTAAATTAAAACTAAGTTAAAACTTCTGGCAAACGTAGTCGTGGAAAGGGAATACGAAAAACATCACAGTTGCAGAATTTGCGCGATTAGTGTGGTGTAAACTCAAGTACCTACTCCACTTGCAATAAACAAAGTTCAATTAGCTGTAATGGTAGCAAAAGTTCTGGGAGGACGTAGTACATAAAAAGATGAAGATTATGTATGAAGTTATTAAATTGTAAACTGTAAATTGGAAACTAATGGAATCGAAAAATATACGAAATCGAGGATTTAATTTAATATTTACGTCCAGTGCATATACTTATTTTATTTTATATTAGAACATAGCTAATACAAATGGCAATTTATTTGTTTCCGTGGTCTCATTAAAATTTCTTAGAATTCGCTCGTATATGTGAACTAATTTAGTTCTAAGAACTATTTCAAATTTGCCTCATGCACGCCGAAGAAATATATATATATTATAGGACCGCATGATCGATCCTTCTACCTTTCTCGGAGCCACAGTGATGTATATTAGCTTCACGAATCTCCGAACTCGTTAATAAAATATATTATGTAGTAGCAGGAGGAGGTTTAAGTTAACAGTCAATTATTTTCTTCATTGTTATGTCTGCGAGACAATCGTCCGTGTTTTTGATTTAATGGTTGCTTAATATATATATATATATATATATATATATATATATATATATATATATTCGTTTACGACCTTGATAATATAATCGAAATGAAGCATCCAGACGTAATTATCGTAATGACGGCGGAATGCTATAATACGTTAATTATATATAACGCCTTTTGTGAGAAACCTGTGTAAAAAAAATAGTAATTGCTTTTTGCTGAACGGTATTTATTTTATAATACACATGGTTCTTTGATTAGTTAGATTTGATGTGGAGTTTAATATAATTTTCTCAGATTTCGGTCTCAATAAATAGCGCGTTTTCATCGAATGTCTGTGAACTCGGAGGGTGTACACATGGGGCTGCAGTTAAGACTATTAATATCGTACAAGTTGGGGGATGCAGGGAGCCGCTAGAAGCTCGTCGTATTTAAAATGAAGCATAATCGTATACGCAAGTATTTAACAAATCACCTCTAGAAGAATAGTGACACGTGAGAAATCGTTATTTTTCAGATAAAACTGAAAATGAGATCAATATACGATATTTTGACTTATTTTGGTTTAATTCAATAATCTTCTGCTAGAAAGGTGAAGTGTCACTATTCATCTAAGCAATTCTTCAACAGAAAGGTGACAGAAAGACATTTATTCGGTGGCCATCGTGGAGAAAAATTTAAAAAAATACTTTAAAGCTTTTCAAGTGCAATCTTGTTAGAATATAAAATCAAGCATGATGACTTTATTATTGGACTTACGTAAAACGAGTATTACCGTATTTTGACACTTAAAATTACAATTTTTGGCAATTAACACTTGTGTGGACTTTCTGTTGGTGGTGCAAAATGAGGCATAGTCATAATACGACGAGGATACAAAATATGCACGTAAGTCAGAGATATATCTGCTGGACAAAAGTCTTTGTTAATGAACGACTGTCCTTGTGATGTACAATAATCTGCCCAGAAATTAAAAAATATATTGGATTATTAAAAATATATTATTTTACGTCAAATATGTTATGTATGTTTCGAGCTAAATAACACGCACTGTACCGATTAGGGGTTGCAAGTTATTAAAACTACACAAATAATCAGCAAAGGGATGTTCCCAAAAAGATATTAAGAGATTCCAGCCATGTCGATCCCCCCACGCAACAATATTTTTATGACGCATTTAACCGGTCGTTATATACAATATTTTAAAGAAAAAGTGACATTCACCCAATAAAGAATAAAACTAGCACCCTAAATAAAAGCCTTATCATAAACAACTCATTGGAATATAAGAAGCTACCAAAATATATTAAAGACATCAAGGACATCAACAAAATTAAAATTGAGTGCAAAGAACATATAAAAAGTGAAAGGACGTAACAATTGACCATCTAATCAAACATCCAAGACAACGGACAATGGAAGCAGTTGCCTAAACCAAGCAGACGGACGAGCCCTTCACCGAGGAAGCTATGGCCCATTTGCTTGCAGGAAACATGATTTTTTTAACAATCTGTATTACTTTTGTAAATATTATTATATTTTAGTCTTATTAAATAAATAACAAATATAATTTGAAAAAAAATATATTATGTATATGATTTCCCCGTTTGTCAATCTACGATAAATATCCACCTTAAATAGTCAAGTGGTCAATTAGTTGTTTAATTTATATCCGTAAATATATTTACTTGTATAGATTATTACTAAATAATTTATATTTAATGTTATTTATGTGATTAATTGTTTATTTATGTTTTTATAACTATACAATATGATAATGCGAGGCATATCCAGAAAGTAAGAGTACTGAGGCTCTCACGGTCGGAGGGATTTAATTTTCATCATGTTGGCCACACGGCAGTGTAGCCTGACTCATCCCCTTTGCACCGAGACCGGTTCGAGGTCAGTACGTTGAGAACTGTTGGCACGACAAAAAGTTTCGTGAATAATGTCAATCCAATCTCCCGCCAAGTGCGAAATACGCGGCGTCATCCGTTATCTTTTTTCGAAGGGAAAACCTCCATTTGAGATTTATAATGAGGTGAAAACTGCATATGGTGATAAAGCTATGAATCGTACGAATGTGTACAAGTGGTGTCGCGAGTTTAAAAACGGTCGTACGTCTGTGCATGATGATCAGAGGAGCGGAAGACCTTCAATTGTGAAAATTGAAAATGCGTTCCGTGACGATCGCAGATTGACTGTGGATGAACTTTCTGCGATGTTTCCGCAAATCTCCAGATCTATACTACACGAAACAATCACAGAAACCCTCGGATATCGGAAACTGTCCGCGAGGTGGGTCCCAAAACAACTGACAGACCAGCACAAGTTGAATCGAGTGGAGGCCGGGCAAGAGTTTTTGAGGCGCTGGAAACTCTATGGAGATGAATTTCTCCGCTCCATCGTAACTGGAGATGAAACTTGGGTAGCACACCACATGCCCGAAACCAAAAGACAGTCTCAACAGTGGCGTCACACCTCTTCAACCTCCGCCAAAAAGTTCAAAATCACAATTTCAGCCAAGAAAGTCATGGCATCCGTGTTTTGGGACTGTCAAGGCATAATTTTAATCGAATATTTGCTTCAAGGGGAGACCATCAACTCTGCAAGATACTGTGAGACCTTAAAAAAATTGCGGAGGGCGATTCAGAACAAGAGGAGAGGCATGCTGACAAAAGGAGCCTGCCTGCTGCACGACAATGCCAGACCACACACGGCCAACGCCACGAAGGAACTGCTCGCCTCGTCTAAATGGGATGTCCTGAACCATCCCGCGCATTCCCCTGATCTAGCACATTCAGATTACTATCTCTTTACCTCCCTAAAGCTGCACATGGGTGGAAAAAGGTTTTTAACCGACGAGGAGGTAAAGGAGGAGTTGGAGAAGTTGACGAAGGAGTTGGCGGGAAACTACTTCGAGGAAGGCATCAAAAAATTGATACCTCGATAAAATAGCTTTTATTATGTACTAAAGTTTCACGTAATTTTTTTTGTTTAAATAAAAAAATTTAACACCTACAAAAATTCAGTACCGTAAAATGAGGTTACTTTGCACCATTTTTCAGGTTTTTTGTCTTTAATTGAACAGAAATATTTTTTGAAGCGCGTTAAAAATATGGGACTTGTTGCATTTTGTTCTTTAGTGTTATTAGTTGCTATTTAATATAAAATATATGTAATGTGAGTAATTTATTATGCAATATTTATTATATAAATTTGGTGCAAAGTTACCCCTTTGAGTAGGATACTTTGCACCATCACATCATTTTGATCGAAACTCCGTTGTATATAGGAAAGATGTGAAGTTAAAAACATAAATCAATAGAGCACACAAAATTTATTCATGCAACTGATTTTTTCTTCAAAAAACATAAACGACACATTGCAAATTAATTATTTACAGCCAACCCAACTTTTCCATTTCTGGAATTCGATACAATCCTCTTCTATTTACCATGGTAGAGGGGTTTATGTTGTCAAATACATGCTCCCTATCATAGTATGAAACATCTGGATTTTCAGGCAATTTTCACGACTTGATAGATTTAACCATAGAAGAAATTACAACTCCAATGATATTATTTTACCAGAAAACAATTCCCCTTCGTATTTGAAAATCATGTATTCTCCTACAACTCTCTTTGCGGCAATTATGCCAAGAGCATCTGCTAGAGATTTCGTACCTTCCATCATTGCAGCTTTTTCTTCCTTTTCCATTTCATTTACCATTTGCTCCGAGTATGTTTGAAAATTGGGATATTCTTCATCTGAAGAGTCCTGCAATACTGGATCATCAGTGTCATCATTCCGCTAGATTCGCTTTGTCTTTTCTGATATATCCTATTGCCTTTCTTCTGTCTTTTATATATTTTGTGAATTAAAAAAAAATGTTTCACCAGTTTTAACACAGTTTGACGTTGGTGCAAAGTTACCCCACGTGTTAAAAATGTTAACAAGTACTTACCAGATGATTTTAAATATAAACTAATTATCAAAATATGTAGCCAAAGATGTGTAACTGGTACTAAAATGGTGACTTATCTGATAGTATTACACACGAATCGGTGGAACACGCAATTTTTCAACACTAAACAAAATTGCAACAGATTGGTGTCATAAACAAGTCCCGTAAAGTTAGGTTTTGATGTAGAAATTTCCTAATCACTCTCTCACAAGATCTACAGATGACACTTCCATCTTGTGATTAACATATTGCGCAGTTAAATTAGAAACTACACATATGGCTCCACGATGAATCTTTTTCGGACGTTGGTGCAAAATTACCCCACGCGGTGCAAAGTAACCTCGTTTTACGGTACTCTTACTTTCTGGATATGCCTCGTATAATATTCTGACTTAATAAAAATAATTTTTCATCTATTTATTCTTCTCCCTCTTGGTATGTATATTTTGTGATGTATACAAATGGGTAATTATTTTATATGGTTTCGTGTCATTGTATATAATATTCTGTATCGACTATGTGTAATAAACATATTTGTCACGACATGCACTGACAACACAAAAGTCATAAATGACTGCTCGGCTGCAAATCATTGTCTTCGTTTTTATATTATATTATAGATTGTATAATTGGCCATTTCGTGAACTCATGATTGTGCTTTTATTATATTAAAAACCTCTTAATTGTGTATCAAGTATATTTGTTGATATTATTAATAAACGTATCTCTATCCATTGAAATACAAAAAAAATGTAGTGAATGTGTAATAGCCGGTTCGAGTGTGATTTTTAAATAATATAAATATAGGAGGCATAGTGAAATATTTTATGACGAATATTGATATAATTTTATACGACTATAAAGGAATTCCGTTTCTTTATATTATGTACACCCAATAAATAAACGTTACTATTTTAATATATTCATGCAAATCAGTGTCAAATATCGTGTTTGATGTTATATCTTTGAATATTAAACCTATATAAAAGTGACGCGGAAATATAACAGAAGTTTAATATTACAGCTAAATTTAAAAATATTTTGTTAGTTTAAATTTTAAATATCTAAATTAATTATTTAATTGTTGGTTCGAGGAAAAGGGTAGAAGGAAATTCAGATTGAAGGTAAATGGTGTTACAGAAAAATAAATTTACAACCTCAATATCATAACAGCTAATTTAGTATATATATATATATATATATATATATATATATATATATATATATATATATATATTATATATATATATATATATATATATATATATATATATATATACTAAATTAGCTGTTATGATATTGAGGTTGTAAATTTATTTTTCTGTATCACCATTTACCTTCAATCTGAATTTCCTTCTAGTGTATAATATGTAGATATATTTTTAATGAATAGAGATATATAAGATACAAATGTATATATGTATATAATGTTTACCGCCATGATTTTTGCATTATTTATTATTGGGAAGTACCTTGCAACTATAGAATAATGATACACTTCCCGTTATTGACATAGTATCAATCTTCTGCCTTAACCCGAACATTACGTAAATTCGATCCGTATATTAATTACTCAACCCAACTATTCGGGTGTAAACCGAGCACCTAACAACCGTAAATCACATATTTGAATTTACCAAACAAAAGGGGACGGTGCATTTAAGGTACAATCAATCATCTTTCAATTATATCAAAAGGAAAAAGTATGAGATTTAACATATGAATAATAATAATATACCCAATGATCAATATAAATACAAACGAGAAAGAACTTCTTATAATAATGAAAAATGGATTATTACAATAAACCACTAGCATGGATTATTAAAAAAAAAAGACCTTTATTTAGCATATCAGCACAACCCAACCCACACATTACAGCCGAAAAAAACTACACATATGGCTCCACGATGAATCTTTTTCGGACGTTGGTGCAAAATTACCCCACGCGGTGCAAAGTAACCTCGTTTTACGGTACTCTTACTTTCTGGATATGCCTCGTATAATATTCTGACTTAATAAAAATAATTTTTCATCTATTTATTCTTCTCCCTCTTGGTATGTATATTTTGTGATGTATACAAATGGGTAATTATTTTATATGGTTTCGTGTCATTGTATATAATATTCTGTATCGACTATGTGTAATAAACATATTTGTCACGACATGCACTGACAACACAAAAGTCATAAATGACTGCTCGGCTGCAAATCATTGTCTTCGTTTTTATATTATATTATAGATTGTATAATTGGCCATTTCGTGAACTCATGATTGTGCTTTTATTATATTAAAAACCTCTTAATTGTGTATCAAGTATATTTGTTGATATTATTAATAAACGTATCTCTATCCATTGAAATACAAAAAAAATGTAGTGAATGTGTAATAGCCGGTTCGAGTGTGATTTTTAAATAATATAAATATAGGAGGCATAGTGAAATATTTTATGACGAATATTGATATAATTTTATACGACTATAAAGGAATTCCGTTTCTTTATATTATGTACACCCAATAAATAAACGTTACTATTTTAATATATTCATGCAAATCAGTGTCAAATATCGTGTTTGATGTTATATCTTTGAATATTAAACCTATATAAAAGTGACGCGGAAATATAACAGAAGTTTAATATTACAGCTAAATTTAAAAATATTTTGTTAGTTTAAATTTTAAATATCTAAATTAATTATTTAATTGTTGGTTCGAGGAAAAGGGTAGAAGGAAATTCAGATTGAAGGTAAATGGTGTTACAGAAAAATAAATTTACAACCTCAATATCATAACAGCTAATTTAGTATATATATATATATATATATATATATATATATATATATATATATATATATATTATATATATATATATATATATATATATATATATATATATATATATACTAAATTAGCTGTTATGATATTGAGGTTGTAAATTTATTTTTCTGTATCACCATTTACCTTCAATCTGAATTTCCTTCTAGTGTATAATATGTAGATATATTTTTAATGAATAGAGATATATAAGATACAAATGTATATATGTATATAATGTTTACCGCCATGATTTTTGCATTATTTATTATTGGGAAGTACCTTGCAACTATTAGAATAATGATACACTTCCCGTTATTGACATAGTATCAATCTTCTGCCTTAACCCGAACATTACGTAAATTCGATCCGTATATTAATTACTCAACCCAACTATTCGGGTGTAAACCGAGCACCTAACAACCGTAAATCACATATTTGAATTTACCAAACAAAAGGGGACGGTGCATTTAAGGTACAATCAATCATCTTTCAATTATATCAAAAGGAAAAAGTATGAGATTTAACATATGAATAATAATAATATACCCAATGATCAATATAAATACAAACGAGAAAGAACTTCTTATAATAATGAAAAATGGATTATTACAATAAACCACTAGCATGGATTATTAAAAAAAAAAGACCTTTATTTAGCATATCAGCACAACCCAACCCACACATTACAGCCGAAAAAAAAACAGTACTTTCACAGAAAGAAATAAAAAAAGACACAAAAAAAAGAATACATATTAACATAAAATACATTTTTCTATCCACTAAAATAAACCCCCTCTGCCCTCGCCAATTTCCTATCCTCTCCTAACCATTCGTTCAGCTTTCTGCACTCTCCAACTCACTCTTTATCACTCCCTCACATTCCTTGCTAAGGTGCCACCACGTGTCACTCCCCTTCCTACACAGCGCACACGCGGTGTGCCCCAGCCCCATCCACACTTTTCTTCCCCGCTCTTCTGAACCACACCTCGCTCTTGCCATGCATACTTTGTCCTCTCTGCTCCACTCTCCCCTGGGTAAGTAGCTCGGGAATTTCCCCTGCACTTGCAACTCTACGTAGCCAGAGTTGTATGAGCTCTCAGCCATTCTCACTTGCCTTTCTTGCCACTCAATATCCCTCAATCTCCCCCTTATCTCAGTTCCTAGGCTACACCTTTCTCTCAGCTTCTCCGCTACCCACACCTCAGACATACCCACTCTTTCATACATCCTTTCTCTATCCTTCCTTCATCTACTCTCTGTTCTACTCTTACACCTCATCCATACCTCCCGTATCAGTCTTTCCTCGCCCGAATCCTGTAATCTTTCCTCAAACTTCACAACCCTCACACACGACTCCCACCACATACTCATACGACTTGTCTCCTGCAACAGCACTGCGCTCGGTGTCGACCTTTGAAGCCCTAGCAGATTCTTCAGAAACCAACCTTGCTCCCTTTCTATTACCTCCCATTCACGGAATCCCCACACTTCCACTCCATACAACAATATAGGTTTTACACACGCATCCCAGATCTTGCACGCCACGTACGAGGTTACCACCCCACAAACTCCCCCATTTTCTGCACGCAATCCCCCAAGACATTCTTGCTTTCGCCTGCATAAACTCCACATGCATCCTAAGCCCTCCACCACAGTCAAACCAAAAGCCCAAATATTTAAAGCCATTCACTCTCTCAATCAGCCTTTCTTTCAATTTCAGCCTTCGTCCTTACCCCTCCTGCCCCTATTCCAAAACAACATCCATTTGGTCTTTTCTACATTCACCACTAGCCCCCTGTTGTTTAGGTACCTACCCATTCTATCTAACATCTTTTGCATCTCTTCCACTCTCTTGGCCACCAGCACCACGTCATCTGCATACGCCAACATCCACACTTTGGATCTATCCACCACGACCCCTCCTGCCTGTCCTCTCTTCAGCACCTCCTCTAACTCACTCGTGTACAGATTAAACAGGAGGGGGCTCAGCGGGCACCCCTGCCTTACTCCCACATTCACCCTAAATTTCTCAGATATTTCTCCATTCACTCTTGCTTTCGCCCATAACTCTTTATACATCCTTCTCAACCACTCCACTCCTTCCTCTTCCATACCCAATCTATCCATACATTCCACCAGTTTCCCCCTAGGAACTGAGTCATACGCAGCTTTTAAATCCACAAACACCGCCTACACTATCCCTTTGCATTCCAGCGCTTCCTCCACCATTCTTGCCAGCGTGAAAATCTGCTCCCTCGTCCCTCTTCCCCTTCTGAACCCTGACATTCCGGCAGCAGTCCTTTTTGGTCCACTTCCCTATCCATTCTATTTTTCACGATAGTCATCATCAATTTATAACCGGCACTCATAATGGTGATCCCCCTATAGTTTTTTACGTCCGAGGCCTCTCCTCCTATGTGCACCGGGACCACCACCCCCACACGCCACTTTTCCGGCACTTCCTACTCTCCACTCCACACCTTGTTAATACTCTGTCGCACCTTCTCCCTTCCTTCCTCCGGTAGCTTTTTGAAAGCCTCTGCCTTCAGCCCATTTTCCCCCGCTGCCTTTCCTAGTTTTAACTGTGCCAGGGCCACCTCCACATCTTTCCGCGCAAACGCCTCCCTTCGTACCACCTGTCTCGCGCTCGAACTGCCCAGCTCCACCTCAAACCCCGCCATCTGTTTACATGTTTACAACTCCTCCCCCACTCTGCTAGCTCTATGTTCACTTTGCCCTGATCCACCCTTCCCTTTAAGATCTACCACATCCGTTTCTCCACCACACACTCCCTCAACCTCTTTTACACTTTCTGCAACTCCTCTATTTTTTTCCTCTCGCACGTACTCTCGTACACCCTTTTCGCCTAATTAACCCTTTCGACTGCACATCTGCCATACCTCCAATTCGTCATTTCCCTCCGCCACCTCGTCTTCTTTATCTTACACTCCTCGTCGAACCAACATTCCCCCTGGCGTCCACTCTTCTTCCTCACCACCAACGCAGCCGCCATCACTCTCTCCAACTGGAACATCGACAACCCCTCCTCCCACTTCACGACCATTAGGTTTTTCTCATATACCGCAATTTCTACTTCGCTCCAACTCCTCCCTTCCGATACCTTTGACCACCACATAGTACAAAACCGAACCTCCTCCGTGTCCACAGAACGTCTTCTGCCCTTCCCAGCAGCAGCAGCAGCCATTCAGTACATCCCACGCCGACTTTCTCACCCATTGGATCCATTCTCAACCCTCCTGGGTGGTCACTTTATCCTGCGATCGTCTTTCTTTCCATTCTCCGTCCTCTCCGATTCCTCCTTTGAGCTCCCCCACCCTCACATTCCAGTCACCCCCGACGATCCATTCATCTGCCTCCGTCTCGAGCCCATCCAGTATCTCCGTTCGTTCTAAACGGTTTTTGTTACAGTACACGGCCCCTACCCACACCGACCTTCTATCCATTTCCACCTTCCTCATACTCCCGCCTCGTCGACCTCTCCCCCTTCATTCCTTTTTTGACAAGCAGTCCCCCTGCCAGACCCACCAGACGTCCGCAATCTTCAGTTTTCGATATCCCACTCTTCTAATCCTTTGGCTCTTTCTTCCTTAGCTCTTTCTCTAATTTTCCTTTGTACGTCCCTCTCCTCTACGGTTAGATCATCATCAATGTATATGTTCGTGCCCTTTAGTTTATATTTTGATCGCATTATGCCCATTTTGTGGTCCCAGTTGGTTAATTCTATCAGGACTCGGTCACCTCTTTTCCCCAGCTCTATGGATTATTACTGTTTGACATATTTGACATGCTGATGGTTGTTACCAAAATTAAAATGTATGTACCTGAAACTATCCAGTTATACGAGGAATACGCAAAATATGATATAAATTTTAAATAAATATTTGCTGAAAATGTGTTCCGGTAAAGCTATATGCAAAGTAAATATCTGAATTATACATATTAACATGCAGCAACTTTAATTTAATATTATAAAAAAACCTTATTTGGCATGACTGTTTATAATGCATTATTCTTTTTTGTTTTTGTGTTTCACGGGTTCTGAACGTATACGATTACTACTTCAGAATTAGTTGTTACTTACTGTATAGTAAGTAGCTGAAGGTTACAGGTTAAATGAAGGAAATGGCAAGAAAAGCTGTGTTCGGCAGAGCGATTAAAAAGTTTACATCTAAGCGTTTGCGGTCGGTATAATGAAATTTCAAGCACGTCTAATGCAGCGATTGTGAACCATTTTTCTCCTCAAAGGCCAACAACATTGTTTTAGGTTTAGTTCATTTTCGTTAGTGTTTAATGGAAACTTATAAAGAACTTTATAACATTTTACATGATATTTAAACTTGAGTATCCGGCTTGACGCACACAATTGAATGAAACTGTATGAAAACTACTTTTTGTCTCTAGATTTCTCTAGAAATAAATAAATAAGATAACTGATTAGATGGCCTTAAACTTTCCTCGTATCATTTTTGTATATAACGACTCGAGATATTGTGTGAATTTATCCTCACTAGCTGAGCTACACTGATGAGATGTAACAAGATCGAATTCTAGATATGTAGACTGCTAAGAGGTGGATACACACTTATATATTTTTTTAACTGATTACTATTTTATATCGATTAGAAAATACAAATGATTTAAGATAAAAAAATAAAAACATAATGGAGTTATGATATTTTGACAATCCAATATCATACACAATTTAAAGCCTAAAGTATACAAATATATGTAATATATCCAGATTTATACAAATATTATGTAAGGATGTATATCCGACCTACTCAATATATTTTACGTTGTGTTATAACAAATTTAAGCTAACAAGATCACAGTGTGAAGCGCATAAATCACAATGGAATCAAATCAAACTTTATTGAATCAATTTGGGATCTCTTACGAGTTCGTTGGGCCTGTTATGGTGGCAAATTGTCATCGATTGGTATATAAATGAAGCGTAAGGTTCGAATGTGTATCATCAACGGAATTATATTAGCGCCCCCATGATGAGAATCGTATACGAGATAGTGTATTAAATAGGGGTTACTGTGGTATTGTTCTTAAAATAATTAATATAGTTTAACAACATCCATGGACATTCAATCGAATTTAGAGATTGTAGAATAATTAAAATGAACTTCTATCTTTATAGGGATATCAGCTGTGAGGCTTTTCCGCCGGTAAATGGAGAAGCTCGGACGAGTTTAATCATCCGATATTTACCTGAACTTCACAGAAAACCTCTGAAAAACTGTGAAAGGTGAATTGCGAAAATTCGCCTCGTTGGGATTCGAACTCGCCATTCCTTAGTACTGGACGGAGGACGTTTCAAACCACACGGCCACGGAGTTGGGTGTAGAATAATATATTATGTATAGAATAAAACTTCTATTTAAAAAATATTTTAATGTTTTATTAAGATTATAGACAGGTTTTCAGAACTATCACTTGGTCGCTAAGAGCGCTCTAAAAATGCTAGTGAAATCGAAATTAAGGAGTAAATGTTTATGAGTTGGAGATTAATTAAGAAACTATATATTAAAATAAATAATCATATATTCCAAGATGTAATAACAATCGCAATTGCTTATAAATGTCAAACAGCTGCAAATCTTTATTATTTATTATCTTTTATGATTCTAAAGAAACCATGTGTAATATAACTTTATTACTAAATATAACATGCCTTAAAGTTTTAAAAATACAATATTGCGTAGCTTGCAATCTCTCTCCCTAAATGTGTATACCACGGAGGAACTTTCACTCAATATTAATTAGATTTTCTGGTAATGGACCTATGTAAGAGGCCGTATAGGTGAACACCTATAAGGTTTGCAACAATTTTCCTATAAAATGAAATAAGATGAGTAACAAGACTGAAAGAGGAAACAACAAGAGAAGAAGTAAATAATATACGATAATATACAGAAGACTATGTAACAATAGATATTCTGTTACCTATATACTATAAAGATTAAAGACATTAAAGCAGCACAGCCGAAAATAAACAATAACGTACTGATAATAACGCGAGGTGGTTGACTATGGGACACTTTTGACGTAGTTTGGCTCCTCTACTACATTTTTCTGGTGAAATAATGAGGGATGATATATAAAATGATATTTGTAGCAGTTGTAAAAAAGACATTATAAACTTCTGTTGAAGAGAATCAAGTGAATTCTTGTGATTTAAACTAGAGACTAACAGTTCGTGATGGTGATATGTATTTAAAAAAAATATTGCGTTGACAATCATTAAACCACCGAGGAATTGTTAATATCTTTAGCAATCATTTTGGACGTCTTTCTGTAGAAAGGAACCAACCCATAAAATGTGTCTGTTTCTCTTGAAAATTGAGTTACATGGATGATTTCAATGTTTTAACAATAATGCGTTTGTGTGTAAGGAGCTTTCTAATAGTTTTCATATAATTTAGCCGACAGGCGCCATAAGCGGTAGTAGTAGCGGTAGCGGTAATACGGTATAGGTAAACGGTGGTAAATTTAATGGATGTAAAGCGTCGGTTAGCACATTGATTTTTATCTGGTGGATTGATTCTAGGATCCGCGGTAAAAAAATAGGTGTTCTGTACGATCTTAATCATTGTGGTAATTTGAGAGAGAAAACAGACAAACAATGGATATCTAAATAACTATCGAGATATGTAAACTTGATTACTTGGACCATCTCATAAGAGCTCAGAAGTACCAAATACTACAAGGAAAATCCAAAGGAAATGGAACCTTAGCCATCGACGTATATCTTGGCTACAAAACCTGCTTTCAGTATCGCAATCAACTGTTTAGAGTAGCAAACTCAAACATACACATTTTAATGGTGATGCCAAACTCCGGACCCGAGACGACACCTAAAGAAGAGAAACTACAAGCTGCATCATTAAAAACTGAGGCTAATGTTTACATTGCTAAAGGGGCTGAAAAAATATTTCCTTTGAAGCGTTCGCGATTCTAATGATTACTTATATATTTATAACGTGTTTATTTAACAATGCACCTGTTCTTTTCGCCTTAATTCTAACTTATTCTTAGAATCGTTTACAAATCTGATTGATATTGATTTAACAATTTTGTGGATATACGTATTTGTTTCTGCATAGTGTTATATCGTGTTTGTTGTATGGCATCGTCGACAAATCCCACAGGTCGCTAAGTATGTCTGCTACTCCTGCGGTTACCCATATGTTAAGGATAGTCGAACGTAGACGCCTTTAGTAGGTCAAGCTCCAGTTACGCATATGTTTTTATTTTGTATTTTAATTGCATATAGTATTTATATGCCCTCTACTGTCACCACGCTTACAAACCTGTCCATTGGTTCAGAATCCACGTTAAAATACATTGTTTAGAAATATACACTAGTCTCACGTTAGTATGCGATACCGATATGTTGCGATACTGGTTTTACTTTGTAAGCAATGACATCATTCACGCATAGGTACTTTAGCGTCTGATATAAATCAGTATCGTGGATACTGGTATAACATAGTATTATTCTGTGAAAGTAGTCATAATATACAAATGGTTGAATGCTTTGAATAATACAGACGCACAAACCAGAAGAATGGAAATTATAGAATGCTTTTCTTATTAGTGAACTATAATGTATTAGCCAATAACATAGCTTCCGTTTCCAAGTTAGTCACATAAGTTTCTATTATCTATTAATATAATTAAAAACGTCTAAATTAAGGATAATTATACATATTATTTATCCTATAGGAGGGGTTTGTAATCACGTTTAAAAAGAACTAAGTAGAGCTTTCCGCATAGAAACTTCGTATTCGCATCAAATTGTTTTAATAAGCATTTTTTATTATATCCAAATTTATATGATAATTTCGATATAATAAAAAATGCTTATTAAAACAATTTGATGCGAATACGGAGTTTCTATGAGGAATGCTCTACTTAGTTCTTTTTAAACGTGAGTACAAACCCCGCCCATAGGATGTGTGCACTGCGGCCCTTCAAGAACCTATTTTACCTCGTACTACATTCAATATATCGCACTACTATTTCTAAAGTGACATAACTCAAAATCATGTGTCTCTGAGCTGTGTCCATGTAATAATAGGGAAAATATCTCTCTATCAATAATCAAAAGTGTATTTATTAACCTAGCTTCAGAGAATTACCGCCAAAACACACTTGTGTCACTCTTACTGCTCCAAATCTACCTCCCCTTACTACGGTTTTCCAGAAACACAGGTTTTTTGTACGATATGCTATATCTTTTTTCAGCTTAGACCACTATGTTACTATATCGCAACGACATATATTATGTAACGAATTGGATCATTGCAGTATAATATTGTAGTATCTTCTTAATATTTTACAATAATCTACTGTTTTTCTTATACATTTACAGGCGCAGTTAAAACGGTAAACTCCAAGTGTCACACCAGTATATTGGTGCTCGTGCCGGAGGTGGGAGTCCCACTCTAGCAATTATTAGCAGTCTGGTGTTGTCTACCTGTAAACATGGAGTCCTAGGAAATCGAAGAGATTCTATCACTACTCTTACCTCTACATAGAAAACTCCAGTAACATCGCGAGATAAGGTGAGCGAGAGCAGACAAAGGGTCTCAAGAAGGCCGCCCAACAAGGCTGAATCCCAGAGAAGGCCACGCTCCGAAACCAGCATTGCCCAATCCCACACAGCATACCAAAAAAGGCCTCAACATGCCCAATGCTCTCGTTTAAAGAGTTCTTGGAGGTAGTGTAAGTGGCTGTGGTGCGCAGATGGACCCGAAAAGACTAGTTGCCGTCCAAAGAGCCATCCTTACGGAGGACCACAAGTAAGGTTCGCCAAATACACCCACAGGCCAGGATTCATGTTCGTGACCTGCACGGACCAGCTGGCGACGGACTGGCTAAATGAGAAAGTCCCAAAATTCTAGCCCTTCGAGGGGCAGATCTGAATGCGCTGGAGGAAGAGGAAAATTTCGAAACACAATACTTGTATACAGGCGAATCTCCGACATCCCGAGGCTGCTTAGGCCCTCACATGTCGGAGATTCAATCAAGATGGCCTGAACCTCGACGTGATATAAGAACCCTAGATGCACGGAGAGAGAGAGTTGCACGCCTAAACCCGCAACACGTTATAGTACTATACAGTAGAGCAAATGGTACACTATGGTCCTGAATAGAACACACCAAAAAATAAGCTACATACTAATACCAAGGCTATACATCTCGAACTTCGTTACAGCTCTTATCACAGCCCAACCAAAGGGGGATCGAAGACACTGTTGGTATGCTCGGCCTACTTTCCAGGTGAGGATAGGTGCAAATACTAACCAAAATTGTTACCTACGGCGAAGAAAAGAACTTCTCATCCCGCATCTATAAGAATCTAGAAAGTATTGGCGAAAGAGGGTACTGAAACCCAAATAAGCTTCCGAAAAAAATAGAATTGAACATATATGGACACAGTGGAGAAACCTGCAAATGCTCACGAAAGCGCACTTTTCGCCGCAACAATTATCGCGCGTAACTAAACCCTCCGAAAAAGCACAAGGCCCACAAGAATTATTGCAGATGATTAAAATCTCGCAACAGAAATAGCAAAACCACACAAAGTAAGGTGGGCCATAAACAAATTCTGGCTCTCTAAATCGCCGGGAGTAGATGTAAGGCCCAATTCACACATAAGCGGCGTCGGGCGCAGGCGCGGTGTAGGCGAGGCGCAGGCGCACGACGCTTCAAGCCCCCTCTATATAAACATGTGGTGCAATGCTTACTTAGGTGACGAGGCTCGGGCATTTGCCTCGTGCCTCTCGCCGCGCCGGCACCGCGTCTTCGCCTCTTCGCCTAAAACACGGTAGGCGAAGAGGCGAGAGGCATAACTCTTCCACGCCGCCTCTATGTAAACATAAGGTGCAATGTCCACCCCTTCACTGCATATGGACATCACAATCGCCTGTGCGACGTCGCGCCTGCGCCTCGCCTACACCGCGCCTGTGCCCGACGCCGCTTATGTGTGAATTGGGTCTAATATATCCTATTCTACTATAGCAAGGACACGACATTTTTGTCACACCTATGCAAAATATTCAGAGCTAGAATGACCTGGAAGTACTTACCGCAGTAAAAAGCGAAAACCAGAAAGTTATCTTCCTACCAAAGGTGGAAAGAACGAAAGACCACATGCCCAAGTCATATAGACCCATCAGCCTTACCTGTTTTCTCCTCAAGACACTAGCAGACAGATTCATTAGGGTATAGATATGGTATAAAGGGAACCAACCCAATAAGGAATCGACAATAGGCTTACTAGTCGGGAGCGTCAACCGACTTGGATGACCTAAACAGCTTACTGGCAAAGATACTGGACGATGAAGTGTTAGCCACGGCCACGTACCTTGATATTGAAGGGGCATTCAACAATGCCGCAAGACACTTAATGGTCAAGTAAGAAAGACATACCACAAATTATATGCCATTTGGTATAAGGCAGTCTAGAGAACGGGATCGTCTTATCCACACTCGGCGAGGCGGTGCGAATTGGAAGGAAGTCCTCTAGGGCATAGTATTATCACCGCTACTTAGGACAGTCCATGTAAACGATCTCCTGGAGAAGTTATCCTCAGAAGGCATCGACTGCATAGGATACGCGGACGACATTGCAATCTTGAAAGGACAATTCGTGGGAATAATCACAGAGCATATACAAAGAGCCCTGAATATAGTGGACAATATGTGTGAGGGGCAAGGCTTGTCCATAAACCCTCTGAAAACCATCACAGTACAAGAAGAAGAGCAGTGACAAGTTTAAAACGCCTGATACTTTAAGATGTAGATATTTCATTTGCATCAGAGGGCAAATACCTAGGATACTAGTAAAAACTGACATAAAACACAGACATAGGTTAAACCACATAGAACGCTAAAATAACCCTAGAATGTATTGGGTAACTGCAGTAGAATGTGCGGGAACACTGGGGTATGAACCGCAATGAATGATTCTAAGGCTATAACTAGGGTAGTAAGACCCTTGATATTATATAGGTTAGTGGTATGGTGACCCAAGATTTGCCTGAGCAGCACCCAAGGGCTTGCCTGTCTAACAACAATATGAGCCATGACAACTACATCCACCGCCGCAGTGGAACTCGTGTTCAATCTACCATCACTACATATGCTCGTTGAAAAGAAGCCAGATCTATAATCCAGGGTTTACTGCAAAGTCAAATCCCTAGCAAACAGCATCAGACGAGCTATCTAGAGCTGTATAACGAGCTGAGGGCGGACCCTATAATGGACAGGCCCCAGACAGCATGACAACTAAATAAAACTTAAATTAGGAATACGATGTCGTAATACTAGAAAGATAGGTCTGGCCGAATGGTTTACCTATCATAGGAGCTTTATCCTGGAACATCGACGGCCGACAAACAGCGAAAGGAACAGGAGCTGGTATCTTCACCGTCAATCCGAGCACAAATATTTCAATTCTTCTTCAAAGCTTTCCACAGTGTTTCAGGCAGAAATAGTGGCCATAAAATACTGGGAAGCGAAGGGCCGAGACTCAAAATAACTAATACACGCATTTCCATGTACACTGATACTGATACCAACAAGCGGCAATCAAAGCAATCGTTACCACAGAGGTTAAGATCCTGCTGGTATGGAACTGCCGGCAGAGCCTTGGCGAGCTAGGCAGACAAAACAAACTGACCCTAACGTTGGTAGCAGTGCATATTAACATGCAAGGCAATTAATTATAAGGTAGACGAACTCCCCCGAAAATGTGCATCAAAACCCTTAATCGGCCCGCTGCCCTAATGCAGTGTTTCACAAAGACCATGAAAAAATGAGTGGCAATAAAGTCTAAGGTTGGTGGACAAATGAACTACGGAGAGACATACAAAAGAATTTATAATAGGTATAATCCCCAAATTCACAAAGAACTTACCCAAGAGAGTAAAACCGTCACAATGATAGTAGAATTAAAAAACACATGGCACAGATAGGCCTGGCAGAAGAATCCTCCTATAGGTTCTGCCAAGAAGAGTAAAAGACGCCAGAGCATATAGTATGCCACTGCGAGACACGCACAGAGCGGTTCAACCAACACGGTAGCGGAAAACCACAACCATCCCTATACATGAAGGAACCGACATCGAGACTTTTCAGTCTGTTAGCCAGAGTTAGTAGAAGTCCTGTAAGACACTCCGGGGACTACAAAAGCTCTACATAGGGCGCAGTGGTATAGGTCCTGGCAAGCCTACCTTACTAATCTAATCTAATGCTGTAAACTTAATCTCTCCACTGTATTCTCCTGTCCCATTTGACTATTCTTGGATGTTGCAGTGTGTTCTGATATCTACGGTTGTTATGTAGTACAATTACGAGGCTAACGTTACTATGGCGGTGATGCGGGCAAATATAATAAAATAGTTACTACAGATAATTGTATTTGAATATGCCTATCCCTATAATATAAAAACGAAGACAATATTTTGAACCCGATTCACCTGTCATTTATGTATTTTGTACTGTAACTGCTGTCAGTTCAAAAGTGGGGGTCGAATTCCCATCGTGACGATTTTTTAAAAAATATGTTGAATTTATTATTAAATTAACTATTAATTGTTTTAAAGTAGTAGCAATATTAGAGATAAGGTTTTGCTTTTCTACCAAAATAGTTACACAAATAATATTGAAAATTGTAAACTGCAATTTAAAACAATCAACTAGAATTCATTGTTCGTAATTAAAAATAATCCCCCCTCGAACGACCGAAATTTCACCCAGTTATTATAATAAAATCATATATGATAATGCGGTTACTCGTTTTTATTTATGTGGACTGATGTTAATTTTAATATAGGTTAAATTTGAATTAATTGTTATTTTATCATATATTACCATTATTAAAAATATTTCTTCCTTGTTATCGTCCATTACAGCAAAGTATAAACGCAGTGCATCAACAAAAATACAGAATTTTGTACAAATAAATCGTCAAGCCCTTCCAGCGCAACCATAATACTCGGAACCGCACCGATGAACAACTTTTGCCATTGTAATACACCATATTGTTAAAATATAGGTTCTCATATTTCCAAAGTGAAACAGATATTATTGTGCCAGTGGAAAAGTTGATCCCTCTGCAATAGTATCACTTGTTTGCGAAGCGCAATTCAAAAGAGCTATTGTGGCTTGCATCTTAATGTCTTTTGCATGTGCTACCGTGATCGGAATAAATTGGAAGGAACATAAAAAAAGAGCCGATCGCGAATTTATGGAAAACAAAAATTGCGCCCTGCTGACCTACATTTAAACGCATTGGCCTAGTTTCAGCAGGCGGGAAATGCTTATGGCGAAGCCACAATCAAAATAAATATTCGCATGCGCTTTCTAATTGTTATTTTATGAAACAACGACATTTTTTAAACGGAAGATGTTACTGTGTAGTCAGTTGAATGGTCGTGAGAAGTAAAAGTTAAATATTTAAATGCTGTTTAATGTTTACTGTAAATTGAATATTGAATACATATATGACATGTTTGTGGAAATTATACATTATGTAACATTTGTTTTCTGCTTAGTTGTTACACCCCTTTAATGCAACAGACGCTTATTTAAATAAAAATACTTCTAATTATAGGGCTATCAGCCGTGAGCCTGTTCCGCCTAATAAAAAAACTTCTATTTTTATAACGCTAGGAGATTTTCCGTCGGTAAAGAGAGAAGCTCAGAGAAGTTTAGTCACCTTATATTTACCTGAACTTGACAGAAACCCTCTGAAAAACTGTAACAATCAATCGCGAAATTTGGCCCACATGGAGGTTTGAACTCTGGCTCCGAAATGCTCAATAGGAGACGGACGTGGTTCTTCCCTTGAAGACCAAATCATTTTCTTGTTATCACAGTGAAGCCTATGTTATATATATATATATATATATATATATATATATATATTCATCCTAGAATTAATTGACATTTCTAGAAAATTGTGATTTACAAATACTACGTATTTTATTTATGTATTATTAAACCACTGTTTTACTTGGAATATTGTAATAATTTTCCCTATATAGGGAAGTTATTACTATGTATATAGGAAAATGATGACAATATTCCAAGTAAAACAGTGGTATGATAAAACATAAATAAAGTTAAAAACGTAATATTTGCAAATCATAATTTTATATAGAAATGTTAATTGATTCTAGGATGAGGCCATGCAATGTTACGAAAAATTAATTACTTTTTCATGTTATTTAATTCATGGAAACAGATAAATTCTCTCCCTGCGTTATATAGATTAAAAAACATTATTTATTCTAGTTATGCAATCACCTGAGTACACAGCTGGGGAGTCTAGGCACGGGTAACAAGTAAGTCATTTGCACTTTGCGAGTGAAAATTTATGGGAGACACATCCGGGGAGAAGGACGTAGTAAGGATAATACTCGCAAGGAGTAAATGTGTACGCGCGGTCAAGGACGATTGGTCCTGTCCGGATGGCGTTGTGAGTTCGGAACGGGATCGATTTTATCCGGTCATAACAGAAACAGGAACAAGATGCCCAGCTCGCTCGGGCAAGGGCTCTCAGAATTAAGTTTTAATTACGGCCCAGGTAGGTTTAGTGCAGTTCTTGTTTCTTCGAAATTAGAGGCTATTTATCAGATTGTTATATGAGCACTTATAAGATTTTTGAAAATTAAAATAAGATACTAGTATGCTTACATGCAACAGTTTGGTGGTTTTATAATTATTTAAAATACAATTAAATAATATTGTTGAACTGGAATCTTAGTAATAATTTATTAATGCCTACAACAAAATTATATAAATTAAAATACATTTAGAAATTTTGTCAGCTAAATATTCAAGTATAAAATAACTTTTAAACATTCTTATAATGTTTGAGAGAAAACACACTCCACTTTTAAAATCTTAAATTCTAATTAAATTCTCCGTCCTTGTTGTAATGAAAGATCCATTAATCGTCAAATGAAATCAATGTAAAATCAAGGTAAAAACAGATTCAACAGTCTTCCAATATTCAAACCCTCCCCCGACACCGGTGGTTAGATTAATGGACACAGACTGCTGGGCGATCACAAACGGCAAAAAATGGCGAGCATCGTCCTTGCACTCATAGTCCGAGACCTAAAAGAAGGCGAGGTGACAAACCTGTCCAAGTCGATAGAAGTCAGAGACTGTGTTAGAGAACGCGACCGCTTGGACAACTTATTACCTACCTAACTTGCAACACCACAACAGAGGACAAAATTCGCTATACGACGGAGCAAGACGTCTTAGAGCTATCGCAGAAAGCTCGGGCACTACACACATCAGAACCGAATGTGGTACGGATACCCACCCAGGAAGCCCAAAAAAATACTGCAGAACCTTTTCGCGAGGGCAAACATACGAATATTGCTATTGAATAGTGGCACCAAAGCGCCCCCAGCTAGCCAACCAGCAACCCAGAACGTCAACCAAACACATACTGCAACACACAGAACAGCCAGGGAAGAAACTATCCTGGGCAGGCCACTCGGGGGACAAACCTACTCTGACCTGATTCGGAGGGTCACAGATGTCAACCACGACCTCAACAACGTGGTTCTCAAGGGGAAGACCGACAGCGGCGACCTCCGGATTAGGGTGAGAGGCAGCGGGGCGAAAGTTGATGCCCTATACGGAGCTATTAAGTACAAAACAGATGGGGTGGAAGCACGAGTAAGGCGAACCGAGATCATCTTCCACATCAGAAGACTGGACTTCCTGAGCGCAAAGGAAGATGTGGAGGAAGCGAGGCAGCAATACCTGAGTGTACAGAAATATACAAAGTCAGCTTGGAAATGCACCCAGGGCATCACGGCAAACAGCACAGAGCGACGAGCGGAAGCACTGCTGGCTACAAAAATCCAGGTTAGCCTGATGCAGTACGGTGCCAGCAGGAGAAACGAGATCCGGTACGGCTGTAGTAGATGCAGACCAGGCAAACACAAACTAGACACATGCACAGGCCTCCAGGCGCGTGGCTGTCAACGCAAGACACCGTATTGCGCGGAATGCATGGAGGACGGCCACGATTCAGGGAGCCTATGCTATCTCCCAAAAAGGGGAAGAAATTAAGAGATGAGACGCCGGCGGAGGAGGCCGACTCGCCCCTAAATGACCACACAGCCGACGTATATAATACAGGCCAACTTCAGGAGAGGACGAGCAGCTCACTGACTGATGCTCACCTCTGCGACGATGATGGGCGCGAAGGTGATCATAGTCAGTGAACCCACCAACTCAAAACTCGACTGCTCATGAATGATACATGGGCCCATGGGGGCCATCGCAATCAAAGTCCTGGTCGGCCTCCATTGGCACATCGTGTCCCACGGTTCACCATGGGAGGAATCGCTTGGGCGGCGATGGTTATGACCCCTATAACCATCGTGGCCTGCTATCTATCGCCAAATTTTGGAAGAATACATGCAGCAGAGTCGATTAACAAACTCGAGCAGATAACAAGGCAAGTGAGAGGACAGCTCGTCGTGGAGGACACCCTCAATGCGAGGGGATGGCGACCTTCGAGAAAAGGGACTGGGCATCCTTAATTGACATAACACTAGTGTCGACGCAGCTGATGGGGAGAGTGCGAGGCTTGTGTGTACTAGAGAAGGAAACGTAAAGCGATAACCGGTAGATAGTACAGTACACAATCCGCTCCAGCACGGTGGTCGCTCAAAGCTAAGGCATACTGATGGTGCCCGGAGGTCGCCAATGTCCGAAAAGGGCAGCAAATAATGGCGACAAGTATAACGGTCTAAAGTGACTGGAGCCTCATCAAACCAGCTTCAAGACCGCTACAGAACACAGTGGGAAGAGTACAGGTCGACCATCGAGAGAAGATATGGCGTAAACTGTGTATGGGGATCAAGGTAAAACCATCTGACCTCCCCTACAAACTGGTTCTAAAGATGATTGGCACGCGGCCGCTTGACACTTATTCCCTCTAGGAGCAGCCATGGGACAAGAATCACAACCTGGGACGGAGGAGGCACCCACAGAGCCCAACGTGTGGGATGAAAATGAAGTGTCGGCAGCCAACCTCAGGTTACCTGGCAGGAAAGCGCCAGGACCTGACAGACTGTCGAACGAAATCATCAAGGCAGCCGTCCCGGCGATAGCGGGACGAACCACTAGGATTGCAAACAGCTGCCTGGAAAAGGAAAGTTTTCGAGACGATGGATGGTCCGCAGTGTGAGGCCAACATGGGCACTTGGAGAAAGAGGAAGCAATGCTTAATATGTACCACAGGGATCTGTCCTGGATTCTCTGCTATGGAATAATATAGCTTATGACAAAGCACTACGGACGACGCTTCTCGAGGACACCACGGCAATCGCGTTCGCGGACGACATGGCACTAGTCGCTCACGGACTCGACCTAACTATAACCAGGACAAGGCAAGCGACGAAAACCATGGCGGCCTGGATGACGAGCAACGGACAACGGAGATTGCCGTCGCCCAGCTCTCCACTAAGAGAGTAGGTGCCCAGGCCGTCACCGAGATTGGAGCGACATTGCCGCTGAAAATGCAGATCAAATACTTGG